>PYUH01000187.1:1906283-1968799 GCA_016808085.1 Suaeda aralocaspica | reverse complement strand
GGGGGGGGGGGGGGGGGGGGTGTGGAGGAGTGAAGTTGGTTGGTGGTGGGGGGTGTTATTTATTCAGAACATCTTGTATGCTTGTATAGTGTTCTTTACATTAGTGAGAGGAGCATGGAGTTCTTTTTTTAGGCCATGTCTTCTTAAGTGTCCAAATATTCTATCCTTTGTTATTTTGCATACTCTGATTTCAATTCTTGTTTATTGATGATTCAATATCAGCTCATCGAGTGTCCTTCTATCTATGAGTTGATGGCTTGCCCCAAATTTCATTGGCAAAATCCCCCTCGTCTTGAAATTTGGAGGGAGAAGCATGATGATGCTGGGAACTCCTTTATAACGCTGGAGTCATATAATCCGGAAGAAACTATAACTATCTATGAGAAGTCTTTATCAAGTAATACGGTTAGTGGAATTTTGACACTTCCCACAAGTGTGCTTCTATGTAAGATTTATCTGACAGTTTCTTTTCAGGTTGACTGTGGAGCTGGCAGTATGCCTCTTCCATTTAACAAGGACATACTATCTTGGGCTAATGAAACTAGGAAGATACTATCACAAGCAAGGGTTCCTCCTGGCGTTAAGTTTTATAATATTTATGGAACCAGTCTTGAGACTCCACACAGCGTTAGGTTTGTTATATTATTTCTATTCTCTTTGTTAGATTTACTTATGGGATATAATATGCCTTACATTACACAGTAGCTTTGTTGGACTTGCATTATCTAGTAGTTTTGTTGGACTTGGCATTTTCATTTTGGATAAACCTAATTGTGCAGTAACTCTAGGCTGATTGTTTGTTTGATCTGGTGCAGCTATGGCAATGAAGATTCACCTGTTCAGGATTTAGAACTCTTGAGATATTATCAGGTCTTTTTATCTTGTTTTAGTCCTTATCATGACTTTCTGGAACTATGAGCATTGAATTTACAAGCTGGTAGATCTGCATCATCCTTTATTCCTTTGGTCATTGTTACTAGTGATGTGAATATTGATTAAAAAATCGCCATTCACAACAAGAATAGGCTAGTAACAAATTTTCTAAAGCAATGCATAAAAATTTGAAACTAGTTCCAAATTTTTTAATGAATTGATTAAAGCCAAACACCCTTAATACCTAAAATCTATCGTCACACGTGAATCTAAAGGCTAAGCACCAATTCACTCAATAAGCACAGGAATTTGCCTTCGTTTTGTACAAAAACAAATTCTTGAAAACTGATTAATAATGAGTTTGTTGCAAGATATATATATTAAAATCCCCTAATAATCTCTTAACTAACTGTAACTAACTTCTAACAAGCTTAAAATATCCTAAAAAGCTTAGGTAAAAACTTGCAATACAAGATAAACATCACACATAAAAAACTAGCCACTAAGCTTGGGCGCCAAGGCAACCAATCCTCATGTTGTCCGAATTGTTGTGCAACAAACCTTAACTTTAGATTTTATTCCAACCAACTAACTAACAAAGTAACAAACTAAAAAATCCATCTTAATCACCGAAAGAAGCACGGAAACCAAGTGTTGCCAAACAATCTTAAAAATGCCCAAAAAATACTCCACTATGTATTGCTCATTTGCGTCATTTTCTAGATTTAGCCTTAAATCTATAAGAAAGCTTGTAAGAACTAATTTTTTAATCAAGAAACCTTCAAGAATGTATTTCCCTTGATCTTTAGTTAGAGTATTTCCCTTGATATTTAGGTTGAATATGATGGGTATGATAACACTATGACTTGAAGCAATAAAAGCTTGAAATGAGAAAAATCTGCAACAGAAGCGGGAAAAAACTTAGTATGCAAAACCAACTTCTTCCCTGGTTCCACCATGCTTCAATTGTCACCATTCACACAATTGAAGTGCTCTTTGAAGATCGAAAAGCCTTAAATCCCCCTAAGCCACTATTTCATCCGTAGTTGCATCTTATATAGAAACCACTATCAATCCTTTGAAGTTGTAAGTATGATTCGTATCAACTAGTCTTGCGATTTATGCTAATGGTTTCAAACCAGTGGACAATGACTAATTTTTAATAACAGGAAAGGGCATATTTTCAATATGCTTAATATATTTTATTACGGTACACTTCCATCGTATATGAATAGTAAAAGAGTGTGCAAGAAAAAGTGAAGAGAGGATTTCCAGAAGCACAAATTAGCAATTTGTCTTGTAATTTTTTCTTAACATATCTCCTTATGGATAAGTAGATACATTCATTTGAATGTTTGAAGGGCATTATTTTCAATATGATTCCTTAATATATTTTATTACAATACAGTTCCATCGTATATGAATAGTACAGGAGTGTGCAAGAAAAAGTGAAGAGAGGAATTGTAGAAGCAAACATTAGCAATTTGTCTTGTACTTTTTCCTTAACCCATCTCCTTATGGACAAGTAGATGCATTCATTTGAATATTTGATGCATCAAAATGGTTGACCCCTGCAAAATTGAAGATCTTTGTTCTACTCCGTTTGTCCCTAGAACTTTGTCCTTATGGGCTATGCACACAAATTAATGTGGATTAGTAGAGTGAAAATTGTTAACAATGTTAAGGACTAGTGTGCTTCATTTTTGCACCATTTTTGAACTTTTTCAAAAGCTCTTGAATATACGATCTTTTAATCAATCAAGAAAGAGTTGATCTTAAGAACATGTTCCTCATGTCATGTAGTTCAATTATGACTAATGACTCAAAGTAATAAGTATGTAACGAGAAAAACCCTATCAAGTGAAGTGAGAAAAAATGCATAGACAAAACCAAGTTGTTCCTCTAATTCCACCGTGCTTCCCAAATGGCGTGCCTTATTAAAGCACTTTGAGTAATATGCAACAATGAGCTTGAACTAATCCAAATTCATGTAATCCATATGAATGAATCCCTTTTAAACTGACTTAAGATCAACTCTTTCTCATCAATGCTTGAATTTACATTTTGGTCATTTGGGATTTATGAAAGACGGTGTACTATAGTTATTATGGTATACATTTATAAAAGTGATTTCTTTCATCATTATGGTGAATCTTCTTTGTGCAATTAGATACACTATGTCTTCTTGTTCTTTGAATTGGGTTTATTATGTTATAAGAAAAATCACTTTGGAAATATATCACTAAAAAAACTATTACAAGTAAAGGAACTTTTGCTGAGTCATCAAGGTGTAAAAAAAAAAAAGAAAAAAAAAAAGAAAAAACCACAAGTGATCCAGAAACAAGTTCAAGATCAATTGAGAGTGAATCTCAAGAAAAGGAACTTTTGCTGAGTCATCAAGGTGTAAAATCTTTGGAATGGCATGGTCTTACTTATCAACAAGGCCATTATTGCATTTCTTGGATTCAAGATTGAAGACACATATGTCTTGGAAAGATGGTGGTTTTGGGGAATAAGTTGGTTTTTGCCCATGGGTTTTTCCCACTGCACTTGCTAGGGGTTTTCTTATTCTAAACATTATTATTTTTGGTTTTTATTCAGTCTTGTTCATCATTTTCTACTTAAAAGGCATGGGAAATTTTTTCTTGAAGGATTCTTGATTAAAAGATTGAATCTTGAAAGGTTTCTTGAAAAATGGCGCAAAAACAAGCAAAGTGCGTGGCGTGTTTTTGGCGGATTTCTTGGTTTCTTGGGCTTCTTTAATTTTCCATGTTTTTAGTTGGAAATTGATGATTATCTTGTTAGTTAGTTGGTTCGATTTGTTTGTTAGTTTGTTAGGATAAACCTTAGGAAAATCAACTAGATAAGGATGTTTGTTTGAGCTTATTCGGATTTGGATAAGATCAAGGGAGGGGCGTGTATTTTTTGTTTGTTAGGTGATTTTCTAGTTTGTTTAGAGTTTGTTAGAGGTTGTTAAAAGTTTGTTAGTATTTAGCTGATGGTCATGCCTATAAATAGCCTCAATTACTTTGTAACAAATCAGTGCAGTGCAATTCAGTTTTGAGTAAAGTTTTCAATTGAGTTTTTAAGTGTTAAAACTTGTTCTTTTCTTCACAAAAAAATGTGGGTTTTAGAAATTCGTGGGTTTTACAAGTGTTCTTGTTTAATTAATTCAAGAGCTAATCTTTTATTACTTAAAGACCATTAATTGAGTGAAGTTGAGAGCTAATCTCTTTTAAATTCAATAATAAAAACCAAAAATACCTATTGAGCAAATCAAAAGTATTTTCTTTAGCATCTATTTTTAAGGAGAGCTATTCTGAATTTCCCAATATAGATCAACAAGTTTGGTGAAAACCATTGAAAAGGTTACATGGAAGGTTTAAAGGAGTATATATTAAAATTAAAGTGGTATAGACGCTTTTACAATCAAATTTATATTGTTGATGAAAATGTCATATGAAGTACGTGTACCCCTTTATACCTCAAATTTACCGATTTTCACGGTGAAAACAGTTTTCATATGATACTATTCCTATATATACGTTCGTATCTTACTTTATTGGCTACTATTACAGGCCAAGTATATCAACGTTGATGGTGATGGGACAGTTCCAGCTGAATCGGCTAAGGTATTGTGCTTTTTTTTAATCCTTACATTATCTGTCGTTTGCCTTAGACTTGGAATTGGTCGATGCCACTACTATGAATCTTCTTACATGGATGTTTCATGAATTTATAGTACCCTTGTGGCTGTGTTGTTTTCATAGGCTGATGGGCTAAATGCTGAAGCTAGGATTGGAATACCTGGTGAACATCGAGGCATCCTTAACGACCATCATGTGTTCAGAATACTGAAGCATTGGCTGAATGCAGGTGAACCTGATCCTTTTTATGATCCGTTGAATGATTACGTGGTTCTTCCTACCTCCTTTGACATTGAAAGATCTAACGAAAAAGGCTTACATATAATTCAATGTAAAGAAGAATGGGAAGTTATCCCCAAAGACATGAGTGTGAATGATGAGTTTTTGAGGATAAGTGATGATGATGTTGAAGTTAAGAAGCATCCAATAAAGTTAACAACACAGTTGCTCAAGTCTCGGTGCTATAGTGTTCATTCTTCTAAGGATCCGTACAAGGCCATAAATGAGGCATATTCAGCATTTAAAAGCTGATTCATATTAGCATTTAGTTGGTCTAGTGAAACATGTAATTGTGTTGATTTGGTGGTGACGTGAGCATCACTGGTAATAGTCAATGTGTATATTTGAGTATGATTTATTTATGTGATTATGTCATGTAATGTACATATACAATGCTGGATTTATTGTTAGGGTAGAGAATGGACTTTTACTGTGTAATTATATATTTTAGACATTTAAAATCCTTCGTTGCTCATTGTTGTGTTACATTGCCTATGCCTTGCATTTTTGCTAGTGAGAGCTACTAGTATTCTGCAAATAATGTTAAGCTACTCAAACAGTAAGGAAAAGGAAAATTGGTAGATAATCCCAACTTAGTGAAATATTCCTCTTTTACTTGGGTGTTTGATTTAACTACTTGCATAATATTTTTGGTCATAATAATTTGATTGCGTGATAATTTTAATGTCAATTAAGAGGGAGAAAACTAGTTAATTATGGTTCAAGTTATCATGTATAATGGAGATTATTTTTGGAACTAGTTTAAATTGTTTAATTTGCTTAAGACCTGTAATTAACGTTTTGCCCCAAATTGTTTCACCTAAAATTGATTTGGATTTGTTCAAATTATTGCTAAAAATTGCACCCTAAATCCTTTAAAAATAATTTTAGTTAATTGGTCGAATTTTTTTTTTGCCTTATTTTATTCTAACCAAATTTGCCTCAAATATTGTTCAAGCCTTAAAATTTTACGCCCAAATTGATTTGAAATTAGTTCAAATTTTACTTAATCATGTTTGAAATCGTTTTGTTTTTTCCATAATATGCTTCAATTATTGTTGAAATTCATTCAAACTTAAAAGCCCTAATTTTGGTTTTAATTTTGAGTCCGAGTTGTATTTGAATATTTTCAAACTAAGAACTCTAGTTTTTTGAGCTCGAAAATTCAAAAATTCGTGCTTTCTTTTGATCAATTATGAATTATTTTCAATTAATTTGATATATAAAAACGCTTTTTGTATGATTAATTGATTCTTGTAAAGAGTTTATAAGAATTGGATTGAAATTGATAAAAACCCTTGTTTTGAAACTGAATTGATGATTTTCGAGTTAATCAATGAATTATGAGTAATATTTATGTGTTGAATTCATCTTGAACCTAATTGAATCATATAAGTGTTGTATGATTGATTAAAGCTAAAAAAATGTTTTCAGTGGAGCAATGGCGGATGGGTGGTGCAACAATGGTGGTTGCTTTGTTACTGGTTCGAGGAGGGGTGGTGGCACGACTAGGCAGGGTGACAACGTAGCGAGGTATGTTTGAGCAGGGGCGAATGAAGGGGCAACAACCTTGCTGCGGTGGTATTTGGGTTTTCAAGAAGCGCGACGGTGGTTGGATGTGACTCAACATTTACGGCATGCTTGAGTTGTGGTGTGAGGGATTGAATGAAAGGGAACTAGTTGTTGAAAGATATGTAGATGCAAGACATGTGGAAATTAACGATCCGTTACCTAAACCACATCCAAAGCCAAAGTATGAGAGTCATACTAAAGCTATGGAAATGAAACACATGAATTATTGGTGAATGAATGTGTTTTTGTTGATAGGTTTAGAATTATGAAAGCATGTTCATGATTGTAAAGGTTAATATTATGTTTAATTTTTTTAAAGCATAATTTTATGTATCAATTATTAAATCATGGTTTAGTATTATATAAAATTTCCAAAAGCACAATGTGATATTCAATAGGTTTATCAAATGCTTGCTTTGATAATTGAAATCCTATTAAATTGAACTGAATTCACATGTTACTTTATTATTCATATTCATAATAGGACATAAACGAGTTGTTTAAATGACTCATATGTAAGTTGATTGGTAGTGCAGTTTCAAGAGTAATTGAAAGATACAGATGTTTAATCAATTACATAGATATACATTGTGAATGCATATATTGAATTGACCTACTTGAAATTCTTTAAAATATTTCTTGAATTTCATTGTTATCATGTTTACTGGGTTCCATATACATGAGTGTAACACTACAATAATGCAATGATTAGTATGTTCTTAAAATCGTTAAATGTCGCACCATAAAAGGAGATTGTAAAGGCAATGATTGGAACTACTAAAAGTTGAGCGGGAGTTTTGGTTACACAAGATTGGATATGTCCTCCTAACAAGATTAGGATCGGTGTCTTAGGCCTCTTGAAGAGGGAGAATTGAAAATTGCATGGTTGTGCTCTAATGGATTATGAATAATCATTTGTGTACAATTTGAACTCAAATTTTAATTAAGGAACGATTTATTAGTGTGATCACGACATATAGATGCAATCGCACAAGTCAAATCAGACACCAAGTGCGATCACCATGAAAACGGTACGTTAGAGACATAAAGGGGTACATGTGCTCATTAATTACATTTTCATAAATATTGTACCCTTTTTTTTCATGGTTTTTATGTTATTAGGTTGTTAGGTTTAAAAAACGACTTTTATTAGGTAGTTTTGGAAAATTTTGAAATTTTTTATTATGATTTTATGAAAGTAAACATGATTATATGGTTCAAAATCGGACTATATGTAAATAAATACGAAATGAGACTATATTGTTACCAATATGATTATATAATTTTGAATAAGATTGTATTAAACTAGACATGATTTTATGATTTCGGTGTGGTTTACCTTTAACTGAACAATTATATGTGTCTCTATTTTAGGCTTGATTGAAAGTTGTATTTTGTTGATATATAATCATTTCTTCATCTTCTTTGTAGTCTTTTATAATACCCCGTATTTTCACGTGTTTCATGAATTTAATTTCATAATTTATTTGACTATTTTTAGTATTTTATTGAAAAATTAAGTTAAGGTGTAAGAGGATTCGCATCAAAACTCTTGGAACGTACATACCTTAAGTATGAACTAGGGGGGAGTCGTATGGGACAGTGATCTATGACTTATAGTTGGAGTACAAGACGTTGTACTCTTTTATATTTTTAATGCGCTAGAATTCCGTCACTTTATGTTACATAGGTAATACCTTATTGGAGATGCTCCCAAGTTGGTGCCCATAGGGTGACTTTAAAGTAAAGGAAACCCGTTCGATGCGGAATCCAAAGTCTAAATATAATAATTAATTTATTGAGTCTATGCACAGGTGAAGAGTTGTCAAAGGTAAGATGTGTGTATGTTTTAATTTATATTGTTTTGTTGCATAGTCTTTAGTAGTTATGTACTCAGCTTTGCTGACTGTTTGTTTTGTGTGCATGGATTTTTCTTGGACTTGGCCCTACAATGACCCACTTGTTGGCGAGTAGTTGTCTAGAATAAGAAAGGCTACAGGTACAAGTGGGCATAAGTCATTTCATGCTAGGCTGGAGGTAGAGTGCTTGCTGTGCAGTTTTGTAGTTTTAATTTTATTGCTTACGAAGTTCTAACTTTTATTTGGATGTTTTATTTTCAAAGTTTCTAGTTTTGGTTTTTAAGGGCCATCAAAATGGTTTCGAAGTGGTATAAAGTTTTAAGTTGATTTTTATTTTGTATGTTGGTTTGAATTTGGTTTTGAGATTTGTTCTGAAGTTTAAGTTTTAAATTGGTTTTCGTTTTAAGACTTTCGCTGTAGTAATTTGACAAATGCCTTAGCTGTTATCACGGTGGCGGTAATACTTTGGTTTTTTTCTCGTTATTTAGGAGTTTTAATAATAATATTTCTTTAATATTCAGAATATGTTTTCCGGAAAAATATAGAGTAGAAAGTTAGGAAATTCCAGGGTGTTACACTAGACTTCACCCCATTAAGGTAGTGCCTCCATATCTTCAAAGCAAACACGATCGCCGCTAGCTCGAGATCATGGGTGGGATAGTTTGCTTCAAATGGCTTCAATTGTCTTAAAGCATACGCAATCACTTTCCTATTTTGCATTAAGACACATCCCAAACCATTTTTGGAAGAATCACTACACACATCATAAAAACCACTCCCATCTGGCAAAGTCAGCACCAGAGCCATAGTAAAATGTTCCTTTAAGGTCTGAAATGCCTGCTCACACTTATCACTCAAAACAAACTTACAATCTTTCTTCATTAACTACGTTATCGGCTTAGCGATCCTCGAAAAGTCCTTCACAAACCTCCTATAATATCCTGCTAAACCCAAGAAACTTCGTATGTCCGTCACATTCTTAGGTGTAAGCCACTCTTTTACTACTGTGATCTTGGCTAGATCTACTTCAACTCCCTCTTTTGGCACAAAATGTCACAAAAATGTGACTTTCTCCAACCAAGATTCACATTTTGGGAACTTAGCATACAACCTATTCTCCCTTAGTGTAAACAAAATTGTCCTCAAATGTTCCACATGCTCCTCTTTACTTTTTGAGTACACGAAAATGTCATCAATAAACACTACCACAAACTTATCCAAGAATCGTTGAAAGATCCTATTCATGAAATCCATGAAAATTGCTGGCACACTTGTCAACCCAAAAGGCATAATAGTGAGCTCACAATGTCCATACCTCGTACGAAAAGCCATTTTTGGTATGTCCTCATCTTCAATTCTCAATTGATGGTATCCTGACCTCAAATCAATCTTTGAAAATACAGTGGCTCCTTTCAACTGATCAAACAAATCATCAATTATCGGTAAAGGATACTTGTTCTTGATCGTCACCTTATTCAACTCCCTATAGTCAATACACAGCTCCCGTCTTTCTTCTTCACAAATAAAATTGATGCTTCCCAAGGTGAAGCACTGGGCCTAATATAACCTTTCTCCAACAAAACCTATAACTGCTCTTTCAACTCACTCATTTCCGCACGTGCCATCCTATATGGTGCTTTGGAAATAGGTGTTGTCCCTAGAACTAAGTCTACTGTGAAGTCGATCTCTTGCTTCGGTGGCATTCCCGGAATCTCTTACGAAAACACGTTTAGGAAATCTCTCATTACCTCAATATCCTCTAGCTTAGAAGACTCAATATGATCTACATCTCTCACACTACAAAGGTAAATAGGGAAACCTCTTTTCACATACCTAGCAAACCTCATTACTGACACTATTTTGTTGTGTTTTGGACTTCCTGCCCTCCAATAGCTCACTTTCTTGCCCCTATTAACTAATGAGATCTTCTTCGACTCACACAAAACCTTAGCCTTATACTCACTCAACCAATCTATTCGAGGGATCACTTCTAAGTCACCCAAATCGAACTCGATTAGGCTAGCCTTAAACTCCACTTCCTAAATCTCAATCGAAACATCCAAAAATCTCCTTGAACACTGTACTTCTTGTCCTGATGGTAACACTATTGACATATCCATTGTATCTACCTTCCCCAAAACATGCATTAACTTTTCCAAAATCTTAGTGGATACAAAATAATGTTGCACTAGAATCAAACAAAGCTTTAGCAGGAAGAGAGTGAATAGAAAAAGTACCAGTAATCACATCCTTACTAGCATCCGTTTCAGTTCAAGCCATAACATTCAACTTTCCAGTATTTGAGGCCTTAGCCTGACCTCCTCCATTTCCACTTCCATTCCTACTCCCAGCTTGTTGCATTGCTTTTCCTCCCATGTTTCCTTAAAAACCCTTCTGCTGACCTCCAATTGAATTCCCTTTGAATTGAGACCCTTGCCCTTCCTTTCCCTTTCTCTTAGAGAAACACTCTTACTCACGGTGTCCAAGCTTGTTGCACAAACGACAAGTCACCGGGTTCCTAGCACAGTCCTTGCCCGGGTGATTATTAGGACATTTCTTGCAGAAGTACACACGACCACCTTGATTAGCCGTCTGTACGTTATTCCCATTTCTATTAGCTGGCTTCCCAAAGATTCCCTTATTTTCCTGAAAGTTATTGTTAAAACGGGGCTTCTTAAGTCTACTATGACTCCCTTGTTGGTTAAAGTTTCCTCCACCATCCTTTCTTTTCTCCCTCGTCTCACCTTCTTTCAACATCTCCTTCTTCTTCAGGTCTAGGGCATACAAATATGCAGCTCTTCCATACAACTCATCCAAGGACTCAAAGAATTGCCTAGCTAGTTGCAACTGGATGTCTATGGTCAACCCTCTCTCAAAATGACTTGCCTTCAACTTCTCTGTTGCCACAGCCTCCTTAGCAAACCTAGACAACTCCTTAGCTATAGTGGCCAATTGCCTCACTACATCATTCAGCTGATTGTTGTTACGTTCAGCCATCCTATTTCTCCTGTAGAGAGAAAAGACCTTTATGTTAAGATATGTCTAACTCTAAGTTAGAACAACACAAGTTTATAACATAACATAAAGTCACTTTCTCTATTCGTCTCACAAAAGAAATTTCCATTCTTTTAGAGCGAATAATTCACTTAGTTTTGAATGTTTACACAACCATCCAAATATAATAAAGCAAATAGTAAATAATAAAAATTTCCCTTGGTATCGCTCTACTTAGACATCATTTCAAAAAGGTCTAACTCATTTATTATTTTATTCTCATAAGGGTTCTTAGATGCTTAGCTTCCTAAAGTTCCTTATGGCTTATTGCCACTTATTTGCAAAGAAAATAACAATCTAAAATGTCCAACATTCTAAACATCAACAATACTAAACAATGTTAAACTAAACACATATCCATGACAAAAATTCTAATTAGTAACATTATCAAGCTTGTCCTTAGACACCACATATTTATCGGGTATCTTTAACATCATCTTCCAAATCTTTCTCCATACATGTCATCTTCAGGGTCAAGCTCATTTTCTTCTTCTTTAGAATTTGTCACTAAGTCCACATACATAGGGAACACTGGATTGGATTCTCAATTTCATAACACGAACTATCCCTCGACTCATAGCTTTGAGAACAAAAGGCTGATGCTGATGTAGAAGAGGGAGAATCATAGTTAGACATAGTTGGAATTTAGTAGAAGACAATTAGAACTCTTTAAATTCTCTCTAGATTAAGCTTGTATTCATTATCATTGGTGACTTAGTTCTTTAACAATTCAAATAGTTGTAATTCAATCTCTTTTAATTCAATTCAAAGTTTGTTATTTAAGGTTCTTGGGTTCTTGTTCTTGGTTTCGTTATCCATTCAAGGTTAATTGGTTCAATGTTCTTGGTTTCATGTTCTTGGATTATTCTTGGTTTCATGTTCTTGGCTTGGTTTCTTGGTTGATTATTATTGTTACTTGGGAATCATTGGAATAAGCTTCAAAGTTATATAATTCAAGCATCATAGTAAAACTCGAAACTCTTCTTTAATTTCCATTTCAATTTTCATACTTTGTAACTATCTTTCTTTACCTTCTAGTTTTATTTCATAGTTCTTCTAAAGTTCAACTTGTCTTTGTTGTCAATTTCCTTTGCCTTTTGTTCTTACTTTATTCTCAAGTTAATCTTGTCAATGTTCTATTGCTTTTGTTTTAGTTCTTCTCAAGATTTAACCTTTTCCTTGCCTTCATTTTCTCTATTGCTTTTGTAGTTTGTTTAAATCACTTGCATAACTTACTTCTTTGTAATAATGTTGATAAATCAACAAAGCTCTTTTTCTTTTTGATAAGTTTGTTTAGTTTAGCTTATAATCCATTGTATAATTATTTCTTTGGTATAATTTGTAATCGTGAATAAAAATATGTGTTTAAATAGTAAAATGTGTAGTGAGTAGGTTTAGAGCTAGGGTGTGGGTGAAACCCTCACCACCTTCATGAAATAAGTAGGTTCTTAATAAAAACCGAGCATGGGGGTGACTAGAGTTGTTACATGGGGTTATAAATCACGTTAGTCTATGATTTGCTTCCATAGATGTCGTCTTAGGTTCCTCAACGAACGATCGGGAGATGAAGTTGAGTGAAGACTCCCCATGTTTGATTAGTTTGAAAACCATGAGAATAGGTGTTCAAGTCAAGGGACGTTACTAGTCTTCGTGAAAAGTATTTAGGAGCCGTTTTATGCTCACACCATGGGAATAGGTCATGTTCATAGTTCCGCTCGTCATACTAGCTCGAAATAGTAGATATGACTCTTAGAACGACTTCCCCATGGCATTTCCCACTATGTTCGGTTTAACCTAGGAATCCGCGCCTTCATGTAGGAAGTGAGCGGTGTATCCTTTACCTTAGTCGTCTTTAATCTTAATATCAAGTTAAAATAAATCAACATTAGTGACAATCTTACTTATAAAGTAAAACCGACTTAAACTTACTCCTTAGACCGCCTTAGTGTAAAAACCTATATCTCGTGGGATTCAATCCTTAATTGCCTTTACTAGTAGCCTAGTGAGCCTTGTACGGTTTATCTTTCGTAGCCACTTCGACAGGCTATCAATACCCCGTATTTCACATATTTTATGAATTTAATTTCATAATTATTTAGAGTATTTTTGGTATTTTTAGTGAAAAATAAGTTAAATAATTAAATTAAAGAGAGAAAATTCAATGAACTGTGACTTAAAATATTACAAAGTTTATAAGTTATATTTATGTCACTTTAAATTTTATAAAATATTGTAAGAAGTTTTTAAATTTAGATTTTTAAAGTTTCCTTATTTGTTTTAAAACAAAGGCATAAAAGTCTAGATTTTTATCTGAATTTTAAAATATTTTTATTTGCTTTAAAATTTTTATTTGCTGCTTAAACTGCTCCATTAGTTTGAGGGAGGTAAGGCGAGGACTTTTGTTGTTGAATCTTGTATTTCATGAGTAACTCTTCACACTCACCTTGGAAATTAGTGCCGTTATCGCTAATTATTTCATGCAGTACTCCATATCGACATATTATATTTACTTTGATAAACTGAGCTATGTGTTTAGCTTGTAGCACACAGTACGAAGCAGCTTCTACCCATTTAGTGAAGTAATCAATTGCCACCAATATAGATTCATGGCCTCCATGCCATGGAGGCGTAACCTTCCCAATAATGTCAATGCCCCACGTCGAAAATGGCCACAGAGATAATAGGGAATGGAGCAAAGATGGAGGTATATGTTGAGCATTTGCGTGTTTTTGGCACTTATTGCAGTGTCTCACCTATCTTTTGCAATCATCTTCCATGGTAGTCCAACAATATCCCTACTTGATGATTTTTGGAAGCCAACATTTAAGCATTCATGTGGGTTCCACATACTCCCGCATGTATTTGATCCATGATTCAATGTGGCTACTCTATATCTACACACCGAAGCTGTAAACCATTGTAGTGTCTTTTATACAAGTAACCCCCTGGATAATGTATTGAAAAGCTAGAAGTCTTAAAACTCTTTGTTCCTTCTTGACGTATTCGAGAGATATTGCTGGCCTTCTAAATAACTCTTGATGTCGATGTACCAAGGATCTTCTCTTATGAGGTGGTTCACCTCGTCGCCTTGTTCAATCATGCAAATATGGGCTAGTTCCTTCCTTCTTTTGACCACCAAGGACATTTCAATTAAAGAGTTTGGGACTCAAATCATAGATGCCAATTTAGCTAGAGCATCTGCGAATTGATTATCCTCTCTCTTCAAGTAAGTATACTCTACTTCCTCGATTTGAGAAGCTATTTGCTCCAAATGAGCTTGGTATGGGGCCAAACTCTCGCTTCTAACCTTCCATACTCGGGAAATTTGATTGATGATAAGAGATGAATCCACGTAAACTCGCAATCTTTGCACTTTTAAGGCCACGACCTCCTTTAGTCCTATGATTCAGGCTTCATACTCGGTGGTATTGTTGGTTACATCGAAGTCCATTTCATGGAAATGGGTGTATGCTCTTCTTTTGGTGAGGGAGTAGGACACCAACCGCACATCCTTGTTTGTTGGAGGCACCATCGAAGTAAAAAGACTAACTTTCCTCTTCTATCGTCATTAACTCCTCGTCAGGGGATTCATCATCCTCAGATCGAGGTTTATCCGGAGAACCAGCTAAGAATTCCGAACTAACAGTACCTTTTATGGACTTTTGTGACACGAATTTAAGGTCAAACTCGACCAACATTATCATTTATCGCAACATTCTCCCATTTACTATAGGTTTATTGAAGAGATAGTTGAGTGGTTCTCCCTTGCTTACTACATGAATGGTATGAGTAAGCAAGTAGTGTCTCAATTTCTTAGTAGACCACACCAATTCTAGGCACAATTTTTTGATGTTGGAATACTTTTCTTCGTATTGTAGGAACTTCTTGCTTAGGTAACAAATATCATTTTCTTTTCCGTTGATTTCTTGTGCTAGTATAGCTCCAACAGCTATGTGAGTGACAGTCAAGTAAAGCCTCAACGAATGTCACGAAGTAGGACGTACCAAAACGAGCGGATTAGTGAGATACTCTTTGATTTTTTCAAAGGCTCATTGGCAATCGTCATCCCATTCTTTTGGAGCATTTTTCTTTAATTTCTTGAAGATATGTTCGCATATCATGGTGAGTTTGGAGATGAACCTACTTATTTATTGAAGCCTTCTTATAAATCCTCGGATTTCTCTCTCGGTTTTGGGTGGCTTCAAGGACATGACGGCCTTGATTTTCGTTGGATCGATTTCGATTCCGCGAGCGCTTACCACATGACCTAACAGCTTTCCCGAGATAACCCCAAAGGCACAATTTTAAAAATTGAGTCTCATGTTGAACCTCCAAAGTCTTTTAAAGAATATCCTCAAGGCGGGATTATGTTCATTCCATTCCTTAGTTTTTACTATCATGTCATCCACATACACTTCTACTTCTTTTTGTAACAAGTCATGAAGGAGCGTGGTAGCGGCACATTGATATGTGGCACCGACATTCTTTAAGCTATATGACATGACCGTATAACAGTATAACCCCCATGGAGTTGTAAATTTTGTCTTCTCCATGACTTCTTCTTCCATTTTAACTTGGTTATAGCCTGTGTATCCATCAATGAAGGAGAATAAGGTGTTACTAACCGCGTTATCAACAAGAACATCAATATGAGGTAGTGGGAAATCATCTTTTGGACTGGCCTTGTTCATGTATCGAATGTCCATGCACATTCTCACTCTCCCATCCTTATTGGTAAAGGAACGATGTTGGCAACCCGATAAGCGTATTGGACCACCTTAATGAATCCAACTTATAATTGTTTAATGACCTCTTCTTTGATCTTTAGTTGAACGTCCGGTTTCATTCTCTTGAGCTTTTGTTTGACAGGTTTGGCCCCCTAATTTAGAGGGATAGTCTGTTTATCTTTTTCTGGATCGATTCCCGGCATGTCTTCATATGACCATACGAACACATCTCGAAATTATGTGAGAGTTTCTATAAGTTCATCTTTTCTTGATGATTGAGTGTGAGGCCAATTTGCAATTCTCTTGGCATGTTATTATCTAAAATGTTAACCTTTTCGGTTTCTTCAATTATTGGAGTTTTACTCTCATGTTCTTCTACATCCTTTATTATTTCAATGTCGTTTTAAATTTTGATTTGCGAAGCAGAGCAATCTTATAAATTTGAAGGAAAATAAGAGCGAGAAAGCGAAGAGTAAGCAAATGAAGACATATGATTGAACTTAGAAATCATGACATTGAAATTTTTCTTAAAGACAAACTCTTGAAGGGAAATGGACTCTTTGAGTTATTAGGATTTGCTATGGCACTAGACTCGGATTTAGACTCAAACTCAGACTCAGACACATCAAACATGGGGTCTTCCTCTATGGTGAAATCCATGGTCTTTCCTTCTGGTATGGTGATCTTTACGATCTTATGCCATCCATTAACGACTTGACTTTACGGAGTGATGAGCTCGGAGGGATCGAAAGATTTAGCATTCATATCCATACAAGCCTCTTGTTCGGAAGGTGGGTCAAGCTCCATTCCGAAAAGTAGGCCTAGCCCTAGTGTGTTACGGACACCTGGTTCAGATTTTCCTTCTTCAATGGTGGCGATGGAGAATCCCCACAAGTCTTCATCACTAGCATCATGTTCGATGTTGATGATGGGTTTGTCGGGGAGTTAAATTTTCTTAGTGATGTGAATTTTGTTATAAACAAACGCCACTCACACAAAGGAAACTTAGACTTCAAATTTGATAAAGCAACGCACCACAAATTCGAACTTCTAAGGCGAATAATTGATAGAATTTGATTAAAGCAAAGCACCCTCAAATCCTAAGAACTATCCTCACGTGAGATAAAGCACAAAAGCACCACTCACTCAAACGAATTTCTCACAAGAAACTCTCAAAATTTTGTTTTCTTCGTGAAACAATAAAAACCGGAAACACTTTGTGTTTAATTACTCAAATCTGAATTTTATTGATGTATTTTACATCCTATTTATAGGCTAAACATATCACATAATATTTCAGAATCCTAAACATATCCTAACTACCTTAGATATATGGTATAACAAACTAAGATTAGGATAACAAGAAAATCTTATCAAAACCGGATACACATCTTGCACCATATATTTTGTAATCTGATTTCTAGTCTAAATCTTAGATATTTTGCAAATCAAATCTAAGGACCATATATCCGAATAACAAACCTAGGTTGACCAAGTCAAACAACACAAAAAACCGTGTTGACAACGTTGCCCAATCTTTCAAAAATCTGTCAAAAATCCCGCCATACAACTTGCTTTGATTCTCGTTGATTTTTGTTGGACTTGCGATTTCAAGAACTTCAAGAAACTCTTCAAGATTCAATCTTTATTTCAAGAAACCTCCATTTTTGTGTTTCCCATGCTTGATTCCATCAACCTTGACTCATAAACTAATCAAGAAAATAACAAAACACCATATGGTAAAACCCTATCAAATGACGTGGGAAGAAAACCCATATAGCTCAACACTTCTAAACTACTAACTATACTTGCTTTACATTTACGTGAATAAGCTTGTGCATGTCACCATGCACACGTAGAAATCCACCCTAGCCAACCCAAGAAGCCTTGTGTCTCCATAAGCCACTAACTCCCCCAAGGTTGCTTCTTGTTTTCCACCTTCAATCAAACCCAAACCCTCGAAGTTTTGCTCATTGATATTCGTATCACTTAGGAGAAGCATTTAGAGTGATCACAGCCCCCTCTAGTGTGAATTTGATTTTATGATGAAGAGTGTAAGGGACTGGCCCAAACTCATGTAGACATGGTCTTCCTAGAAGGAGATTGACACTCGTCTTGATGTCCATTACATGGAATTTGACCTTATTCTCAATCGGCCCTGTAGTTAGATTGAGCCATATGACTCCCATGGTGTCTCTCCTTATGTTGTCATCAGCTCGAATGGCTTGATTGCTTGCACAGAACTCCTCTTGTAGCACCCCATGTTTCCGAGAGGTTCTTAAGGGATACACATTGATAGCCGAACCATTTTCGATCAAAGTCATAGGTATATTGATCGAGTTGTCTACTTATGACAGTGATGTATAGGGCTTTATTCTGGCTAGACCCTTCGGCTGGGAGATCTTCGTCGGAGAAAGTGATGGACGACTTGTGTTGCTCATGTATTATGAGGTTAACCAAATCCTCCAAAGTGGTGTTGCTTGCTATGTTCAAGTCGGTGAGAGCTTTAAGGAGAGCTTGTCTATGCTGTTCTGAGGAGACAAGGAGTTGCCAAACATTGACGTTGGCCATAGTTCTTTTTAATTGTTTGATGACACTATCCTTCTTTTCAGGCAGAGGAGGTGGTGACACTAGTGGAAAAACCTTCATTTGCTCCAATAAAAAACCACCCTTATGCTCCGGTTTTAGGCCGGAGTAGGTGCCGTAGAAGCAATAAAATCTTTGATTTAATGCTCCGGTTCCAACCGGAGTAAATAGTCCATTTTTTTCTCCGGTTGTTTTACAGTCGGAGCCAATAATCATTTTCCCCCCTAAAGAAAAAAAATTTTGGCTCCAAAAAATTGACTTTTTGCTCCGGTTTTTCCAAACAACCGGAGCATAAAACCAATTTTTGGTTTTAAAAATATGACTTTTTGGTCCGGTTTTTCCAGAGAACCGGAGCATAAAACCAATTTTTGCTCATATGTTTTTGGGTTTTTTGATCCGGTTTTCTTCAAAGAACCGGAGTAAAAGGTGTTTTTTTTTGTATTTTTGTATATATTAATTAATAAAACCAATTTTTGCTCATATGGCTACTTGCTGGAAGTAGCCATAAAACAACAGACCTGCATTGATATCTGCACCATGATCTAAGCAAACTGCACAAAACATCTTGCAGTCAAGCCTGAACACTTGATTACATAATTACGAGTTCACTCGATTACACTACCTGCACAGCTCTTCTCCAGAGAAAGCAACTGAAGGGTAATCCAAAATACACTTGATTACATAATTACGAGTTCGTAGGAGATATACATATCCTCACATTTAATTATATATAAATGTATCACATTAACATGCTAATTAATAAAGTTGGATTGTTACTCTAAACAATATAATGCAATGAATGAAGCTAACTTCTCTCGGACTTCATCAATTTCACGAACGGTGAAAGGACCTTGTCGACTTGCCGAGCTCACAACCTTCAACACACATATACACTACAATACATAATATGTGTTAGTCCAATTATGTTCCAAACAAACAACACTAAAACAACACAAGTCCAATCAAGGTGGCACATGCATAACAAAAAAACAAAAAAAAAAAACACAACTAACAACAACTAATTAGCCACTATATTGTTTTAGAACAACAAATTAAACACGTATAGCTTCTGTACAACAAATAACAACAACCATGTTGTCGTAGAACAACAAAAAACAATAACATAAACTTATTAGAACAAGCAGTTCTGTTCTGAAGCTGTACAACAATAGCAGAAGTTGTTCAGGACAACAAAAAGTCCCTATTCAGCTTCAGACGGTACTAGCTTCAGCACAGCTTCAGATGATACTAGCGCGATCAGAGACTTATGACCTCCAGTCATACTTATCCTTGTATTTTCAATAATTATCCATCAACTTCAGCCCAAGCTTTCAATTAATATTACAATCTTCATTAGTTATTCATATCAGAATTCCAGTTCATAACATATTAAGATATAAGATATAACACTAATCATATAAGTAAAATTAGAATAAATCATACCGTGCATAAATCATCTGATTCCGTAGAACTTGATACGATGTCCAGCATGTTTCGCATCACGTAGTCACCACACTCAACGCTATTTTGTTGTTGGGCACACTAAATACATATAGTGTCACACAAGGTACAAGTTAACAAAGAAAGAAGTTAAAAGATGAACAAGCTACAAACACAAAAAAAAGTAGCTAAAGTTATGCAAATTTACCTCTATATGCACCAACTTAGGCATCGATCCTATTGGGGTTGCACAGATCTTCCTTAAGACACTACAACAACACCACTTAAACAAAGTCAAAATAATGGAAAGTACTTACTTCATTTTTGTAACTTTGGTTTATATTGTATTCAACTTAAAGTGAAATGATTCAACAATGAGTAAACTTATATGAATAACTGCACTTGATCAACAACTAATCAACACTTTACCTATTCACCCAAGTCAAGACGTGATACTTCGTTGGTGGTTCGGTACGACTTAAGTCAAAGACGTAGACCGTGTGAGTTGAAGGGGATGTGAGTAACAGTACCCAATGTTCACTACAACCATCATTTGAAATTGGAAGTTAATTAACAAGCCTAACTGATCTGGCCGTGATGAATCCATACCTTGCACAGTTATAGGTAGGAATTGCATACCTTTCAAGGTAAGGAGCTAAAATGAACTGCTTCTTCTTTTGCATCACATCTGTTATAGCACTATGGAGGTATTCTTTCACCTCTAGTGGGTTCTTCAAACATCGATCAAAATGAATTTCGTATGGACACAATCGCCCAACTGTTAGAGTTGCTTCACACCCATCCAGATCCACATTGAGTGCGCTTTAAAAAGAAAAAAAAACAAGTGTCATCTTATCGCTAAAACCAAAACCTCTACCCTATTCTTCACCTACAAACTACGACAACAAAACATAAACTAACCTCATGAATGCTTGCAAGAACACTATTGATAGCTTATCTCCACGAAGGAAATCACCGACGTCTTCTCTAGTAATCCATGTCTCGGTGTCCTCAAAGTACTGAAACTGTGTCTTGCTCAACACCACCTTCACTGACTTGTTCAGTGGCTACCCCTTGATAAAAGTATACAACCACATACATACACTCTGGCGTCAAC
The DNA here is from genome assembly GCA_016808085.1 of Suaeda aralocaspica. Lineage (NCBI taxonomy): Eukaryota > Viridiplantae > Streptophyta > Magnoliopsida > Caryophyllales > Amaranthaceae > Suaeda > Suaeda aralocaspica. Next base: position 1,947,645 of record PYUH01000187.1, on the reverse strand, counting down.
GAATCTACAACATCGTTATCTAGAAAACCATGATCTACAACATGAGTGGAGCCCTTCGACGAGATCTTCTTATGTGGGCCTTCACTCTTGCTTGACTTCTTTCCCGTGATATCCACAAAGTTGTTGTCATGCGAATTAACTTCTTTTCCTTTTCTCTTGCCATCCTCCTTAGCTTGAATTTTGACCTTCTTTGGTTGCGCGCATCTCAACTTGTCCAAAATCTGTCCATCGCAACTTCTAAGTCAAACATCAAACTCAAAATGCAAATAAGCTTAAAACGTCCAACTTCAATATAATAATACCAAATAAGCTTGTACCAAGAAACTTAAGAACTTTTGCTTTGCTAAAATGAAATTATCGCATTGGATATCCGGACCCATGCTCGTGGCCACGACACAAAACTTCCTTGAGCTTCGGCCAAGGTGTTGATCGCATACTCTTGTCTTGGCTGAGGTAGTGGCGCTTCTTCCATGCCCGTGACGACTTCATCGATGGATACGCGGACTTCACCACCTTCTACACTCACGAAATGTGTAACTTGCTCCTTGTTTGGTGGTTGTAGAGAGCTGAAGGCAACCTCAACTAATTCCTCATTGTCCTGCTTTGGTAGTAATAAAATGCACGGTGTCTCCTCCTGACATGTTATTACAGACTGACATGTTATTTCTTTAATTACAAGCTGAAATCATTTGATATGATATGAGAGTGGGACATGTTAACCTACACGTACATCAGGTAGTGGCTCAGGTGTGTGTGTAGTAGATTTACCCTGACCATGCTTGCTTGACTTCTCTGGTGCTTGACTCTTGCACAATGCAGCCGTATCCGTCAATCCCAATGTCTGTAATAGAATTTGGAACTGAGATTGGACTTGTTGTTTAACTTGCTCCTGCACCAACTGTTGCACTCTCGCCTCCATATATGATTCCAATGTGGAAGTTGATCTACGTGGATGTGAGTAGTCAGCTCCAAGACACTTTCTCTTGCCCAATCGAACACCTCCCTTGCCTTTCATTCGACCATAATGGTCTTTCCCCAATACTACAACCAAGGAGTCTTTCTTTTTGTCAGCTACAACCTCGCCAGCCACCTCTTTCTCCTTGTATCCAATTTGTCCATATGTATAGTGTAATTAAGTCAATTAATGTTAGTTTCAAGAGACATGAAAGGCAAAGGTATTAAAAAATCACTTAGCACTGCATCGGCTAACTTTTTCACTTTTGGATTCGAAATCACTCGATTTTCGCTTCCATCTCGCCCATGTAATGAGCAATACCAATCAAGTGTCTGATCTCCAGCAACGGTGGTGATAGAGGAGGCAGATACACTACCTGATGATGCCGGCGATGGAAGTACTTTCGCATATGATCCCTCCTTGATCTAAGCCTTCTTTGATTCTCCGTATGGGCGTCTACCCATGTGGTGAAAGGCAACGTTTTGGGAGGCACTCTTAGCGGCCTTCTCACGTTTCGCCTACACAAATAATAGAAGGCAGGAATATAGACATAGTAAACTTGATACGAGTAGTAAACAAATTCAACTTAAAATTACTAAAAAGTTATGAAAAGTCTCCACTAGTAGTGGTTGGTCACTTACCACTTCCTCCTTTGATGTCTTCTTTGCCACAAAAGCTGTATACTTTGTTTCGCTAATGTGAGGGTATATCTCCCAAGGCATTGATGTAGGCTGGTTGCCATCCTTGCCTTCATTGTCCTTGGTTTTCTTGCTTCTCTTCCTTTTAAAAGTAATCCACCCACTAATCAACTTTGATTTGAAGTTTCTAAACCTCTCTGCAACGGCAGATAGAAACACCTGCTTCTTCTCATCGCCAGGTTCAATATGGAAAATATTTTGCACAATAATTTAAATCTTCGTCAAATATGATTACAATTTCGACAAGAAAGAAGAAAGTTTCATGAATCAATGTAAACAACAAAGGATCAATTTTTTTTTTGTTGTAAAATTGTATTTAAAAGTAAAAGGTTTACATGTGTTTTCTAAGTCATATCAATACTATTCAGATATGAAATAGTTGTAACCATCTAAAAACCAAATGTTAGTATGTTCAACCTATTAATCCTACTTACCACCGTATCATCCCACATTGCCTTCTTCAAACCTTCTTCTACATCTTCCCACCGGTCTAAGGTAGAAAGTTTCCTTACACAAACACCAATATGTGTCCCATACTTGGTTCACCACTTCCCACAGGGTTGGCCACAAGTATCATACTCTAGGTGCATCGGTTCCTTTGCTTGCACTCCTTTAGCCGGACCTCTACCCTTCCTCTTCGGCACCTTAGTTTGAGATGTTGAGGGTACAATGGCTTGACTAGTTGAGGGGACTGCTTCATTTTTAGGAATGGAGGGCGCTGTGTCAGCAAGAATCTCATGTTCCACAACTTTCTCAAGGAATTTGTCATGTGCAACATCTTCGGGTTCTCCTTGATCTTGTTCTTTTCTAGCGTCAAACAATGGTTCAGAGTCAGAGCTTTCATTTTCACTATCAATTTCGTCACTCGATACATTGTGGTCACTACCCATGGCTATAATACCTATGACAGCTGCAAAAAATATGCAAATTAAACAGAAAAATTATAAGTGGCAGTAGTATACAAATTAATCCCATAATGAAAACTATAAGCTAAAATTATGCAAATGGAAAAACCTCGAAAACTTATGCACATGGACAAATGAAGTTTATTGTATACCTAAGCAAGGAAAGTCATGTAACAATAACTATCCCTCCTGTGTGATCTACACGCATGTAGTTTGTGTCATCTATAACAGTATCACCAACATTTGTATTGGAATAATTAAAAGGTGGAGAGTCGTCAAAGGCATCATATTCTTCCTCATCATCAACTTCACCTATGCCAAGAATACACCTTTTACCGGGCACAACAATAGACCATTTGGATCTACAGGATCTGTTATGTAAAACACTTGCTTAGGTTGTGATGAGAGTATGAACAGCTCATCCCCATCATGCATGCGTGCAAGATCTACAAGGGTAAAACCACAAGGGTCATCTGTTTTAACCGAGCGCCGACTATTATCAATCCATTTGCATTTGAACAGACCAAATTTGAAACAACAGTAGTCGAGCTCCCAAATTTCATGGATTTTCCCATAGTACGTAATCTTAGCATCAATAGGAGATTGGTCCTTAGCACTAGCATAAAATGTAGACGGTGCCACTACACAAACTCCACTGTTTTGCAAAGATCGTGACTTCTCGTCTTGAGAAGTAGTCCAAAATGTATAACCATTGACATCATAGCCCTCATAACAATTCACAGTATCCCGAGGACCATACGCCAACCATCGAACAGTTTCACTATCACTCAAGTGTTGGTCAACAATCACTCGCTTGTAAAACCAATCGTTAAAGGTCTTATTATGCAAAATCATCAATGCCCTCTCCCCTTTCAAAGTGGGATTTTCTTCCTTCAAAACCGACAAATGCTCATCTATAAAAGGATGCACATCTGACACATGATGCAAAACATACAAATGTGCTTGTCGAAGAATGTCTCTTGAAGCTGTAACCATCTTTGAACCAACTGTACCCTTTCCGTCTAGCCTCCCTTCATGGCGAGAAGTAGGAAGACCAATAGGCTTAACCCCTGCTATATACTCAGATACAAAATTACTAACCTTATCACTCACAACACCTTGCACCATACTCGCCTCAGGTTTTGCTGGATTCCTCACTTTACCTCCATAAACTCCCATTTGTCTTTCAAAGGGATAACACCATCTCAAATACACAGGACCCAAAAGCTTTATTTCACGTACAAGATGAAGAATTAGATGAACCATTATGTCAAAGAAAGTCGGAGGAAAATACATCTCAAACTTGCACAAAGTTTGAATAACATCTTGTTGAAGAGCATCCAACTTTGAGGGATCTAGCGCTTTACTACATATGGTATTGAAAAACGAACACAAGGTAGTAATAGTGTATCTTACATGTTTAGGTAGGATTCCAAGAATTGCAATTGGCAAGAACACTTGCATCATAACATGGCAATCATGAGGCTTCATGCCGGACAACATCAAGTCACCGTTTAACGACACAAACCATTTCATGTTAGATGAGTATCCTGATGGTACCTTTATGTTGTACAAGGTTCGACAAAACTGCTTTTTCTCTTCTTTTGACAATGTGTAGCAAGCTGGAGGCAAATAATAAGTAATCGGGTCTTGTCTTGCATGCTCCTCAGCCACGAACTTTTCCTTACCCTTTCCTTTGCTTCCATGAGCCTCCTCCTGTAACTTCTTCCTTTTCCTAGTCTCCTTGATTTGAGGCCACAACTCAGGTCGCAAACCTTTCTTTTGGAAGAAATCTCGAGCTACTTTTCCATCCTTAGTCTTATTAGGAATGTTAAACAATGTTCCAAGCAAGGCATTGCAGATGTTTTTCTCAATGTGCATAACGTCAAGGTAATGTCTAACTTGTAAATCCTTCCAATATGGAAGCTGCCAAAAGATGGATTGTTTCTTCCATAGCCCATCACACTCATTGTTGGGTTTACCAAAGTTGTTTTCAATGCCATTAACTTTCTGGTAAACCTCATAACCAGTCAAAGGTCGACGAGCAACACGAGCTTCAACCTTCCCATTGAATGCCTTCTTCTTTCTACGATAAGGGTGATCAATTGGGAGGAACCTACAATTGATCCAATCAACGTACTTACCCACCCATGTTGAATCCTGGTCATCCATACAAATAGGACAAGCTTTCATCCCTTTGTTCTTGTAACCCGATAAGTTACCATATGCCGGGAAATCATTAAGAGTGCATAAAAGCATGGCATGTAATGTAAACGTCTCCCTTGCATGAGCATCGTGTACTGAAACCCCTTCATCCCATAGCCTCTTCAAGTCATCAACGAGTGGAGCAAGATAAACATCAATGTCGTTACCAGGTTGTTTTGGACCGGATATCAAAAGGGACAACATAAGATATTTTCGTTTCATACACAGCCATGGAGGAAGGTTATAGATGGTCAATATCACCGGCCATGTGCTATGCTTTGAACTAAGAGTACCAAAAGGGTTCATTCCATCAGTGCACAAACCAAGCCTTAGATTACGACTTTTTGCTCCAAATGTATGATATTTCCTGTTAATATTCTTCCATTCAAGAGCATCAGACGTATGTTGGAGAGCAAGGGAGGACTTCTTCCTCCCTTCTGCATGCCACCTACAATGCTTAGCATCTTTACTAATAGAAAGAGACGCCTTAATCGAGGAATAATGGGGAGATACCACAACACTTTAGCAGGGGGGCCTTCCACACCTCGTGAACCTTCCCGCTCATACCGTGAGAACTTGCACTTTGGACACTTGTCCAAAGTTTCATACTCATTTATGTACAAAATACAATCATTAGGGCAAGCATGTATTTTTTGATACTCTAGAGAAAAAGGGCACATGAGCTTCTTAGCATAGTAGTTCGACTTGGGAAGCTCATTGCCATCAGGGAACATCTGACTCAACTTCTCTAACAAGGCTGTAAAGCCCGTGTCACACCAATTGTACTTGGACTTTATGCTTTATAAATCTGACACAGCTGACAACTTTGTGAATGTTGTGCACCCTGGGTACAAAGGCTTTTGAGAGGCCTCTGATATAGAATGGAAAAAACGTGAATCCTCTACACCCTCCATCATCTCATTAACACGGTGTACATCATCATCAATATCAAGAGGGTCATGCTCATCATTCAAAGACTCATCATACACAAAGTCGTTATGGTCTTCTAAATCATTAGTCGGACCACCACAATCTAGTTCTTTTCGCTCATTTTGCGACTCAAAATTAGAAACATACACTCCCTCCTCACCATGATAGTTCCAAACCTGGTAATCGGATCGAAACCCCTTATGAAGTACATGTTCCCTGAGCTGGTTAATAGTATCAACCTTATCTACATTGGCACAATTCACACACGGACAATAAAACCCCTGCTGCTTATCCTTGCCGCTAGCTTTAGCTGCTAAAGCAGAGTTGCATAATTCCCAAACCCCATCCACAAATGCTGACGAGTCCCTGCTACCATACATCCAAGAACGATCCTTTGCCATGCTCTTCATGTAGTTATAATTATGCACACAATCCAATATCGAGTAAGCAAACGAATATTGAGTAAGCACACAAATATTAAGTAACCACACAATTCACCTTAGAAGCACTTTCATTACATCAAAGATTGTAACATAATTTCCCTCCCATAAGTCTAGGGTAACTTGACTACATTAACAACACTACTCATGTATAGCATCCGATTATATTGGCAATATTATGTTATACAATGAAAGAAGCCTTTGCATCAATGCATATGCATCTTCACCATCATTACATGATGGCTCTTGATTCCACCATATAACAATAGTATTGAGAAGTGTGTTTATGAGATTAAAAATACTACGTAGTAATCGATTTTGTGACCTAGAGTGAAACGGGACTAGTAGGTAACCATTCCTGCACCCCAAGTTCTGTTTATCACCTACTATGTGTATTGGTGGAGTAATTAATTAATTATTGGCAACGACAACATGTCAAACACAAAAGGTTTGTATGAGGTTCTGCTTGATAACCTCAACAAGGCAATTCGCCAAGCTATACATCTCCATAACAGTAGTCTAATGACTCATCTGTGATGAATACACCCCCAATACAATGCTAAAGGCATCATTGTACATCTTAAAAGTAGAGTAATCAACATTATCGTCATAAACTACGTACTTAACATAAAACAAATTTCAGCGTAATCAATTAAATGCATAATCCATAATAATAATAAGTCCAAACAAAGACAATAACATTTCTTTCATTCATTCATTATTTACTAATTAATAATAATCAAAATCCATATCAAACATCAACATCAAATTACCAAAAAAAAGAGTCAAAAAGCGATATAAAGCTTTTAGGAGGCATTTTTTCCTAAATGATCACAACTTATTTCATTCATTCATTCATTCTTAATGTCACAATTTCTAGTTTGTGAGTTCTTCAAGTAGAAACTTCGATTTCTAGTCTTAATTTATAGTTTGTGGTTGTTTTGAAACATGTAGAAACTTCAATTATTTAGTCAAATTCATATCTTGCTGCTTCAAACAGTTTAAAATTTGATTTCAGTATGTACCATGAACAAGAAAGCTTCATATTGCTGCATGACTTATTTTTCAATTACATATAAAACCGACCAACTGCATCTCTTATTTTGCACAGATGCACCAACAAAAACAGATCACTGCATTACTGTTCTTCACCATTATTACTTCTTTGTGTAACAACTTACAAATTTATAGAACTTATTAGCCTATTAACATAAATTTGTAATCAAATGAAACATCAGCAAACCAAAACCATGTAATAAACTAGTGTACTCAAGGATGCATTATATATAATACACCATATATAGTAATTAACGGAGGTCATTTATTGCCAACAAACCAATAGCAACAGTAGTCTTAAGTAGTTCTCTTCCTCATAGTACTAGTGCATTTATCAATTACACTTAGAATTGGTCTCTGAAAAAGTTTAACTGATCAATCTAATCTCCTAATTAGTCCTAACATACTTACTGGTCCATATCATGGTCCATGGCTTACTACTTTTATCTCAACAGGTCATAGATGACCTCAGCAGGTCTGAAGAGCTAAACAATTAATTTACGAGTAGATTAACGCCTCCCTTATCAACTGATTTTGTTAGAGGGCTGCCTGAATAACTACTCGATTAATTAACTAATAAAAAATAAAAATTAATCAAATTAAATAAAGAGAAAAAGATAAATTTAATTAAATTAACAGAAGAAGAAGAGGGCTCGGAGTGTTGCTAAATAAGCTCAGCGAAAAACTTAAGTTCAGGAACTTCTCATACAAGAGGTGTCAGAAAACAAACCCAAACCCTAACCAAAATATCAGACAAAATAAACCCTAACCAAAATATCAGACAAAACAAACCCTAACCCAAACAACAGTTCAGCAGATTCCGCAGTTCAGCAGTTGATGGATACACCAAAACAGTAATGCATAAAACAAACCTTTGAGCGGATTCAGCAATTCAACAGTTTTTTTCTTTGAAATGTTCAAAAACAGCGAAATCTACAACAAAAACAGATTCAATCAATCCAAATTCAACCATACAAAATAAAACTGCAAGAATTTGTACCGAACAAGAATTTGAACCAACCGAAATTGAAAAAATAACAACGAAAACACAAATTAAAAATTAAAAATAGCTTCTTAAGATCTGAAAAAACCAACCAAAATTGAAGAAATTGATACAGAAGAACATAAGTTGAACTAAGAATGAGAGTTTGAGAAGTGAATCGCCTAAGAAAAGAATATCAGACAATATCATACAAACCCAAACCCTAACCAAAATATCAGACAAACCCAAACCCTAACCAAAATATCAGACAAAACCTAAACCCAAACAACAGTTCAGACATCAGCAATAACAGTAGTTCAGCAGTTCAAATTAAAAAAATTTGAGAGAAAACAAACCTTTGAGAGAAATTTGAAAGAATCAGCAGTTCAACAGTTCAGCTCTGAAATTAGTTGAGGAGAAATTAGTTGCTTCTTAAGATCTGAAATCATGAAGACAAAATTAAAAACAGACGAATTAGTTCAGCTCTGAAATTAGTTGCTTCTTAAGTCTTTGAATTACCTTTCTACAATGAGGAATTAATATTCGTGTTTGTGTAAATATTCAAGTTAGAAAGTAGGCAACTTTCAAAGAACTCGCTATACTTAGAGCTCAAAATTTGTTGATGCATAATATTATTAATTAACTAATTGACACACTAATATGAATTTAGATGAAAAACAGACTACCCCAAATACAAAATACTCATAACAATTGTAATCAAATAAATTATAATTGATTATAATTATCATAAATCTACAAAAATTAAATTAAACCCAATAAAAATAAAACAAATCCTAGAAAAAATAAACAAAGAAAGAACAAAATTACCTTGAAATGACATATGAGATCCGAACCCCTAACTTTGCAAGCTAAAAAATTGAAATCCAAAAAGCAAAACCCACAAAAAAATAATTACAAATGAATTAAAAAAAGGGATTAAATTAGGTTAGAAAGAACTTACAATTGGTGGAATTATCAGGTTCCTTTGAATATTTCACACAAAAACGGACGAATAATGACTTCACCCCAAACCAAACCCTTGCTTGTCCTCAAGCAAAGAAACCAAATCGAATAATGACTTCACCCCAAAACTTTTGAAAACACAGTAATTCAAGCAATTTCGAGCATGTACATTCCTATACCAACATATCAAAATCCCCTGACCGCCATCCACTTAAATCAAAATCCATAGGCCAACCATGCAAGAAATAGAAGTTGATGACTAGGGTAGCTCACTCGGTGTCACTCCACACATATAATTGAGCATTAACAACGAAGCTCACCTTTAATCCCAAACAAGAATGCAAATGCATTAAGTGTTTGAATGCAAAATTTGAGAACCCAAACCCACATCTCAAACCTCATGCAAGTGTTTAAGAGTAGTCACTCAATCTTAATATGAAAGTCGACTCGAAATGCAAGTAATCACTAGGGGAAAAATTGCCAAAGGTAACGCCCTAAAGGTAACGGGCAAACAGAATGCAAGTAACCTTTAAGTTTATTTTACGGGCAACCATAAAACCGTAACCTAAAACTCATATTATCTAACAAGCTAAGTACAGGCCCGTAAGCTAAAGTATTTTAAATACCGGGCTAAATACACCCGTTACCTAAAGATGTTTTAAATAACGGGCTAAATATAGTCCGTTACCTAAACTTTGAGGGTTTTATTACTGATTCTCTCAAAACGACCTCTCAATCTCTCATCTCTGATGACTATAGTTTCATTTCATCCCCTAATTTGTCATCTCTCTTCGTTCTCATCTATGTCACTACTACAAAAACTGCCACAATACGAAACCCCGTTCTCATCCCCTAATCCGAAAAGCTGTTCGAAATCCCCAAAGCCACCACGTTTCAAATCTTAAATCGAAATTCCCAATCCCAAATTTCAATTCAAAACTCCCAAATATAAACCCTAGAATGACTTTTTTAAATATGGGGATTTGAATCTGGATTCAATTTGAAGGTTGTTTAGTTTATAGTGTTTGATTTGAGGATTAAATGTTCAATTTGGCGTTTTGGGTTGATGATTGCAGGTTCTCTTTTCTGTGTTTTTTTTTTTTTTCAATTCTTGTCTTTCGAATTTCAGAAGATTGTTGCTTTCAATTTAGTTGTTTTTATGGTTGTTGTTCGTTTTTTAATTTCCTATTTTCGTAATTTTTTAGATTTTTCGTGATTTTTAGGTGGGAAATTATGTAGTTATAGGATGAGTTTTATAATATTGGTATTTTTTAATTTTTGATTTTATGGTATGGGTGTTTTTTAATATTTGATTTTATTATGTGGGTGTTTAATGTTTTGTGTTAATTTATTTGGGTTTATTGTAGATCTGCAGCAGCTGCATTGATGATGGGGGAAGAGTTTCACATGTTAAATCAAGCAAGAATGGCGAGGAATAAGTTTCCGGTTATGGATTACAGGTTCAAGGCAGATTTACTTGACATTCCAGCCTGACAACACTTTCAAAGAGGAGGATGTTTCTAGCTACTTTAAGTATGGTTTACTTATTATTACTTTTGCTATTACAAGATTTATTCCTTTGAATTTTTGATATCATATTCTTTAAATTTTTTTTTAAAAATAATCATGTGTTGAAAAAAATATTGTTGCTGTTTCTTTTTGGGTGATTTGATAAAGCTTATATGGATCAGTACAAGTTGTGAGGATTCCATATAAGCAGAAAAGAATATTTGGTTTTGTTACATTTGTGTTATCCTGCACCTGTGAAGCTCATTTTGGCTAAAGGAAACCTCACTTTGTCAGTGTTTCTCATGTTCTTGTTAAGCCTTATAAGGAGAATTTAAGGCTGAGCAATCAAATTATGATTGAGTAATCACTTTAAGGTCTTTATATGTTGAGCAGTTTGGATTTTAAGGTCTGTAAAATTGCATTGTCTTTTTCTGGTGCATTGTTTAGGCTCTTTCTTTTGGAAGCAAGAAGATTCACTCCATGAGTCCATGGTGAATTCATTGCTCTTGCTTATTTTAAACCATATTATGAAATGTCAGTTTATGTGAATAGTTTATAAATGTTTGTTGTCATGAACTTAGGTTTTTTGGATTGAACATGAAACAAAAAGGTATATCTTGCAATATGTGTGACGCTTAATTTAGTAAGCTTTATAATAAATGTGTTATTTTTTATAACGGACATAACTTTGCGCTCGGGTATCCGAATGATGCAATTGTTTTTTTTTCAAATTGGTTATTTTTCGTGCTCTATGCTGTGGCAAATTTCCGTAGGGGATTTGGCCCATTATTTTCCCCAAAAAAGCCTTCTAGCACCCTTATTTTAGACAAAATGCTATATTCAATTTCTTTGTAGATTTTGATCCATCAACAAGCTCAATAACAATGTAAAATTACTCAATGGGGGCATAATTTGTTCTTCTTACTTCATTTATAATGACATTTCCATCAAGTTTTTGATTTATTGAACTATTTTTGACTACTTATGCCGCGTTGTTGGTGCTTTCTGTGTAATTGGATGGTGAGTTTCGATTTATCTTGTATACATGTGTACAATTATTACATTTTCTGAATATATAGCTAATGCTTACACATATCAAGTCTCCATCATTCAATTTTGCAATGTTTTGTCATAAAACATTGGTATTACATAGTACAACTATGATAGAAAAATTGAATCATTTCACAAACTTAGACTCTTGTGAAGTTCTTATAGAAGGTACCGAATCAGTAATTGAGAAATGTTAGATAAATTGTCTTGTGGATTGAATCAGTAAGTCCGGTTTTCAAAATTCACATATTATAATTCTAAATCATGTGAGTTGAATTAGTTTGTATTCCAATACTTCATAACTAAGTTTGTTTGCTTATTTCATTTTGTGCTTGTAGATTGATTATCCATGACACACTTGTTCTTCTTTGCTGATTTGTTGAAATCATTTTTCTTCTCCATATGATACACAATTGGCATCATTCCAAGACTTTGCAAATTGAGACTATGTACAACCTCAATTAGTTAGTTGGTAACACTAGCTATATGTTTCACTTTGAACTTGGTATATCTATATATAATACGTGACTTTGAGATGGTGAATGTGAGATAACTTGTATCATATAGCTGAATTATAGTCATAACGGGAATTCTTGTCAACATGTTTTCACTAGCCTTGGCAGTTGAGTCACTTCACAGGAACTAAAAACATGTACATGCCGATCAAAAAGGTCTTTATAAGCTTGTAACGTGGCTAGGGTGATGGGTAGGATAAATTTGGGATAATGTTGTGGTAAATGCGGGCTATACGCATATGAAAAATCATAAACATGATCAACATCTCCAGCATTCAATTCCAACATCAAACCAATTCTTATGGAATCACATCACACTAAAACTTAACTTTTCAACAACACCAAAAATCACAAGCTTGCTTTCTTTCAACATTTTTTTTTCAATTTTTTTCATTCTCTTCTTTTTTTCATTTTCATTTATCTTTTTTTTTTTCAACTTTCAAAAATTTCAAAACTTAGGCTCACGGCTCTTAATGATATGTCAAAGACAAAATCATCACACATACATAACTAGGCCAAATAAGATGTTTAACTTCTCAATTCTTCATTATAAATTAGCCTATACATTGGTATGTAGAGCATTTACGTGAGGCCTATTATTAAACTTTAACGACATACATTCCAAAATTTTCCACATCCTTCAAAACTTCCAACAATTGCACAACAACACTACAAGATAAAAGCTATTTTGCGACGGACAAATTCCGTCGCAAAACGTCCCTCACTAAAATTTTTGTCGCAAATTTCCAAACTTGCGACGGAATTTCCGTCAAAAAAAATTGGCGACGGAATTGTTGGAGTTTGCAACGTAAAATTCCCTCGCAAATTTGCGACGGAAAATTCCCTCGCGACGGAAAATTCCCTCGCAAAGTTAGCTATTTTGCGACGGAAAATTCCCTCGCAAATTTGCAACGGAAACACTAGTAGAAAAATAACTTATTAGTATCGTTTTTATGACCTATTTGTATCCTTTTTTTTTTTTTTACAAAAACGATACTATTAGTAGTTTTTTAAATATAAAAAAATAGCTATTAGTATCGTTTGTTTTTAAAAAACGATACTAATAGCGATTTTTGAAAAGAAAAAAAATAAAATCACAATTCTTATGAAATAATAATACTAATAACCAAAAATTAAAATTATTATAACAAATACTACATTAAATTGATGAATAACAATAATAAATTATTACAAAGACATTAATTACATAAAAGGGCATAAATTAACTTTTTTTTTTTTTGGTAAAAATGTAAGTGATTCTATTACCAAAAAGGAGAAACAAATGCATCCTATTAAGCCAACCCTAAACAAAACTGACTCAGTTCAGTCTAGGCAGCTCATAAAACAGCTCCAAAAACTATACATCAAACCTCGAAGGCCATTAATCATAAAAGGTCCGCCACACTAATCACTCAACTCTAAGATCACAAAGACAAATCTCCATATAATTCATTCACTCAACCTCGGTAAGCACTGGGTATATGTTCTCAAAGGCAGTGTAAGTCTCTTCCCTCACCTGAATAATTACAAGACAAGAAGCATACCATTTAGAAATTGATTAATACATGAATCCACATTCCACAAATAAGAGGCTTCAGACTGAAGGATAAAAACCCCTAAATAATAGGTTGGGGGAGTCTCACCTTAGCTCCTGTAAGAACAATTTTCCCAGACACGAATAAAAGCAGCACAATCTTTGGCTGTTTCATTCGATAGATCAAGCCAGGAAATAGTTCTGGCTCATACTGTCAACAAAATTTTTTCACAAAGTTTTGAGTTTAAACCTTCAGGCTTGCATTTACAATAACACCCTTTTTAAAAGGGAGAATTTTTTTACAGAAATTAAATATGATGGGAAATACAAAATGCATTTTTAAAGTAAATAAGAGACACTAAAGCAACTTAAGGAATAACTTGAAGGTGGCAGGAAATCCCAGCTTCTGAATAATTCGAGCATACTGAAGACAGAAAAGCATAGGATATCAACATTTAGAAAACAAGATGCTGAAGCATTAAAAACTAGGAACAACCTTACATCTTAATAACAACTTACCTTACGAGCTGCCAGTTTTGAATCCTGCTCACTTTTAGCGCCGGTGCAAACAAACATTTTTTCCCTAATCAGATGTATTCCTTTTCTTCAGCTGACTTGATAAATAATTCAAAGAAATTCTCAACTTAACTTGATAAATAATAAGAATGAGCAAACAAACATTTTTTTCCTAATCAGATGGATTCCTTTTCTTCAGCTGACTTTCATCTGTAAACTTACCACAAAACATAGAAACTTGCAGCCAGAACACAGCAAACATAATTTTTTTCCCTACTCAGAGAACAACCATCTCATATATGACTGTTTGAAAAGCGCTAACACAGCCAAACTTGACAATAATAGTCAGTCTAGCATCCTTACTCTAGTTAAGGGTTGGAAATCATGAAAAAATTAACTCACAATCCGGCAATATAAACGTAAAAAAAAAACAAAGTGATAGCGTGATGAATTATTAACCAGAACACTACATACAAAAAAGGAGATAAGGTATAAGCTCACCATTTTTCCAGAAGCAAAGACCAGGGCTATTGTCTTTGAATCCCTTATCCTCATAATTACTGCTGCAAAACGCTACATATTAACAAATAGAAGTAGCTTTAGTAATATTATCAAGTAAGAAGAAGCTATAAAAATTAATCAAATTAAAAAAAAAAATGAAAGATTGCACAGAATCAGATACCTTAGGATTATACTCCGCATTACAAGCTTGCAATGCAATAGATTTAAGATCCAACTTGCAGTACAAGTTGACAGTTGATACAATGTTCCTATGAGAGAAACGCGTCAACATGATGGAAAAGTTCAGGTTCAGTAAAGGCAGAAGGCTGATAAGAAAACATAGAAATGAGGAATGAAAGACATTCAACATTTGAACTACCAAAAGGAATCTTTCCTCCAGTGATTACTATACGAGGTAAGTTTACAAATAAAAATCGGCCATGAATCTGAGTGTGCAACCTATGTTAGTTTAACTCACTATATGACTTTAGGTCATAAGTCTCAAAAATTTTCTCACTCAATTCCTCTTAATCCAAGTGACCTCTAAAAGTAGCTTCCTTATTTTGTGTATACACCAATTAGGAGGTTAGGAGGATGTTTGTATACTAACCAGAATTCAGTGACAATGAACACTGATTAAACTAAAAAAATTGCTTTAAAAGAAAAAATTGTGAAGCCACGAAAGAGGGGGAAGGAGAAAAACAAATAAAATGAGAGGAGACGGACAATCAACACCACCAAAAGAAGGGGTGAGGGACAACTATCACCAAAAAAAAAAAAAGGAAAAAAAGAAAAGGCTGTACATGAAAATGGAGTTTGTAGCAATAATATAGACTGGAAGGTGAGTGCTAACCACTGCATCTCTTTCGCAGTCTTCCAAAACGTAGCCTGAGAATAAATAAAAATCCATAAGAACTTAACCTGCTGCTTCTACACATTCATTTGACATGAACCAACCAACATTTCACTCACTGACATACAGAATCAGTGATCAATGCAGCTGAGCAGAAGACTCCAGCAAAACCAAACTCTAAAAGCAATGACGACGCTGAACATTCAACAAGCCACTAGTTGTGTCAGCAAATAAGAAACTGGTACCTCACCGAAAACTTGTAACTCCTTGTGTTTGGTTCAATGAACCAGCAAGCATTTCAAATAAGCACCTAACTTTGCTCATCAAGGGAATTTTCAATTCTGATCATCAGGGTAATCAAATATCATTTCCTGTTTCATATAGGAATCATAAAAGTCAAGATCAGTGGGGGCACCTTAAAGAAGAAAAACGAAAATATATCAACAATTTTTGCTCCTAATCCTAATTTCATACAAATAATTATGTAAAATCTTAAAAAAAAAAAAAGGTCACATGTAAACTACATTCAATTTTGTAATTTATGATGACTGCTTGTATAGTGTCCAAGGAATTGATGATAGACAATTTTCCAGCTTTATTTAATGAATGTCTCAGTTAACCTTCACAAAAAACTACTTGTAAAGTTGTAATTGTAGGATACTGAATTTAATAAATAAAAGAAGCTATTATGGATTTATGGCAGCGAAAGTTTAACCTCCCCACCCCAAACACCAATTAGGAGGTTAGTATATACCAATTAGGATGTTTAGGAGGATGTTTGTATACTCTAAGGGGATGTTTCATAAATGAATAGGAAGAACAAAAATTAGATGACTTTGCAAGTAATGTACACAAAATATTAATCCACTAGGATCAAAATATCAGGAGCTTCAAACAAAGGAGCAAAGCAGCAGTAATGTACACAAATATTCCACGCAATTAATCATAAAACTTGAGGGGTGTGAAACCTTGAAGGCCATTAATCGTAAAAAGTTTGTCACACTAATCATCACTCAACTCTAAGATCAGAAAGACAAATCTCCAAAACTTCAATAACTAAACTGCTATTAACTAAACTGTTATTAACTAAACTGCTAGCTATGAACATCAATTAACTTGCAATACCAAGACTCCAATAATCAGCCCAGAACATCAAATAACTGAAAAAAAAGACTTCAAATTCGAATTTACCTGAATAAAAACTTTAAGGGTTCGAACACAAACCAATTAAAATTAAATTAGGGTTTCGAACACAAATCAATCAATCAAATTAGATTGCGAATTTAAAACTACTTGAATGCATAAACATTAATTAAAGTTAGAATGAAGGAGTAAATTGCAATTCAAGTATATTTATAAATTAAAAAAAAGGTAAATGCAAAATTAATCGAAATAAATTAAAAAAACTGAGAATTTGAGTAAAATGAAGAAGTAAACCTGCGAAAATGGAGGAAGTTGTGATTGGTTGAGGAGATCGGGAGGACGGTGAGTCGGAAACACCTGAATAGATCGCCGGAAGAAGGGAAGGAGCGGAGTCGCGGTCCTTGCCGGAAGGGAGGAGAAACGGGTTTAAGGGTTTAATTTTTTGGCGAAGAAGGAGAACGACAGTTTGGGAAGATGAGAAGTGTGAAGGGAGAAGGGAGAAGTGAGAAGGAGAACGGCGGTTTGAGAAGGGAGAAGTGAGAAGGGTTTAATTTTTTGGCGACAAAATAACATAAGTGTTTGTCATTTTTTGCGAGGGAATTTGCGACAGAATTAATTCCTTCGCAAAAAAAGTTTGCTCATCTGATTTGGTTTGTCACTTTTTTGCGACGGCTATTTTCGTCGCAAACTCTATATTTGCGACGGAATTTATTTCCGTCGCAAAAATCCGTTGCTATTTTCCCGTTTTTTGTAGTGCAACAACATAGTGACTCCGAAACTACCCCAAGCTAAGCTTGGGAATATGTCAATAAAACAAGACCAAGAGGGTTGTAATGTGGCTAAAATGCAAAAGAAGGGTAAAAAGCTCAAAATAAGGATCAAGGGAAAATTTATGAAGGAAAGCCTAAAACCTGAAAGCTCCTAAAAGAAATGAATGTCTTTTATCATTCGCGACATGTAACACACCAAAGCCAAGCTACTAGAGTCAAAAGCCAAAAAAACGGATAATACAAGCACCAGGAACTAAGCGCACATGAAATAAAATAAGCATATAATAATGTATGCGACTCAAATCCTCCCGTTAACACAGTTCAAGCCTCTACTCTACGCATGGCTTTAATGGCATGATAAGAA
The DNA here is from genome assembly GCA_016808085.1 of Suaeda aralocaspica. Classification (NCBI taxonomy): domain Eukaryota; kingdom Viridiplantae; phylum Streptophyta; class Magnoliopsida; order Caryophyllales; family Amaranthaceae; genus Suaeda; species Suaeda aralocaspica. The sequence goes on along the minus strand of PYUH01000187.1, from coordinate 1,929,756 downwards.
ACTGTTTCAAGCTAAGTCAAGTGATAGAAGTTTGAATAGCAATACACGTATGGATTATGTGAATATAAGGTTTCCATTCACATCTAGGTTCTTGGTGGTTTTGCCTATGGGTTTTTTCCCACTGCACTTGCTAGGGTTTTATTCATTTCAGCCTTTTAAATGCTTTTAAGTGTTTGTGTTTCCTGTGTTTTAGTTATACTTGGTCTACAATGACGGAGGATCAAGTTCTTGAAAGTTTCTTGGTAAAAAGATTCAATCTAGGACGTTTCTTGGAGATTCTAAAGATAAAATTTTTGTTTTAGAGCAGTGCAGTATGTCTTACTTTAAAGATTTTTCAATGACAGTTGGCTTTGAGTTAGAAGGGGTGGAAATATGCGTTGGAAATTTTATTGAATCTACTTTAAGGGGAAAATATTTCAAAAATTCATAAAAATACGGAAGATAGTATTTTATTCATTTTTCTGCTCGGATGTAAATCTGGAAATCAGTATTAGTTAGATTTCTTTTATTTGGAGTCCAAGTATAGTTAGGATTTGTTTTAGGACATGTTTAGTGTTTTATTTTGTGATTTTGATTTTCTTAGTTTTAGTTTTTTTGTTAGGCAAGTTTTTAGAATAAAATTTTGTTAGTTAAAGTTAGTTGAAGTGGTTGTAAAGATAATAACAAGTTGCATGATGATGTGGCAATCTTATCTTGAGTTTGTTGAGCAACTTGTGCAAGTGGCACAAGTATTGTTTTTCTATTGGTTTTCACGTGAGTCTTAGCTTTTCTTTATTGCGATGTTGGTTGATGATTATTCCTATAAATAGTCTCAAAATTATATTGAAAAAAATAAGATTTTACAATTGAACAAAAGTTTTATTTGTTTACATAAAAACAAAATATCCGAAAATTTGAGAGTTGATGGAAATTCCTTTATACTCTTGTGCGTGGATTTGAAGGTGCTTAGGCTTTAATCAAAGACTACTTAATCAACCAAAATATAAGAATTTTGGTGGCTTAGCCTTTAGAGATTCGCGAGTTTAGTTCTTACCCATGTGAGTTTTTTGTATTTATACGAAAATTCACATCAAATTTGGTGCTCTTGTTGAGAGGGGTCGTTAAACCTCAAGACTTATTATTGTTTTCAGTTGTTCATTTAAGACTTGTGCAATTTTTTGTGAAAAAAGTGATCGAAAAAGGGAAGTAAGAAAAATAAAAAAATCGGGTGAGAAAAGTCAGTTTCGAGGGTCAAATTGAAGTTGCAATATCTCCTTCGTTACAAAAGCTTTTTCAACGATTCTATTTTTAAAACTGGTTATATTTCTGTATACTTTCTATATATAAAATTTTAGAAGTTTTCCAAATTTTTTGATATCTGATCGAAATGATTCTTTGTGAAGTGGTCCAAATCGGGACAGTTTTGAGTAGTTGTGTAAAAATTGAACTGTGATCAATTGGCTTGAATTCTATTCACAAAATTTTGTTCGACTGTTAATAACATATTGAGTAACATCTCCTCAAAAATTTAGCCTTATACGACTTATTTAGGTGGGGTTTGATCTTCGTACTTTCATCCTAAATTCTAGACAGTTTCGGATGATGGATTGGCATAACAAAGTAGTGTCTGCTCATGACTTGCTCTCATATTTTCTCCTTGAGAATAAACCAGATTGCTCTAAGTGTCAGGGATTTTTCCACGTAAGGAGTCAATGTGTTAATGATGTAGAAATTTCTTCGGAGCTATATTTAGAACTACTATTGGAAGAGTTGCAAGAAGAGGAGCCGAAACCTTCTGTCATGGACAAACCTAGAGTTCTTCATAACTTAACGTTATCAACGGAAGATGTTATAGTGACTGAAGAAATAGAGGTTCATGCCAATAAAGTTTTGCAAGACGTTGAAGTATGTAACAATTTATGGCACAACGACGAGATTGTAGTGAACAAGCCATCACAACAATCAAAATCGATTGGTTTTTCACAAATTTGTGATATTCTAGATCATGAAAAAAAATAGTTACAGATTGTGAAGAACATAACAGCACACTGATCGACGTTGATAATCAATCATTGTTGACCACAATCAATGAGGAAAGGATTGAATCTTTGGAGAATGTGACCAATGAGGAATCAAAGGTTTATAGTGATATAATTTTAGATGCAATGAAAGAACTTATGGTTGAAGATCAATTGATTCTAAATCAAGTTGAAGAGATGGTCGATACAAAACCTACAAGTTTGGATCTTTTGATGATTTATGTTAGTGTCCAACTTTTTGAGTCTGTAAGCCTAAAACATGATTCTATCCTTGGTTTTCAAAGGATTTTGAAAGATGGATTTGTTATTGATTTTCATGATACTTTGAAGAATCATAAACGAGTCTCAAGGATTTCGTTGCAGGTAAACAAATTTTCAGTTGATGATGTCGTGTTATGGTTGTTTCTAATAATGCGCTTACTAGGTCACTTTAGATTTGGCATCAAACATGGATCACTCGTTCGTCGAATATGGATGGTTAGGTGGATGCTAAAACTTGGGGCAAGTTTCTTTTGAAGAAGGGGAGGATGATACAAGTGTGAATAGCAATACATGTATGGATGAAGTGAATATAAGGTTGCCATTTACATCTAGGCTCTTGGTGGTTTTGCCTATGGGTTTTTTCCCACTGCACTTGCTAGGGTTTTTCTCATTTCATGCTTTTAAATGGTTTTAATTGTTTGTGTTTACTCCAGATATATTTGGTCTACAATGATGGATGATCACGTTCTTGAAAGTTTCTTGATTAAAAGATTCAATCTAGGACGTTTGTTGGAGCTTCGAAAGATAAAATTTCAGTTTCGGAGTAGTGCAGTATGTCTGAATTTGAAGATTTTTCATTAACAGTTGGATTCGAGTTATAAGGTGTGCAAATATGCGTTGAAAATCTTATTGAATTTAATTTCAGGAAAAAATATTTTGAAAATTCAGGAAAATACGGAAGATAGTGTTTTATTCATTTTTGTTCTCGGATGTCAAACTGGAAATTAGTTTTTAGTTAGATTTCTTTTATCTGGAGTCCAAGTATAGTTAGGATTTGTTTTAGGACGTGTTTAGTGTTTTGTTTTGCGATTTTGATTTTCTTAAGTTTTTTAAGTTTGTTAGGCAAGTTGTTAGAGTAAAATCTTGTTAGTTAGAAGTGGTTGTAAAGATAAGAATAAGTTGCATGATGATGTGGCAATCTTATCTTGAGTTTGTTGAGGAACTTGTGCAAGTGGCACAAGTGGCATTTTTCTATTGGTTTTCATGTGAGTCGTAGCTTATCTTTGTTAGGATTTTGGTTGATGATTATTCCTATAAATAGTCTGAACATTAGGTTGTAAAAATAAGATTTGAGAATTGAATAAAAGTTTTATCTGTTTACAGAAAAACAAAATATCTGAAAATTTGAGAGTTGGTGGAAATTACTTTAATCTCTTTTGCTTGGATTAAGTAGTGGCTTTGAGGGTGCTTAGGCTTTAATCAAAGACTAGTTAATCAACCTAAATTTAAGAGTTTTGGTGGCTTAGCCTCTAGAGATTCGTGAGTTTAGTTCTTACCCTTGTGAGTTTTTGTATTCATACGAAAATTCATATCATCAAGTTCAAGTCCAAGTCGACAATTCCCTAAACATAACTCATTACATGCGCAAATCAACCAAAATCATTTTATTAAAAATGCGGGCCACAGGGAAGTTATCATTTAATCATTTAGCAATACTCAAATCAAAAACAAACTCAAATCATTCAATTCATTCAATCAGCTTACATAAAGCAATAAAAACTAAACTGAGAAAGCAGTACATTTTTTTGGTCATATGTAAACTCCTACTTCTAACAAGTAGTACAAGCCATATGACTATCTTAAGAAAGTAATAAAGCTACACTACAAAGTGATAAAAAAAACTACACTAAGAAAGCAATAAATCATACCTCCCCTTAGCCGGACGCAGCAATGTCCTCAGTGCTGGAAGGGAGCAAGGAATCGGCTCCTCAATCTGAGTCCTCAAGGAACTCATCGGTATCACCCTCCTCCTCCTCCTCTTCCTCATCATCAGCAGCAGCTGCAGCTCCACCCATTCCACTCGTGCCCTCTCCAACAGGCCCATAGCGCCCCAGTGGGTAAATGTACCAAGATGGTGGGGACCAGTGAGAGGAACCACTCCCTGACGAGTGAAGTGGGCATATATGGGGTACATAGCAAGACCGTGGTCTTGCTGAAAATTATCAAACTGCTGGTAGAACTAGGTCTATTGTATTTGGAACAGACCGAACTGGTTCTGGAGTCAGTCCATCGGTGCCCTCATATCACCTCTCTCAAAATAAGAGACATTAGCCCCAGGTGCCCAGGCTTCCCCCTGCTGAGGGGGCTGAGCGTGAGATAGCTCACCCTTCTCTAGTCTGGTGTAAGTACGGGTACCGTACTAAGGAATAGACTCATGCCCATTGAGGGGCATGAGATAAGAATCTTGATCAGAAAGTAACCTTGTATAAATAGGGTTGGGAAGTAACACTGATTGGGGTTTATCGGACCCCACATACCACCTTAAATTGTTTTCAGTGGCCAAGTGAACCCATTCCAAGTGACTTAAGTAAGAAAATTCTAACATGTTAGACCCCTAGACCTTATTCCTGTTCAATGTAGGAATGCCATGGTATTGGGCAATCCTAGAGATTAGACCCTCGAAAACAATGTTATTAGACTTCTGCTGGCCATATTAATCAGTACCTGGAAAAGTGTTACTTTGGTTGAGGAGGTGGAGGATAAAGTGGTGAGGGATGTTGATGGTGTAGGGGAACTGGGTCTTAACTAAATGTTTCCCAAGGATGGAAACATCAGTTTTGCTTACATTATGTAGCTCCTTTCGGCCAAATATAGTCAAACCCATGAACCTTTGAGCAATTCGAACAGTAGGCTGGTGCATGCGATTAGCATAAGTATGCTGCCAGTTTTGTAGAGCATCACCTGTAAGAGCAAACCATAGGGTGACCACCATTGTAACCCTCAGGGGGCTTCATGGTTCCCTCATAACTAAAACCAAAAATCCTGCCAAAGTCATCAGCATTCAATTGCCATGTCCTGTTACCCAATCGGTGACGGATAACCCTAATAGGTCGGGAAGTACAAGGACGGATAACAGACAAACTAGAGAGAAACTCATATGTAAGATCAGCATAAGTAGGAAGATTAATATTGTAGAAATAGCTCATACCCATGTTAGAAAATAATTCTCTAGTGCTATCCTCAATTCCTAACTTTCGTAACATAGAATGATCTAAAAACCTTGTAGGGACAACCACTCTACTAGTTAAGAGATTAAATTTTACCTTTTGTTCCTCAGATTCAAAGATAATGTGTGGGAACCTCGGTTCACGGGAGACTTGAGGTGGTGGTAGTGGTTGTTGTGGTTGTGGTTGGCCATGACCCCTTTGTTGAGTGGATCGTGATCTTTTTGATGACATATTGAGTTTTTGTGAGTTTGTGGTTTTGTGAGAATTGAGAAAGAGGTGAAAAGAGTGATTTTTATATAGAGGATCTTGAAGAGGAAGGAAAAAGAAATATTTTGTTGAAGATTTGAAGTGATTTAGAGAAGTATTGAGTGTGGTATGAGTAAAAAACTGTTTGAGTGAGGTTGAGTGGTCATGGAGGTTGAGAGGATTTTATAGAATAAGAAGTGAGGTTGAAGATGAATGAGGGAATAGAGAGAAGGAGAGGAGATAAAGGATGAGGTGTGTTTGGGGCTCTCGCCCGACCGGTGCAGATTTCGCTCGAAGCTAATCTATTTTCGCCCGACTCGGGCGAAATTTACTTAGAAAAATTTCTGATCCTTGACCAACACCCCATTCGCGCTCGATCGGGCGCATTTCGCCCGACTGCTCGGGTGAAACGTTCGTCTCGTGTGCCCGATCGTGTGAATCTCGCCCGGGTGCTTGAACGTACTTCTTTCTTCTTCTCAAAGGCCTGAAATTCTCCGTCCCGTGTGCCCGATCGGGCAGCTCTCGTCCGACTGCTCGGGCGAAACCCAATGTAGCATGGTTTCAACTCTTTTCACCTTTTGTTCATGATAGTACGCATTTCGAGACCTGTTCTCATAAACCAGAGTTTGACAGAAAGTATTAGAACCCTCACTCTCACTCACCAGCAATGAAAACAATCGATTGCGGTATGAACTGCTAAGGAAAGGAAACTAAACTGAAAAGTAAACTAAACTACCTATGATTTGACTCCCGCAAAGCGCTTTCTTTAAGCTCATTAGCTTAACCATGTTACCTCATAGCTCATAGGGGGTGTGGGTTTCAGAAAGTGATTTCCTCAACCAAACCAGCAACGTCACCATCATAGTACTGCTTGAGGCGATGGCCATTAACCTTGAATCGTTCCCCTTTGTCGTTTTGAACCTCTACGAATCCATACTTGCTAACCATAGTAACCATGAAAGGGCCGCTCCACCTGGACCTCAACTTTCCAGGCAAGAGCTTCAACCTAGAGTTAAATAACAAGACTTTGTCACCCACATGGAACTCCTTTATTATGATTCGCTTATTGTGCCATTTCTTAGTCTTCTCCTTGTAGATTTTAGCACTATAATAGGCTCCCAATCAAAATCATCTAGCTCATTCAACTACAGCAACCTCTTCTCATTTGCAAGCTTGGCATCCATATTAAGCTCCTTTACCGCCCAGTAAGCCTTGTATTCTAACTCAACTGGTAAATGACATGTCTTTCCGTACACTAACTGATATGGAGATGTACCGATAGGTGTCCTAAATGTTGTTCTATATGCCTATAATGCATTGTGAAGCTTGCTAATCCAATATTTCCTTGATTTTGCAATTGTCTTCACTAGGATGGCTTTGATTTCCCGATTAGAAACCTCAACTTGACCGCTAGTCTGTGGATGATAAGCTAACCCGGTGCGATGATAAACTCCATACTTCTCAAGTAACTTAGTAAGCTGCTTCTCGTGAAAGTGAGAACCCACATCACTAGTAATTGCTCTAGGAACTCCAAATATCGGGAAGATAACTTTCTTGAACAATCATAGCACAATATTAGAGTTTGCATTAGGTGTTGCAATAGTTTCTACCCACTTCGAAACATAATCAACGGCCACCAATATGAATCGATTTCCGTAGGAAGAAGGAAATGGACCCATGTAGTCAATATCCTACACATAAAAAATCTCAACCTTTAGAATCCCGTTATGAGGCATCTCATGTCGTTTCAAAATTATTCATGTCCTTTGGCACGCATCGCAAGATAACACAACATCTTGAGCATCTTTGAATAATGTAGGCCAAAAGAATCCAGACTGAAGTACCTTAAACGTGGTCTTCGAAGGGCTTGCATGTCATCCATAAGGTGATGATTGAAAATGGCTCAGAATCCCAAAAACTCCCAATCAGGAACACATTGTCGGTATAAACCATCAGCACATTCCCGAAACAAATTTGGGTCATCCCAGAAATACCGGGGAACATCATTTATGAATCGCTTCTTCTGCTGTGATGAAAGATTAGGAGGCAAGACACCACCTAAAATGTAATTAGCAAAATCAACGAACCATGGTGATATAACTGCAACTGAAAGTAAGTGATCATTGTGGAAGGAATCATCAATAGGCACGAGCTCTGCATGTTCGAATCGAATTCTGGAAAGATGATCAGTTACCACATTTTCCACTCCCTTCTTATCACAGAATCCATCTAATCAACCTTAGCTTTGCTTTCTCTTGGCTAGCAGGTAATTAAGGCAGCATGGTCAGTGTGAACAATTACTTTCAAGCACAATAGGTATGATTTGAACTTATCAAGAGCACAAACAACTGCTAGCAACTCCTTCTCGGTAGTGGCATAATTCACCTGAGCTGGATTAAGTGTCTTGCTGGCATAATAGATTGCATGGAGAACCTTTTCCTTCCATTGGCCTAGAACTGCTCCAAGCGCATAGTCACTGGCATCACACATGATCTCGAACGGGAGGTCCCAATCATGAGATTGGATGATAAGTGCAGAAATAAGTGCCTGTTTAATCCTTTTAAAAGACTCAACACACTCATCAGTAAAATCAGAATCTGCATCCTTCAAAAGCAACTGGTTTAGTGGTTTCGCAATTTTAAAAAAATCTTTTAATAAACCTGCGATAAAAACCTGCATGACCCAAAAAGCTTGTTTCCACTTTGACATGCACATGATGGTTATGTTGCTCCATTACCTGAACCTTTGCTTTATCTACCTCAATACCTTGTTCTGAATTAAATGTCCAAGCACAACAGCTACAGTGACCATAAAATGGCACTTCTGCCAATTCAACATTAAATTCACCTCTTCACATGTCATGAGCACTTTTGTTATATTTTCTAAACAAGCATCAAATGAACCATAGACACTAAAATCATCAATAAACACTTCCATAATTAATTCAATGTATTCAAAAAAGATACTCATCATGCAACATTGAAAGGTAGCAGGGGCATTACATAACCCAAAGGGCATTCTAAGTTATGCAAAAGTACCACCAGGACATGTAAAAGTAGTTTTCTCTCTATCATATGATNGATGAAAGATTAGGAGGCAAGACACCACCTAAAATGTAATTAGCAAAATCAACGAACCATGGTGATATAACTGCAACTGAAAGTAAGTGATCATTGTGGAAGGAATCATCAATAGGCACGAGCTCTGCATGTTCGAATCGAATTCTGGAAAGATGATCAGTTACCACATTTTCCACTCCCTTCTTATCACAGAATCCATCTAATCAACCTTAGCTTTGCTTTCTCTTGGCTAGCAGGTAATTAAGGCAGCATGGTCAGTGTGAACAATTACTTTCAAGCACAATAGGTATGATTTGAACTTATCAAGAGCACAAACAACTGCTAGCAACTCCTTCTCGGTAGTGGCATAATTCACCTGAGCTGGATTAAGTGTCTTGCTGGCATAATAGATTGCATGGAGAACCTTTTCCTTCCATTGGCCTAGAACTGCTCCAAGCGCATAGTCACTGGCATCACACATGATCTCGAACGGGAGGTCCCAATCATGAGATTGGATGATAAGTGCAGAAATAAGTGCCTGTTTAATCCTTTTAAAAGACTCAACACACTCATCAGTAAAATCAGAATCTGCATCCTTCAAAAGCAACTGGTTTAGTGGTTTCGCAATTTTAAAAAAATCTTTTAATAAACCTGCGATAAAAACCTGCATGACCCAAAAAGCTTGTTTCCACTTTGACATGCACATGATGGTTATGTTGCTCCATTACCTGAACCTTTGCTTTATCTACCTCAATACCTTGTTCTGAATTAAATGTCCAAGCACAACAGCTACAGTGACCATAAAATGGCACTTCTGCCAATTCAACATTAAATTCACCTCTTCACATGTCATGAGCACTTTTGTTATATTTTCTAAACAAGCATCAAATGAACCATAGACACTAAAATCATCAATAAACACTTCCATAATTAATTCAATGTATTCAAAAAAGATACTCATCATGCAACATTGAAAGGTAGCAGGGGCATTACATAACCCAAAGGGCATTCTAAGTTATGCAAAAGTACCACCAGGACATGTAAAAGTAGTTTTCTCTCTATCATATGATGAATGGGGATTTGGAAGAATCCCGAATAACCATCTAAATAACAAAAATACTTATGCCTAGCTAACCTTTCTAACATTTGATCAATGAAAGGGAGGGGAAAGTGATCCTTTTTAGTACCAGTATTCAATTTCCTATAATTAATACACATTAACCTGTGACAACTCTATTGGGAATCAATTCATTTTTATCATTACGAACAACAATGGTCCCACCTTTCTTAAGCACCACCTGAACTGGACTGAGCCACTTAGAATCAGGAATAGAATAAATGATACCAGGATCAAGTAATTTAATAAACTCTTTTTAACAACTTCCTGCATGTTAGGATTCAAACGACGCTGACCCTGTATGCATGGTTTACGACCTTCCTCTAAATGAATACGATGCATGCAAAAATCAGGACTAATACCAGTTCGGTCATCTATAGTGTAACCAATAACCTTCTTATGACATTTAAGCATAGATAACAGTTTGTCAAGTTGACTATTAGTAAGTGAAGCATTAACAATAACTGAATATAGCTCTTTTTCATCTAGAAATGCATATTCAAATTAGAGGGAAAGGGTTTCATCTAAGGTTGTGTTACCTCCTTTACAGAACAAACATTATGGGGCAGCTTCAAAAATTGATACTTGCTCCCTGAATTGAATTCCACTCCTGAAAGATCCTGAATCAGCTTATCTGATTCCCTATTTCCTTCACCCGAAATCACATCCAAACACAAAACAGCCTCCAGAAGATCCTTTTTAAGGGATCAAGGCAATTCATCACAAACAATCTCTTGAATAATATCAATTCAATAACAGGATTGTTCTAACATAGGACTTTTCAATGCACTATCAAGGTTAAAGGGAACCTTGTCATCACCTACACAAAGAGTCAAACTTCCATTCTTTAAATCAATAATAGCTCCTGCAGTATTTATGAATGGCCTACCAAGAATAATAGGGATGTGTGCATCCTCCTCTATATCTAACACTACAAAATCAACGGGAATGAAAAACTTCCCAACTCTTACCGGGACATCCTCCAAAATACCTTTTGGGTATTTTACAGTTCTATCCGCCATCTTCAAGGTAAATTTAGTAAACTTTAAAGAACCCATATCTAATTTCTTGCAAATAGACAACGACATAACACTAACACTAGCCCCTAAATCACATAAAGCCTTATCAATAAGAAGTGGACCAATGTTACAAGGTATCGAAAAACTTCCGGGGTCCTTGAGTTTAGGTGGAGTCTTATTATGCAAAATAGTACAACATTCTACAGTTAAAGCAACAGTCTCCACTGAACTCTATTCCCGCTTCCTGCTCAATATGTCTTTCAAAAATATAGTATATGTAGGTACCTGCGTAATCAAATCAGTAAAAGGCACAGTAACCTACAAATTTTTAACAATATCGAGAAACTTACAAAAGTGATTGTCATTGTTACTCCTATCTACCCTGTGCGGGAAGGGGAGTGGCACCTTGGGACGTGTCAACGTATAAATCGGCTTGTCATGCTACCGGATCTTTCTTCTCCATGACATCTTTCTCCTTAGAAGGTGTAGGCTCTAAAATCTCCTCAATCACCACTTTGCTTGCTTGATTGTACCACAATACTGGAGGAAATTATTCAAATGTAGCATCGGATCCTCCATTAAAGTTCCTACAAACTGATTTCTTTCCACCATATTCACCAAAGCTGGCTTCAGTTCAAAATTTAGAGCGTCAATATCAGGGAACTGATAACCACCTCCAACTGTTGCAGAACTGGGTACAAAATAATCCTTCAATGATCGTGGTTGCAGTGACGGTGGCGGCGGCCACCGTGCATCATTATTCGGTACGTTGGTTTCATTAATATGTGATTCTACTATTTCTTCCTGTTCAGAATTCTCATAAATGCCCAAATCAAAAAAGAGTTGTGACAAATCCGATAGTATCCTTTTAGAAATAATAACTCTCCGCAATCTCCACTTCCTCCTATGACTTATGCGATGACCGTTCTGGTTTAGGATCAATCCAAACCGGCATGCAAACCTAGTACCTGCACAGAAATTGAAACTACAGATGTCCGTAAGAACTGTCTCAAAGAACAGCGGATTCCTTGAGACGAAATAAAAACAAAAATCAGACAAAATAACTAGATTAGTAGAAATTAAACAATTACTTCCACGGCAACCACGCCAAAATTTGGTAGGGACAGTGATCGTATACCTATCAAAAATAAACTACGACTTAACTAATGTAGACAGGGTAGTAGGGATCGATTCCACAGGGAAACATGTAATTCTACAAACTCTGGAAAGCTATTCTCCCGTAAGGGGCCTTTGAATTTGGGATAGACTAATAAACTAATGACTATTAGAAAGGAAATTAAATACAAGAAAAATATATAATAATAACGTAGGACTTCGGTTCACCACAAATCAACTAATGAATTGAATAGCGATTAATTAACAAAATGTGACTTCCTGAACTAAGGTACACTAGTTCTCTCGAATCTAGTCTCCTTCAAAACTCCTGTAATGGCTCTCGCTCACATAGACTCATTTTGCCTATTATCCCTGTGATCTATTTGTGGTAATCTTACCTCTCGGCATCGATTTTGACAATATGTCAAACTATCAATCAAACCAGGCTACAATTTAATTGAAAACAATAAATAAAACCTGACAATAGGAATTCAGTAACACCAACAATTATAGCAATTAATCATGAAACAACACATTAGAAACGATCCATAGATCCCCTAGTCCTACGAAGAAAACTACTCACGCATGATTATAATCACAGAAAACAAATTAACAATAAGAACTAAAATTGGAAATATGACTAAAGCAATTAAACTAATCAACATGTACAAAATAACTCTAAAACATGAACTAGGGCAAAAACAATATCTAGATATAAACTACCACTAACAACCATAACTAAGAACACATGATGAAACTAATAAAAACAAGAAAAGAATTAGAGTAGAACATGAAATTAGGATTGTATTGAATGAATGATTAAGTTATGACAAAAGTAACTTCTAGAGAGAAAATGAATGAAAAACTCCTTCGGAGAAATAAATTTTAGTCTCCTGTAATGTGTGTGTGACCTAAAACAATAGCTATTTATACTAAAAGTACAAGACCCAAGCTAAAAAGGAGGAAAATAGGCTTTTGGACAAACTGCCCGACTTACTGGGGGAATGCAGCCCAATCGGGCGCATGAAGCGAGTGAAATTGGCCTTGGAAGCAATCTGCCTGAACGGGCGCAATCTATCTTTTCATCCCAAATCTCCTAAAAATTCTAAGTAAATTTCGCCCGACCGCTCGAGCGAAATCTGCCCGACTGCCCGGGCGGAACGACTTTTTCACCTAACTCAAGATAGCTCATCTTCTAGCTACACCAGGCTTCATCATAGCTTCCTAAATACTTCAATACTGACCCATGGCTTCTAGTATCTAGTTGTAACTCATACGATTGCCTCGGAATCAATGCAAACACGGAATTCCTGCGAAATGTCACTAACATGCACAAATAACTCCATACAACCAAATGTTAGCCAAAATTGCTCCAAAAATCATAGGTTAGAGTCAAAAAAACTAGAAAAGGGGGTAAAATATATGAATATAGTACACTTAAAGGGGGTCGAAAGATGGTTCATCTTTCCCAACCGCATTGATGGAGAATACCATGTTGCCCACGAATTCGTGGCTTAACCGTTTGTACTCTTCCCATTCTTTGCGATATAAACCCTCGGGTATTCTATAGGCAAATATTGAGGAATAGGTGGAATCAACGGGAAGGGTCCTTCGATTAGTCGATGGTACTTGATGCATCTTTCCCAAATAGAGGGGTTGTGCACCATTTCGTTAATGTTCGTATTATAGTATCTATGGAAAGCTTGATGATGGGGCTAGATAGGTTAAGGGTCTCAGGTTCGTTGAAATGCCATTTGCAAAGATGAAAGTAGGATTTTGGATTGTTGATAGGTTCATCTTATCCAGTCTTCACCTTTACAATTTGAACCGTTTTCCAACAGTCGCATGCAAGTGGATCCTTGGATGGAGGTAGATCACTGGAAATCTTTTCCCCTTATTCAAAGATCTTTGGAGTAGCCCCATAGTTGAAAAAGCTATCTTGAGGGACAGTTCGTCTGGTAGATGTGATTAAGGTAATTAGATCAAAGAAGAAGTTGTCTTGTTCAATCATGAGGAAAGCATGCAGATTTGGTTGAATATTATGCTTCTTTCATCCTGAAGAAATTTGAAGTCTTCCATCTTCAACCATTTCTTGCGAGAGATTCTTGAAGTCCAGAATTCTTTTGGTGTGTGACCCCTACCTTGATGGTATTTGCAGTATTTATTGGTGTCCCATCTCAAAGACCTCTTTTTCGTAGTAGGATCTGGGGTGGGTCCTACGAGATTGATTTTGCCTTTGAATTGAAGCCTTTAAAATGCTTGCGTACAGGTCATACCCCAGGGAGTGTATTCGTGTCAACGGCAGAGAGGAGCTCTTACTTCTTCCATGGCATTGACATTGCTGGAGGTGGACGCCCCCTTAAAGTTTGTCATTTTCTGATTCACGTTCCATTTACTCTTTCCTCCTTGTTTATTGAGGTGGTCCTAGATTTCAGTCCCAGAAGGACAAACCTTTTCAAAGGTGTCTAGGCTTGAGTACTTGAGATGATTTTTGTATTTGGGGAGTAAGTTAGCAATGAAGATCTTGACTTGCTCTTTCCGGTGGTGTAGTCACCATTTGTGCGGCAGTCTCTCTCCAGCGAGAGAGATAAGTAGTAAACCCTTCTTTTTCCCCTTTCTTGAGGATTTTAAGTTCCCTTTGGGAAGTTCTAACTTGAGTATTACCTTTGTATCAAGTCATGAAGGCATGGGCTATGTCTTCCCAAGTTGCGGTATCCTTGTCAAGAAGTGAAGAAAACCATTTTTGGCATACTAGCTCGAGAATTATGGGGAAGATCCTTTGGTAGAGCTTTGGATTGATCTTCTTCACATCCATGTAGAACTTAAAACCCCTCAAGAAGTACTTAGGGTTGTCGGTGGGCTTGAAATTTGGAAGTTCAACAATAGAGAACTTTTCCGGCAAGGTGTTGATCAAGATTTGATTGAGGTTTTGGGGGTTAAAGTAAGCATGTTGGTCATTGACCCTTTTTGCCAGCTTTTCCATGTCCTGAAGAGTGTAGCTAATGTGTTCGAGGCTATTCAATTTGTTTGATATTGAGCTAAGTTGGCGATCACTTCGTCGACCTTGTTTGCAAGATCTTGGTCACCCATTCTTGAATCGGATTGCGGTGTCTCTTGTGGATTATAAAATGGAGTCTCTTCAAAATAGTCTTGTATCACGCTCTCTAGTCCAACCAAGAGGGTTTGTTTGCCGGGCTCGTGCACGGCCTATCCTGCGATATTGAACTTTTAGGACTTTAACTTGTTTTGACAACTCGACCTTTAGGACATGCAAGACCTAGCATGGTTGCCTCCTAACTCTACATGAATGCATGATGCATAGTATCTCACCATCTTTTGATTTTTCTTCTTTTATTATTATTTCCGGATGATGAGGATAATTTTTACAATATGAACAACCTACGGGGTTCTATATGCTACAATAAGCAACCATGGTGTACATGTGACTGTCTAGGTGAAAATGGTCATGAGAATGCTAGATTCCCTTGAAATATTCATACAAACAAGCAAAACATGTTGCATGTTGCACATAACACACCTATGCATGAGGTCGAGTCGAAGCCTAGAGAAGGTTCTAAGAGGCAACTATGAGTAAGGCATAAGGTGTCCAAAAGGGTACCATGACTTGGGTGTGTCCAAACTATCCACACCCCGGGGCTTTCGTGACCGTGCACACGTGCCCTTTTTACGGACATCGAATGCCTTTTATTTTGTTGCATAGTGTTAGTATGCTTGGCTTAGGAAGTGAGTGTGGATACTCAAAACCCAAGTAGAGAAGTCACCACCGTGCTCTTTTTCGGAGCTCACGGAACCCTACTTGGTCTAGCCCGAAGGCAAATTGACCACCAAGGATAATAAGGTCTCATATCTCTGGATTCGAGGACGAGGATAAGGAAGAGAGTAGTTCACAATATGCCCCCGCATATAGCGGTCTCTACGTGGTCTCATATGTAATTTCACAATCATAATATCGAACTATATCATGGATATTTCCGTATTAACCCTAAGAGCACATAGGAATGTTGCTAGGTCGGTTTTGATTAATGCACACATAGTTTCTAATAGCATGTGAGGGTGATCGCTTTAGGATTAATCAATATTAAGGACCTTAAGCCGGTTTACATGGATTATCTTTGCATTATATCATATCATGCTTTTCCGGTCTTGTAGCTAAGCATGGATTCTAGGTGATGAAGACGATAAACATAGAGCATTTATGAGCAAGTAAGAAACCTAGTTCATGTTTCTACTTAAGGTTGATTTAAATGGAAAATCGAGCCATGATTAGTCAATATATCATGAATTAATTAAAGCATGTCGATTTTCCAAGACAACGATAAATCTCATAGACCAAGGAGTTAGATAGCTGAGGATGATGTTGTTGATGCTTTCGGCCTCTTTCGAAGTATCTTTCATGCGGTCGTGGAGACGATTTCCTTTGAATTTTTGAAGAATGACTTTCGGGATTGAAGTTTTCGAAGAAATGTTTGAGAGCTTTTTTAGAGAGAGAAAGTAGAGAGAAGTTAGAGAAAGAGAGAGAGGGAGTAAGAGAATTTGAGTTAAATGATTGTTGAATAAATCTTTGTTAATTGTTGGTTTCATGATTCAATACAAAGCGTGACTTTTATAAGGCCTCGGAGCCCGCTCGAGCAACCTAGCGTCCGACGAGCGTATAGGCACTCATCGAGCGCTTGAGGCTCGAGATTCAATTTTTGCTATTTTTTCGATATTCGTGATATTCTTTCTCGACTTTGCTTCATTTGCCTAAAGTTGCTTTACGTCGTACAGAATCTTTCGGATTTCCTCAGTGTATGTAGCCGAGTTGCATAATAATGAAATGAAATGATTTGAAATAAAAAGTTTTTCAATATGGCTCGGCCATCGGATCTTATCGTCGACCGTTTCCGGCAAGCACTCATTTATTTTTCAAGCATTTAATTTACGGAAACCAGACTTGTAGCGACGTGGTACACGTTAATCATTGGCCTTCAGGTGGGACCAAATGTAACTATCTACAGTTTTTTTTTATATTGTTTTAAAATGTAAGAAGACTTCCGCTCTATTACATTGATAATAACCTGAGCCGTTATCACGGTGGCAGTAATACTTTGGTTTTCCTAGTTAAGTAGGAAATAGTTCATCGTTTTACTTATTATTATTTACATTATATTTTCCGAAAATCAATAAGAGATAGTTAGGAAATTCCTTGGTGTTACAGAGTGGTTACTAGACCTTAGTGTAGATACCTACATTTATCCCCGCCCTTAGGCCGATGATAAACATATACTACGTAGTTCACTAATCTGGTCATGAGAAGAAAGCTACAAGATCCAACCCGAAAGCACCTAAAAGCACAAAAAGACCCAAAAATATTTTGATTTTATTTTATTTTTTCCATATTTTTCTATATTTTTTCCCTTATTTTTCCACAATTTTTATAATAATGCTAACAACTTTCGAAATGCTAAAAAATGCATTCCCCGCAAGAACAAGCCAAAAACATGGTCATGAAGAATATAAACCTTCTAGCCAAAACCATGGGCTCAAGGTGAACCTTCTCCTTCCTCCAGCCCAACGAACTTCCCTCATCAAAGCCCAACAAAAGAAGTAAGAAGGAGGAAATTCTTCCTTCCTTTCCTTTTAAGGTAATAATGTAACAGATGATGTAAGCAAGGAAAAGAAAGGCATGACGTCATCATCCGTGCCCCCCAAGCACTCTACCAAAGGGAATATTCAGTGAAATTTCTGAAAAAAGAAGGGTGTACTATATGCATGGGTGCACACTCTACGCCGACGTGCACGTCTAGTGCCCATAAGCACAAAACCACCTTCATTTCCGAAAAGTTTCACTATATATACCCCCTTTCCTCCCCTCATTTCAAGACATCTTAATAACGATAACTTTTGATCAAGACATTTTGCAATCTTAACAACAACACACTTGAGGGAAATTCGTAAATTTTAGACAACATTTAGCATTCTTCCATCGTTCATCCATAAATTCTTTGTTTTCTTTCGAATCTTCATGTTCTTTATTTTTCTTCATCATAAAAAATCACAAAAACATTTTATTTTCTTTTTAGTTGATTAGTTTTGTTATTCTCATCTTCATCTCTATTATTATCATCATAATATTCATTTTCACAATCGGGACATATTCGAATTTGGATTCTTGAAGGCGATCTCACGTCCGTTTCGACACTAGCATGCAAGGTCTGTAATATGAGGCCGCACTAAACAACTTTCTCTCTCCAAGTTCATATTCCAAGCTCTTTATTCATTTTTGTCGCATTCTCTATTTCTTTTAATTATTTTTATTGTTGACTCCATCCAAGTTAGCTTTCTAAACCCCCTTTATCACCTTTTAATTCTATTTTAGTTCATGAAATACTGGTTAAATAATCACTTCAAGATGTAATAAAACACGAAAAATAAAAAGAATCATGCACTAGTGGAAAAAACCACATTTGCCCCGGTCAAAACCCCCCTTTTTGCTCCGGAGTAGGTGTGGTAGAAGCAATAAGTCTACAGACTTTTTCCTCCGGTTCTTTAGATGACCGGAGCAAAAAGTCTATTCCCCCCCCCCCCCAAAATATGGACTTTTTGCTGCGGTTCTTTAAATGACAGGAGCAAAAAGTCTATTTCTCACAAATAAAATGGACTTTTTGCTCCGGTTCTTTAAATGACCGGAGCAAAAAGTCAATTTCCCACAAAAAAATGGACTTTTTGCTCCGGTTCTAAAAATGACTGGAGCAAAAGTCTATTTCCCACCAAAAAATGGACTTTTTGCTCCAGTCATTTACAAAATCGGAGCAAATAGTACCCTAAAAAATAAAAAAATAATTTTTTTTTTGGGGTTTTTTATGCTAAAAAGAAAGTAAAATTGGATATGTATACATAAAACATCATTTTCATTTTGAAATTATTGTTACATCACATAAAAGCCAAAAAAAAAGAACCAAAAACAATAGCAACAAATTAGTTGCAGCAGCAGCAACAGCCAGTAACAACCTGAGCATCCACAATTGAAACAACCTAAACCAACCAAAACAAAACACAAAACATCCACCAGCAAAAACGGCAACCACCAAACCAAGCCCCAAGCACCTCCCCAACACACAACCAACCACCAACAAAGCTCAAAACATTAAACAGCATAGCCAAACTGCAGAACCAAACAAACTGTAGGACAAAAAAGAAACACTGCAGAACCAACACTGCAGCATCAAAACTACACACTGCAGAACTAGAACTGCAAAGCTAAACTTACATAAACCAATAACTTCAGAACACTGAATTTCCACACAAGAAAAACAGTCCCCATCCAGCAAAAGACACACCTGCAGCACTGCATAACAAGCCAAAACACCAATAACAGCGTGCATAACCAAAAACAGACACATCACAGCCTGTCCCTTGTCACCCAGACTGCTTCTAGCAAGACTAACAAAACAACCTGAGAACAAAGCCAAACCATGTGTTCTTTCAACAATATATTCTTTCAAGTATTCATTCATATCCACTTAACTATGTATTTTTGTGAACATTCAATAACACCCATTTCTTCAGAAAAGTACAAAACAAAATAGATTGGTAGACGACTTATATCAGCGTTGTATTCCTAACATTCATTTAGCTCCCTTTTCATAAAAATTTACCAGCAGGAGAACTTGAGAATTGGCAACTCTTTATGAAGTTTAAATTCAAATCATTAAGATTGGACAACATGAGACTCATGTCACTTGGATGGGCTTTCTTATTCTAACAAAGTAGTTATATTGGAGCATAACCTCTACTTACAACATAGTATCTAAATTCTACAGTGCAGTAGCTTAAACAATGCAAATAATGTACTTATGAAACCATGGTGGCAGCTAAGGAACTGTAGTTCAACTGCTCAATTTGAGTGCCTTAAGCACTACAAACTTGAGGAAAATTGCAACAGTTCTCACTTCTCAGCTATGCAGTGACCACACAATTGATTAAGCTGGATTTTTACTTAAATAATTCAAATGAACATACTTACATCATTGAGTATCTGCCCAGAGATCTCTTTTTGCTCCTCTAGCTTCCAGTCCACGGTTTCCAGCCTTTTAGACAAATGTTTTTTTGTCGCCTGCATCAACGACAGCAACTCTGAGTAATGAGAAGCAATGGGCACAGAATAAAGATCAACTAGAAAAGATATTAGCTGTCAAAGCATCAGTCAAGGAGTCCAGCTGTTTAGAGACACTAGCAATAACAGCAAAACACATACATTAGAAGAGACACGAAATAATGACAAATGATAGAACTATCTCAGACGATATAGAATTGTAGATCTTATTTAGAGCTTTTGAAATGAAAGTCTGGCAAAATAAACAAATTAATTAATTAAAAACCACAGCAAGTAGAGAAACAAATAACGAGCAAACCTTCTTCGCATATAGGATCTGAAGTGAAGATCATACCTTCCACCACATATAAAAATATCCCACAGCTCCAACAGCAACAATACAAAAGTGGAAGTAGAAGTAGAAGCACAAAACTCTGATTTTCCCACTCCCCAATTCAACTTTGGAAAAATTTCTCATGCAACATATAGTTGTGACTTGTCCCCCAAAAACGGGTACGTGGCTAACAGACGACTGGCAGTTGTAAACACAATGCTATTAGAATTGAGATCGTATTTTGGATTCATGAGAGTGCACATACAATAGCAACATAGATTGGTTTGGGGAATCATATGTTCATTCACATCATCATACGATCTAGATTCTAAATTTCAATTAATATAAGATTACGATTCCTTAAGATTATATAAGTATAATTTATAGTTCAAGAGACTAATCGACATGTTATTTGTCTAACTTACATGCATTCATTATAAAACATCACACATTTATTCATTATAGAGATTGGATTCGATAAGGAAAGCTCTCTAATCTCTTGAGCCAATTGTCGAGTCTGAAGGTAGCAAGAACATGAAGTCAATAGGTATAGTAATCAATAACGTGTATCAACAACTCTTCATGTTCTATACTACAATATTCATTTATGTACTTTTCTGAATGATGCCTTTGATGTCTACAACAATATATTCTTTCAAATATTCATTCATTCACTTCGATCATTCATATCCACTTAATCATTAATTCATAAATCATATCAAACTCCCAATTTAATCAAAACTCTCTATGCACTTTTATCAAGTAGTGATATCAAACAAAGAACATTCAAGTAGCGATATCAAAAGCCACAAATTAACAGCAAAATGAAATTACTCGATTCAAAACTCCTAATAAAGCATAAATTATGGATGTTTTAAGTCTAAATTAAACATGAACGCATTTGTATCCAATATATAGACCATCAATCTCTGATGTTGATCACCACTATTGAACAACTCAGTCTCAAACTACAATCATTTATAAGAAATCAAATACAAAAGACTAACCATAAACATCAAAGGCATCATTCTTTAGATTTAAAACAGCAAATTCAGTTTTTATCGACCAATTATATCATAATAGTTCTTCAATCTTAGGTATTAATATAGGGAAACATAGAAACATTATACAATTTTTTAAAAAAATAAAAATATAAAATAAATAAATTCAGATTTTTATTTTCATAATTATTCCATAGTCTAGTTGTAAAATAGTTAATAATTAGAAATAATTTTCTAAAAATATAACAAAAGCGTAAAATTAATTTTTGGATATATATATATAATGGTTATGGAAGAAATAAATGTTACTAAGTAGACTCCATCGNATAAATGTTACTAAGTAGAAATCCATCCTTAAAATATAATTAGAAATTTGACCGTTAAAAATTTTGGTACCACAGTACCACTTAAGAATTTTCATAAATAGTCTTACTTCTCGGATGTACTTGGCAACTGCCTTGCAACCTTCTATAGAAAGCTGCATAACAGATTCAAATGTATCCAACGAATACTTTGAGTCCATCTGCGATTATTAAACAAGATCCAGAACAAAGTGTTTGAAATCGAGAATAAATTTCAAAGAAAAAGCTACAAGTATCTTACAGAGTCCAAATACATAGAAGGTGTAGGACTAAACACATGAGTGAGCATAAATAATAAACTAAGTGAACTGTTTAGAAGAACATGAATGACTCTGCACCCCCGAAACAGAGACATAAATGGAAGGAAAACAAAGGATATAGGCAAAGACCTGAAGAAGTGTAACTTTGTCCAACTTAGGTAGAAACCCTACAGTAACATCTTTACCCCGAGCACTATCCTCTACATAGTTTGAATCTGCAACCACAAATTTCCACAATTAACATTGTTACAGAGAACATGGATGCTGGAAACATATTGATGGTCATAAAGTTAAGAATGAAAAGTACCAAGGAGCGGAGTGCTATTAAGATACCGTGAACTGCATGATTTAACCAGATCACACATTGGAATGCCAGCGTCAGCTAGAGCCGAAGTAGCTGCATTAATGCATGCCGATCTAGTTCCTGCAGAAAAAATGTAGCAAAATGAAGATATACACACAAGCGTTTCACAATTAAAGCACATCAATACTAAATTAAGGTCATAACCAACCCTCACATTAGCATCATAACAGAACAAAAATTTTGTTAAGATATCTTTTTAAAAAGTCAAATCTAGAAGAAATCTACAAAAACGGCGCTCAAAAGCATGAAGAAAATTCTATTATATTTCAACAATAAAGCAATTTTAGCATTCCAGAAACATAAATGGGGTTTCAATATAGAGGGAGTAAATGCCAACAACCCAACAGTCTTAGTTTGTTGAAGCTCAGAGGTAGAAAACTAGGTAACCAAGACCTTAAGATTAAATCTCGTCTACATTAGTACCTTTTGTGGCTTCCTATACACAAAAAACAAGGGAGGCAGGGAGTCACAAGTAATTCCTTCATTAGATTTTATTTTCAACGGATACCATTTGTTTGCAAGATGATATTTATTGTTCTTTAAGAATCCTAATATTACGAGTCAATCAGTTTGAGTATCTCAAAATAATATTGAATATGGAAAACTATAATGAGTTAGTAACATTTTCTCAAAATTTTAACAGATTAAAAGAACATCCAACTTTTGCTCCTTTGGTAAGATTGAAATTGAAAATCCTAAAAACCAGTTTTGAGAGGAAGAGAATGAAAAAAAAAAAAAAAAATTTACCTCCATCAGCTTGGAGAACTTGGACGAAGATGTCAATCTGCAAAACAGGTGAATTAAAAGATTGATAAAATATGCAGTAAAAAGTATGTCAAGCTTATAAGTCAATGTAGCATACAATCTGGGAGCGACGCATAAGGTTTGTTATTATGCAAGCCTCCATAGTTTGCCTAATAACCACTGATATTTCTGTGGATCGTCTGACAAGTAGGATATAAACAATTTTAGAACTCAACATACATGAATATTGAATACTGTACATCTAACAACAACCAGCACTATAATGATCACATAAGCCACCATCCACTAACACCGCCACCAAACCGAACTTCCCCTTCAACCCAACTTCTCAATTCTCACTACCCAAAAAAAACCTAAAATCCCCAAATTCCCAAAATTTTCATAAACAAACAGAACCCTAAACAATAATCAATCAAAAGTACTCAAAACAACAATCAGAAACACAATCACGCTATCATAAACATTAAATAAAGTAGCAAACCGTAATTTAGCGAGGGGGGGGGGGGGG
>PYUH01000187.1:1799207-1906258 GCA_016808085.1 Suaeda aralocaspica | reverse complement strand
GGGGGGGGGGGATACCGTCAGAGGGAGTGAATCAGGAGGTTTAGGATGCTTTAGGGAACTTTTAGGGCGCTTTTAAGAGGAGGAGGTGGAATTGAAGCTAGGGTTTCTTCTTCCATGGTTTTGGGATCATTGAATTGAGAGAGTGAGGAGAGAGGGACGAAAGAGAGAGAAAGAGAGGGACGGAAGAGAGAGAAAGAGAGATAAGAGAAATGAGAGGGTTTTGAAGTTGTGAGGTTGTAAATGAGAAGCGTTTTTTTTTTTCTTGTCTTAACTTTTTGCTGTAATCACAATAACGGAGCAAAAACTCAAAGGACCATGGTAGACATTCAGTGGCAAAGGTTTATCCGGAACAGATCAGCAGTCCCTAAACAAAGATTATTGTAGGGTCGATAGACGCAGGTCTTGAGAAACCAAGTCATGATAGACTAAGTTCGAAGAGCTGATTAAAGGCTAAGTCCTAACAATGAATAGGATTAGCTTTTCGCAGTTAGCTATCCCTGTTTTCAACGCAGCGCAGCTATTTCAGCTAATCTCTCTTCCCCCGCCGCCTTTCAAAGGAAATAAGATCGATGTATAGTATATAGCCGGAAAGAAGTTCCCAAAAAGCTATCAAACTTCTTCTTAGGCAGGATGGTTCCAGGTGTGTCAACAAGAAAGGTCAAGAAGAGATTTTGCTTTTCTATGGGTCTGGGATCTGCTGCTCCATCTTTGCCCATGGTGGACAGATCTATTGTTCTGAGGGGGAGTATTTTGTCTCCTCAAGACCAGGATACTCTCTGTTTGCCTTTCTCTGCCAAGATCTTTCTTGATGTTGGATATGATTCTTGTAGGCCCTGGATTGGATGGTTATAATGTTTACTTGTTTAAGCAAGCTTGGGGTGGGCCCTAGTGATTGCAGCTGTCCAGAACTTCTTCCTCTCTGGTAAGATGCCTAAACAGCTAAATTGCACTTATGTTACTTTAATTCCTAAGACTGAAAATGCTTTTAGTGTTAAAGAGTTTCGTCCAATTGCATGCTGCTCTGTCCTCTCTTAGATTCTCTCTAAAGTCTTGGCTAACAGATTGCGAAAAAATGCCTTATACATTTAGCCGCCGGGTTTGATGCTTTCTTATCATGAATTTCTAAGATTCGTAATAATCAAGGTTGTGTAATCTGAAATCTGTAATCTTAGTCGTAAGCGATCAGGGCAGATTCGTATGAATCGTGAATATGTACTCATAATTTAAGAGTCGTATAATCTGAAAATACATACTGATGTTAACCATCTAAAAGTTGTATATATATTTATTTGTTATTATCGCATCAGTATGATATTTTCAGATTATACGACTCTTAAATTATGAGTACATATTCACGATTCATACGAATGCCCTGATCGTCTACGACTAAGATTACAGATTTCAGATTACACAACCTTGATTATTACGAATCTTAGAATTCATGATAAGAAAGGCATAAACCCGCGGCTAAATGTATAAGGCATTTTTATTTCTAAGATTCGTAATAATCAAGGTTGTGTATCTGAAATCTGTAATCTTAGTCGTAAGACGATCAGGGCAGATTCGTATGAATCGTGAATATGTACTCATAATTTAAGAGTCGTATATCTGAAAATATCATACTGATTCGGTATTCATTTTCACCGGAGCAAAAAGTAGCTTTTCTTTTCCTCCATAAATTATTGCTCCGCTTTTAATATGACCGGAGCAATATAAGTAGCATCTATCACTTTTTCTACTAGTGATGCCCAGGCCTTTAAAGCTTTCATGAGCAAGATTAATGACAATGTAGTTGATTTAATGTTCTATTTGCTTCAGCAGGATTACCTATTTAAAGCCATATGAGCTGATAACTGATTTATCATTTTTTCCAAAGCATGATGACATGATCTCTATGTACCTTTAAGCTTTCTAACATGTTTTATTGCTCTACCTATTTACGTACTGCGCTTGTATGTAAGCCAGATGATGGCTTTTCACATAGAATTAGGACAATAATAAAAGACGGACTATTTGCAATAACCTAAAGTAACATGAATCATAAAGATATGAAGCATGAAAGCAATGAACATGACTAAAATAAAGCGATCACCATCCTAGCAAACAACATGTACATTAACCTAACTCACCTAGTGTGGAGCTACGGCTTTGGGGGCCACGTGCTTTTCTTGCAGGACGTTTGAATGTCGTGTTTAGTTTGTTTGCTTAGTGTGAGTATGCTTGGCTGGTGGGGTGAGTCTAGAATCTCAAAACCCAAGTAGAGAAGTCACCATCGTCCTCCTTTCGGAGCTAACGAAACCCCATTAGGTCATAGCCCAATGGCAAAATGACAGCTAAGGATAAGGTCTCATATCTCTAGATTATGGAAAGAGGGTAAGGACAACAGATAGGTCACAGTGTCCCCCCATGTATAGCGGCCTCTACTTGTTCTCATGTGTATTTCATAATCATAATATGAAATTATAGCAATCGTTTTCTAGTTGAGATCTACGAACACGTATAGAAATAAGGCTAGGCGGGATTTATAGTTAATGGAAACATAAATTCAGTTTTATCATGCATGGTTGATCGCTTTATGATTAAGTTGATTGTAATATTTGTTTAGTGAAAATATGCTTTTAGGTCTTCTAAGCTAAACATGATAGGTCATTTGAAAGCATTAAACATTTAGCATGAATCACATGAAACCTAAAGCAAGGTTTCCACTTAAGATTGATTTTAGTTTAAAGTCGAATCATTAATTAGTCAATATTGCATGAATTTAATTTATGCATCTCCATTATCTAATAAAGCAATAAAAATCATATAAACATGCAAACTAACTCTTTTGAAGAACTCAAGATGATGATTTTGATGTTGTTGGCCTCATTCGAGTAGTACCTTTCGTGCCATTGTCGAAACAACCTCTTTACCTTAATGCTAAGAACTTTAATTATAATAATAAAAAAATAATATAATATATAATAATGATATTGATTATAAGTTATGTGGAGAGCACAGTTTCCGAGGTAGGGCACGAAACCGAGGGAAGCTTTAGAGAGAGAAACTAACGAGGTAGAGAGATAGTGTGTGGGAGAAGAAGTGAATGGAAGATGTGAAGTTGTGAATGAAGGTCGCGGAGAGAGGGGTATATATAGTGTTGGAAGGAAGGTCACTAGTCCCAAGGCGCTAAGGAGTGCTAGGACTCAAACATGAGCGCCAGCGGCGCCCATGGAGCGCCAAGACGCTCAAAGCGAGCGCTAGGGCGACCATTGAGCGTTGTGGCGCAGCTCTTTGGGCGCTTGGGCGTTGGTTGGGTGCCTGGGCGCTCTCCCTGCGCTATGGCCCTCAAAGCCCTGATTTTTCTTTTTTACGTGGCATATGTTTGGTGCTTCCTTATTTCGTATATTTTCTTCCGTCTAACGAAATTTTTTTGAAAATAGAAGATATACGAAATGTACTTCCAACACCATTTATACACTTTCATAACTAGAGTTTCCATAAACCGAACAAACCTTTCTAGAAGGTTCGTCAGTATGTTCACATTCATACGCTTAAATTAATTTATTTTATTTCCGAAAATGAGATTTTGGAGTGGAACCAAATAGGTGAAGGACTGACTTCCGCACACTAAACTAGGAGTTTTTCAAGCATCGATTTATAGAAGTTGGACTTGTAGCCAGTGGTACATTATAATCATCAGCCGTTAGGTGGGACCAAATTTAGGGTCTACACCTAGTAAGCACTCATGATGTGCGCACTTAAGGACTGAACATGTAGTAATATTGCTTAATATTGCATGATGAGTTACTGATAGAGTATATAAACTATTCACGGGCCTCAACCATTAACTTAGCTTTTGGTTGAAATGGTCCTCTAATATGGTATCACGCGCCAGCGTGACACAAAGGTCAGGGTTCGAATCTCATCCACCCCTCCCTTTTAGTGAAATTATTAAGCATAGGGTAGGGGGCCCATGCTGATCCACACTTCAAGCCCAACGGGCTCTCGTGTGAGGAGGCGTGATAGAGTATTAACATATTCATGGGCCTCAACCATCAGCTTAAGCTTTTGGTTGAGATAGTCGTCTAATAATTACCAAATGAGATCTAGTAAAGGACCAGATGATGTGGAGGAGTCTTGTACTCTGAACCTTGTCCCCGAAACCATGAAACTGATGCATGACTAACTATTGGGAAGCTGTCGCACCTCACTTTGGTCAGTGAGAATCAGTGACTTGGGTCCATAACACTCCACGAAGTGCGATTGTGGACTCTATTGTGGTTTCACGCCAAGCGTACTCACCCTACTCGATAACCCTCCACGGTCTAAGAACAAGGCGTACAAAACACTCAACTCGTGGACTCACCGGGACTTCCTTTGTGGATTTCTCAAGGATAAGAGAAGAAAACTTGAAAGATCGCGTAAATGTCATCATGTCATATTGAGTATTTTGTTAGGCATAATGCATATACGTTGCTAGGTACCCAAAAGGGGACATCGTTTAAGGATATGTCTCCATGTATGCTTCATGCTAGAGACCAACCCCAGGGGGTTTCATACTAGTGAGACTAGGGTGCCCTACCTCCAGAAGCCATGCGGTAGAACGCCTATCCCAGCCATGGTGTGTGGATTCCACAGATGGAGACTCACACCTTAATCGTCACTAAGTTGTAATGTGAGTAGGTCCGACCATCTTGAGCATATGGTATCTTCAGACACCAAGACTTTTCATTAGTAGCACGTAGAACTTTGCTTAAGATGACAACAACTCATTCTAGGGTGCTATGTTACTATATGTTTAAGGACTCGGTTAGAATTTATTGAATGCGCATGCACGTGCGTACCCCTTATGTGATTTAAATTCCCGCATTTATGATTTTGTGTGACTTATGTGCTTTCATGTACTACTGATATACCGAACCTTTGAACCTATAGACTCCACGTATGGAGTCTCATATAGCCATGGTTACTCTCTTCGAGTATGCCCCCACATGTCATTTGGAACCCCTAGGATTCATCTAATACTTGTAACAGTACTTCTATCACATCTTAGAAAACAGAAAAAAAAAAGAGAAAAAATGAAAAGGCCAAAAAATAGAAAAAAAAAAAGCAAAAATGATGAAAAAAGCACAAAAATGAAAAAAAAAAAATTCAAAATATGGTGATAGAGTACATTACATCCATGCATTCATTTAGGTTAAAAGACTAACCATGAATTAGGAACATGCTTTGTAAAGAACACTAAACAAGTGAGTCGAAACACTAATACACATTCCCTTTCATATTCTTAGGTTGAGCCCCTATTAAATTCCGAGTACACTTTCTCTTCATCATAAGCATTATTTTCGCCGCCACATCACTAGATGAGTTGATTGAATCCTTTTAACCCATACCTACCCATCTAGACCACTCCCACTCACCGAATTAGTGATCCTGAGATGAGGGGGTACCCCGCCCGATGAGGTTGGAATTTGACACATCTATGGAAGGAGGATTAGATAATGTCTTACTTCAGTGTTATTACCTTCAGAGGAGATACAAGATAGTAATAACCGTCCCAACAATGATGACCCAGATGTCACGGATGACACCTCACACCCTCCAAGTTCTCTCGGGTCCACCTTTCATCGTTCATGAGGTTAATGGTATATGGGATAGTGATGATGAGGATGTCTATGCCGGGGATGGTATGTTTACCTGCCTATCACACCATCGCTGAGGAGATGATGACAGACTATGATGCTCTTATGGTCCTTCTTCTTCATCTCCACAAAACCAAACGAACTTGCTCTTCCTAAAAAATCCACACTTCTCAAACTGGACGCCTAGCCACTCCACAAAATGGCAACCTCACCAATCCACAAAATTTCCTGTTCACCTATCCTCCGCCACCACCTCAAGAATAGGACCTTGTCATCAAACAACTATAAGGTTAACGCCGACTTCACATGGCAACTCATTGTTTCCCTTAAACAACACCGTGATATAATTTTACAAGCCCTTAGCAGATAAATGTGTCTAGTGATACTACCCCCGAGGGTCTAGTTGGCTTCATCATGAAGATCTAAAAATCTCCCATCACCTTCACGGATGATGACTGCCTATGGAAGGGTCAAGTCATAACAAAGCCTTATACATCACGGTCACTTGTAGACAAATGAATGACTCCATGACCCTCACTGACAATGGTTCGGCCATCAATGTATGTCCGCTCCAGATCGTTATGAAGTTAGGCGTGTTCCAAGAGGAATTTAATGTAGGTAACCAGGCCATCCGAGCCTATGATAACATTAAGAGAGTACCATGGGTGTAGTTTGGCTTAACATGACAACTGGCCAATTCAGAAAAAGGTCAAGTTTCATTCATGGATATCAAACCAGTTTCAACTTGCAACTTGGACGTCCTTGGTTGCACGAACTAGGGCGGTATCCTCCACCCTTTACATAAACGATCAGTTCTTACTAGAAGGGTACCTTAGTCACCATGATGCCTCTCCCCTCAAAATCAAGCCGTAGATCAACCCATCATTCACATTGAACATGATGGGGAGACGAAGAACTATGGGGATTTGGTATTGCAGCCATTGAGGAAGGGGATAAGGATCCTTTTGACTTGATCCTTACTCTAACCTCACTATCAATGCCCTCCTTCGTGAAAAAGGCTACTTTCCAAGCATGTCCTTAGGTTTCGACCTACGATCTATCTACGTCTTTTTGGAGCCTATCCAAAAGAATAACAAAAAATGGCTCGGATATGTAGCAACAACCGAAGACTATGAGAGAGCTAAGAAAGAAGGATTGCAAGAAGGAATGAGATACTTCGTGACATCAAGCTTGATCCTTACCTCAAAACCTTAATCGTCAGTTCACAAAGAATGGGAGTGTACACTAGTAGAAAAATTGGATTTTTTCTACGCCACATTTGCTGCGGTTTTTTTGAGATTTTTAAAGAACCGCAGCAATAGTTGTTGATGATACACAAGAAAAATTATTGCTGCGGTTGATTTATTGCCGTGGGTCTTTTTCGTATTTGCTGCGGTTATAATCGCAGCAAATAAATCAACCCAAAACAAATGGTTGAGCCCAGCCCAACTAAGGGCTATAATACAAAAACCCTTAATACCTAACCTAACCCTAACAAATGGTTGAGCGCAGCAATCTCTTCTTTCTTATCTTTCTCCCTCTCAAATCTCTCTAACCCTAACTTCCTCTCTCATTCTCGCCTCTTTCTCTCATTCTCATTCTCGCCTCTTTCTTTCTCTTTCTCATTCTATTCTCGCCTCTTTCTTTCTCATTCTCATTCTCATTCGTCCCTCCCCATTTGAAGGTACTACCTCCTTTAATTTTTTTTTCTTTTTGTTTTTGTTTTTTTTTTTTATTTCGATGTATTATTTTTTGTTTTCGATTGTTTTTTTTTCCTTTTGTTGTTGGCTTGAATTGATTTACTTATTTGATTGTTTGATACATTTTGAAGCAAGTTTCGAGCAATTGACCCTAAGCACCAATGGGACACCTACACCCCACCTGCTAACTCAAGCTGGTATTGGAAGAAGGTTTGTTCTGTAAAGGAAAAACTGCAAAATCAACATGTGGACATTAGTGGGAAATAAAGCATAAAGAAGGTTTACCAGCAACTAATAGAACATGGTAGACACTTCAGGTGGCAAAGGTTTATCCGGAACAGATCAGCAGTCCCTAAACACAAGATTATTGTAGGGTCGATAGACGCAGGTCTTGAAGAACCAAGTCATGATAGACTAAGTTCGAAGAGCTGATTAAAGGCTAAGTCCTAACAATGAATATGGATTAGCTTTTCGCAGTTAGCTATCCCTTGTTTTCAACGCAGCGCAGCTATTTCAGCTAATCTTTCTCTTCCCCCGCCGCCTTTCCAAAGGAAATAAGATCGATGTATAGTATATACGCCGGAAAGAAGTTCCCAAAAAGCTATCAAACTTCTTCTTAGGCAGGATGGTTCCAGGTGTGTCAACCAAGAACAGGTCAAGAAGGAGATTTTGCTTTTCTATCGGGGCCTTATGGGATCTGCTGCTCCATCTTTGCCCATGGTGGACAGATCTATTGTTCTGAGGGGGAGTATTTTGTCTCCTCAAGACCAGGATACTCTCTGTTTGCCTTTCTCTGCCAAAGATCTTTCTGATGTTGGTATGGATTCTTGTAAGGCCCTGGATTGGATGGTTATAATGTTTACTTGTTTAAGCAAGCTTGGGGTGGGCCCTAGTGTTATTGCAGCTGTCCAGAACTTCTTCCTCTCTGGTAAGATGCCTAAACAGCTAAATTGCACTTATGTTACTTTAATTCCTAAGACTGAAAATGCTTTTAGTGTTAAAGAGTTTCGTCCAATTGCATGCTGCTCTGTCCTCTCTTAGATTCTCTCTAAAGTCTTGGCTAACAGATTGCGNTTAGAAAAAAAAATGCCTTATACATTTAGCCGCCGGGTTTGATGCCTTTCTTATCATGAATTTCTAAGATTCGTAATAATCAAGGTTGTGTAATCTGAAATCTGTAATCTTAGTCGTAAGACGATCTGGGCAG
The DNA here is from genome assembly GCA_016808085.1 of Suaeda aralocaspica. NCBI lineage: Eukaryota > Viridiplantae > Streptophyta > Magnoliopsida > Caryophyllales > Amaranthaceae > Suaeda > Suaeda aralocaspica. The sequence goes on along the minus strand of PYUH01000187.1, from coordinate 1,897,727 downwards.
ATTCGTATGAATCGTGAATATGTACTCATAATTTAAGAGTCGTATAATCTGAAAATATCATACTGATGTTAACCATCTAAAAGTTGTATATATATTTATTTGTTATTATCGCATCAGTATGATATTTTCAGATTATACGACTCTTAAATTATGAGTACATATTCACGATTCATACGAATCTGCCCAGATCGTCTTACGACTAAGATTACAGATTTCAGATTACACAACCTTGATTATTACGAATCTTAGAAATTCATGATAAGAAAGGCATCAAACCCGGCGGCTAAATGTATAAGGCATTTTTATTTCTAAGATTCGTAATAATCAAGGTTGTGTAATCTGAAATCTGTAATCTTAGTCGTAAGACGATCAGGGCAGATTCGTATGAATCGTGAATATGTACTCATAATTTAAGAGTCGTATAATCTGAAAATATCATACTGATTCGGGTATTCATTTTCACCGGAGCAAAAAGTAGCTTTTCTTTTCCTCCATAAATTTATTGCTCCGCTTTTAATATGACCGGAGCAAATATAATGTAGCATCTATCACTTTTTCTACTAGTGATGCCCAGGCCTTTAAAGCTTTCATGAGCATGATTACATGACAATGTAGTTGATTTAATGTTCTATTTGCTTCAGCAGGATTACCTATTTTAAAAGCCATATGAGCATGATAACTTGAATTCATCATTTTTTTCCAAAGCATGATGACATGATCTCTATGTACCTTTAAGCTTTTCTAACATGTTTTATTGCTCTACCTATTTACGTGACTGCGCTTGTATGTAAGCCATGATGATGGCTTTTCACATAGAATTAGGACAATAATAAAAGACGGACTATTTGCAATAACCTAAAGTAACATGAATCATAAAGATATGAAGCATGAAAGCAATGAACATGACTAAAATAAAGCGATCACCATCCTAGCAAACAACATGTACATTAACCTAACTCACCTAGTGTGGAGCTACGGCTTTGGGGGCCCACGTGCTCTTTCTTGCAGGACGTTTGAATGTCGTGTTTAGTTTGTTTGCTTAGTGTGAGTATGCTTGGCTTGGGGGTGAGTCTAGAATCTCAAAACCCAAGTAGAGAAGTCACCATCGTCCTCCTTTCGGGAGCTAACGAAACCCCATTAGGTCATAGCCCAATGGCAAAATGACAGCTAAGGATAAGGTCTCATATCTCTAGATTATGGAAAGAGGGTAAGGACAACAGTAGGTCACAGTGTCCCCCCATGTATAGCGGCCTCTACTTGTTCTCATGTGTAATTTCATAATCATAATATGAAATTATAGCAATCGTATTTCTAGTTGAGATCTACAAACACGTATAGAAATAAGGCTAGGCGGGATTTAGTTAATGGAAACATAAATTCAGTTTTATCATGCATGGTTGATCGCTTTATGATTAAGTTGATTGTAATATTTGTTTAGTGAAAATATGCTTTTAGGTCTTCTAAGCTAAACATGATAGGTCATTTGAAAGCATTAAACATTTAGCATGAATCACATGAAACCTAAAGCAAGGTTTCCACTTAAGATTGATTTTAGTTTAAAGTCGAATCATTAATTAGTCAATATTGCATGAATTTAATTTATGCATCTCCATTATCTAATAAAGCAATAAAATCATATAAACATGCAAACTAACTCTTTTGAAGAACTCAAGATGATGATTTTGATGTTGTTGGCCTCATTCGAAGTACCTTTCGTGCCATTGTCGAAACAACCTCTTTACCTTAAATGCATGAAGAACTTTAATTAATAATAATAATAATAATAATAATAATAATAATAATGATATTGATTATAAGTTATGTGGAGAGCACAGTTTCCGAGGTAGGGCACGAAAACCGAGGGAAGCTTTAGAGAGAGAAACTAACGAGGTAGAGAGATAGTGTGTGAGAGAAGAAGTGAATGGAAGATGTGAAGTTGTTGAATGAAGGTCGGAGGAGAGGGGTATATATAGTGTTGGAAGGAAGGTCACTAAGTCCCAAGGCGCTAAGGAAGTGCTAGGACTCCAAACAATGAGCGCCAGGGCGCCCATGGAGCGCCAAGACGCTCAAAGCGAGCGCTAGGGCGACCATTGAGCGTTGTGGCGCAGCCTCTTTGGGCGCTTGGGCGTTGGTTGGGTGCCTGGGCGCTCTCCCTGCGCTATGGCCCTCAAAGCCCTGATTTTTCTTTTTTACGTGGCATATGTTTGGTGCTTCCTTATTTCGTATATTTTCTTCCGTAAACGAAATTTTTTTGAAATATTACGAAGATATACGAAATGTACTTCCAACACCATTTATACACTTTCATAACCTAGAGTTTCCATAAACCGAACAAACCTTTCTAGAAGGTTCGTCAAGTATGTTCACATTCATACGCTTAAATTAATTTATTTTATTTCCGAAAATGAGATTTTGGAGTGGAACCAAATAGGTGAAGGACTGACTTCCGACACTAAACTAGGAGTTTTTCAAGCAATAGATTTATAGAAGTTGGACTTGTAGCCACGTGGTACATTATAATCATCAGCCGTTAGGTGGGACCAAATTTAGGTGTCTACACCTAGTAAGCACTCATGATGTGCGCACTTAAGGACTGAACATGTAGTAATATTGCTTAATATTGCATGATGAGATTACTGATAGAGTATATAAACTATTCACGGGCCTCAACCATTAACTTAAGCTTTTGGTTGAAATGGTCCTCTAATATGGTATCAGCGCCAGCGTGACACAAAGGTCACGGGTTCGAATCTCATCCACCCCTCCCTTTTTAGTGAAATTATTAAGCATAGGGTAAGGGGGCCCATGCTGCATCCACACTTCAAGCCCAACGGGCTCTCGTGTGAGGAGGCGTGATAGAGTATATAAACTATTCATGGGCCTCAACCATCAGCTTAAGCTTTTGGTTGAGATAGTCGTCTAATAATTACAAATGAGATCTAGTAAAGGACCAGATGATGTGGAGGAGTCTTGTACTCTGAACCTTGTCCCCGAAACCATGAAACTGATGCATGACCTAACTATTGGGAAGCTGTCGCACCTCACTTTGGTCAGTGAGAATGCAGTGACTTGGGTCCATAACACTCCACGAAGTGCGATTGTGGACTCTATTGTGGTTTCACGCCAAGCGTACTCACCCTACTCGATAACCCTTCCACGGTCTAAAGAACAAGGCGTACAAAACACTCAACTCGTGGACTCTACCGGGGACTTCCTTTGTGGATTTCTCCTAAGGATAAGAGAAGAAAACTTGAAAGATCGCGTAAATGTCATCATGTCATATTGAGTATTTTGTTAGGCATAATGCATATACGTTGCTAGGTACCCAAAAGGGGACATCGTTTAAGGATATGTCTCCATGAGTATGCTTCATGCTAGAGACCAACCCCAGGGGGTTTCATACTAGTGAGACTAGGGTGCCCTACCTCCAGAAGCCATGCGGTATGAACGCCTATCCCAGCCAATGGTGTGTGGATTCCACAGATAGGAGACTCACACCTTAATCGTCACTAAGTTGTAATGTGAGTAGGTCCGACCATCTTGAGCCATATGGTATCTTCAGACACCAAGACTTTTCATTAGTAGCACGTAGAACCTTTGCTTAAGATGACAACAACTCATTCTAGGGTGCTATGTTACTATATGTTTAAGGACTCGGTTAGAATTTATTGAATGCGCATGCACGTGCGTACCCCTTATGTGATTTAAATTCCCGCATTTATGATTTTGTGTGACTTTATGTGCTTTCATGTATACTATGATATACCGAACCTTTGAACCTATAGACTCCACGTATGGAGTCTCATATAGCCATGGTTACTCTCTTCGAGTATGCCCCCACATGTCATTTGGAACCCCTAGGATTCATCTAATACTTGTAACAGTACTTCTATCACATTCTTAGAAAACAGAAAAAAAAAAGAGAAAAAAATGAAAAGGCCAAAAAATAGAAAAAAAAAAGCAAAAAATGATGAAAAAAGCAAAAAATGAAAAAAAAAAAATTCAAAATATGGTGATAGAGTACATTACATCCATGCATTCATTTAGGTTAAAAGACTAACCATGAATTAGGAACATGCTTTGTAAAGAACACTAAACCAAGTGAGTCGAAACACTAATACACATTCCCTTTCATATTCTTAGGTTGAGCCCCTATTAAATTCCGAGTACACTTTCTCTTCATCATAAGCATTATTTTCGCCGCCACATCACTAGATGAGTTGATTGAATCCTTTATACCCATACCTACCCATCTAGACCACCTCCCACTCACCGAATTAGTGATCCTGAGATTGAGGGAGGTACCCCGCCCGATGAGGTTGAGAATTTGACACATCTATGGAAGGAGGATTAGGATAATGTCTTACTTCAGTGTTATTACCTTCAGAGGGAGATACATGAGATAGTTAATAACCGTCCCAACAATGATGACCCAGATGTCACGGATGACACCTCACACCCTCCAAGTTCTCTCGAGGGTCCACCTTTCATCGTTCATGAGGTTAATGGTATATGGGATAGTGATGATGAGGATGTCTATGCCGGGGATGGTATGTTACCTGCCTATCACACCATCGCTGAGGGAGATGATGACAGCTATGATGCTCTTTATGGTCCTTCTTCTTCATCTCCACAAAACACAAACGAACTTGCTCTTCCTAAAAAATCCACACTTCTCAAACTGGACGCCTAGCCACTCCACAAAATGGCAACCCTCCACCAACTCCACAAAATTTCCTGTTCACCTATCCTCCGCCACCACCTCAAGAATAGGACCTTGTCATCAAACAACTTAATAAGGTTAACGCCGACTTCAACATTTGGCAACTCATTGTTTCCTCTAAACAACACCGTGATATAATTTTACAAGCCCTTAGCAAGATAAATGTGTCTAGTGATACTACCCCCGAGGGTCTAGTTGGCTTCATCATGAAAGATCATAACAAATCTCCCATCACCTTCACGGATGATGACTTGCCTATGGAAGGGTCAAGTCATAACAAAGCCTTATACATCACGGTCACTTGTAGACAAATGAATGACTCCATGACCCTCACTGACAATGGTTCGGCCATCAATGTATGTCCGCTCCAGATCGTTATGAAGTTAGGCGTGTTCCAAGAGGAATTTAATGTAGGTAACCAGGCCATCCGAGCCTATGATAACATTAAGAGAGATACCATGGGTGTAGTTTGGCTTAACATGACAACTGGCCCAATTCAGAAAAAGGTCAAGTTTCATGTCATGGATATCAAAACCAGTTTCAACTTGCAACTTGGACGTCCTTGGTTGCACGAACTAGGGGCGGTATCCTCCACCCTTTACTAAACGATCAAGTTCTTACTAGAGGGTACCTTAGTCACCATTGATGCCTCTCCCCTCAAAATCCAAGCCGTAGATCAACCCATCATTCACATTGAACATGATGGGGAAGACGAAGAACTATGGGGATTTGGTATTGCAGCCATTGAGGAAGGGGATAAGGATCCTTTTGACTTTGATCCTTACTCTAACCTCACTATCAATGCCCTCCTTCGTGAAAAAGGCTACTTTCCAAGCATGTCCTTAGGTTTCGACCTACGATCTACTCTACGTCTTTTGGAGCCTATCCAAAAGAATAACAAAAATGGTCTCGGATATGTAGCAACAACCGAAGACTATGAGAGAGCTAAGAAAGAAAGGATTGCAAGAAGGAATGAGATACTTCGTGACATCAAGCTTGATCCTTACCCTCAAAACCTTAATCGTCAGTTCAACAAAGAATGGGAGTGTACACTAGTAGAAAAATTGGATTTTTCTACGCCACATTTGCTGCGGTTTTTTGAGATTTTTAAAGAACCGCAGCAAATAGTTGTTGATGATACACAAGAAAAATTATTTGCTGCGGTTGATTTATTTGCCGTGGGTCTTTTTCGTATTTGCTGCGGTTATAATCGCAGCAAATAAATCAACCCAAAACAAATGGTTGAGCCCAGCCCAAACTAAGGGGCTATAAATACAAAAACCCTTAATACCTAACCCTAACCCTAACAAATGGTTGAGCGCAGCAAATCTCTTCTTTCTTATCTTTCTCCCTCTCAATCTCTCTAACCCTAACTTCCTCTCTCATTCTCGCCTCTTTCTTCTCTCATTCTCATTCTCGCCTCTTTCTTTCTCTTTCTCATTCTCATTCTCGCCTCTTTCTTTCTCATTCTCATTCTCATTCGTCCCTCCCCATTTGAAGGTACTACCTCCTTTAATTTTTTTTCTTTTTTGTTTTTGTTTTTTTTATTTCGATTGTAATTATTTTTTGTTTTCGATTGTTTTTTTTTTCCTTGTTGTTGTTGGCTTGAAATTGATTTACTTATTTTGATTTGTTTGATACAATTTTGAAGCAAGTTTCGAGCAATTTTGAGGCGATTTCGAGGCTTAGGCGATTTTTCTTCAAGATCTATCTTTTGAGGTAATCTTTTGGGGTAATGTTTCTGAATTCTTTCACTTTAATCGAATTTTTATCTTTTTTTTTTTTGTAAATTTGTAGTAAAAATAATTTGTAATGGTGGTTTGCTTAATTTGACTTTGCTTGGGTGTTTTTATTGTTTACAATGTTACTAATTTGAAGGCTAAGATATGTTATGGTGGTTTTATAGTTGCTTGGGCAACTCTTTGTTCTCGATATATCATATATGTAAGATAATTGATGTATTGCTGTAGAAGATTTTTGATCAAGCCAATTTGAGTTAGTGAAGGTGTCGGTGTTTTGATATTTTAGTACAATGAGTAACTTGTTTGTTATATCTCCCATAAAGTTTTTGATGTTTGCTGTAAGCCTGTTTATGAACTATCTGTTTAGTTCGACAAAGCTATTTGTTACATTATCTTTTGGCTAAAGCTTCTTTGCTTCTCTAATATGTCATTTAATTTCACTGATTAAGATATCGTGGGTTATGTTGTTGATTAAGGCTTTGTTTATGATGATTATGATTTGGGTTATGTTGTTGATGATTTTACACATGATTACACCCTTAAGTTGCTGATAAAGTGTTTCACTTTCATTATGGAAATAAATCTCATCTTTTCTTCTCTTCCATCTTCTTTCATGCATTGTGTATTGATTAATATACCATATGTTTGACTTGTTTTTCGTTGATCGAAAGTTCTTAGTTTCTTACCCTGTAGTTTTTCTTAGGGAAACTTCCACTTCTTTTCTGGGCAAATGTGCTGAAGTTAAGCCTTTTGTTTTCTTTCCATTGCATATATGCAAATGCAATGATTTAATGCAGTGATTTTATCCCTTTAATACAACTAAATATACTTTATTAATTCTTTCCCTCTTATCTCAACCACTTTTTACCATCCATTCTGTTGATTGCATTGTGTGATTTATAAGATTGAACTTGTCAACTCATGCAGTACGCCTTTATATTAAATACTCAATTCCATCTGTTGTACATTTCATGATTCCATATCCTGAAAATGTTTATATGCACTACGTTTTCCAATTAATTTTGCCTAAAAGACGAATAATCCTTGTCAATTAATAAGCAAGAAAAACAGTTTATTAGAAGCATGCTGATTGTTTTTATAGTTGCTACAAACATATGTATGTGTGTAATTTCTTTTGTCGTATCGTGTTGCAGTAAGATCTCATTGTATGTTTTGGGTGCAAGCATGCTGTGTGAATAGTCACTCTGTTGACAAATTAGAGGCAATTTGCTGTAGTGATGATGTATCCTGGTTGAATTTTTTAAAGGGAGTTTCCTGGTTTAACTGAGTATTTGAGTGACTGAGTGTAAGTGAGTGTGTGAGTCACCGAGTGAGGGTGATTGTGTGAGCAACTGAGTGTGTGAGTAACTGACTGAGACTGAGTGTAAGTTTTCATGAAGTCATTACAAGTTTTCATAAGAAATAATTCCTTTGACAAGTGATAGTTGTTCGGTTTGGTTCTATTTTCGTGGTCTTGTTTCTCTGTTTCCCCCTTTCTTAACTTCCTTGTTGCAATAAAATAAAAAGTAAATGATGAAGGGACTCAAGTGATGACCATGGTCAACATCATTGAGGTTTGAGTTGCTCCAGGCTTAAAAACCTGTTGAAGTAGCCTAACTCGAATGGTGGGTGATCGTAACCACTTTCGTGATGGAGATTATGTATATAAACATAAATATATATAGTCTATTGCTATGTTGTTCTGGCTGCGGTTGTGTTCTTGTGGCTATTGCTGTGATGTTGGTTGAATGATGAATATATGAATGCTTGTGAATGAATTTTGATTGAATGATTGAACAAAAGAATGGTTGAATGAGTAATAGATGCTTGAATGAGATATTTACATGAGATTGAGGTTATGATTGATTTTATGAATGAATGAATGGGTTTATTCATGAATGGTAATGCTTGAACGAATGAATAAGAATAGGAATGGTTGAATGAATGTATAGATATGGTTGAATTTATGCTTTACTTCTCCAACCACTCACCAACAAGTCCATCACCAATCTTGTTTAAGTTAAATTTCAAATGTATTTTTTGTGATAGAAGTGTAATTTAATTGAAAATAATTGATTCTATGTATGTATAACATTTCAGCTTCTAATTTTGCTTTAAAATGCAAAAAAAAAAAAAAAAAAAAATTATTTTTTTGGGTGCTTATTTGCTGCGGTTATTAACAAAACCGCAGCAAATAAGTGTTTTTTTGGTGGGAAACTGCATTATTTGCTGCGGTTTTACAAAGAACCGCAGCAAATAATGCAGTTTCCCTCCAATTTCTGTTGTGTTATTTGCTGCGGTTACCTGAATAACCGCAGCAAATAACCCAATTTTTTGCTGCGGTTAAACCGCAACAAATAAAATTTCATTATTTGCTGCTGCTATAAGTGTTGCGGTTCAAAACCGCAGCAAATACCCAGGAAAAACCACAGCAAAATGCATTTTTTGTACTAGTGGTAATAGCCCATATTTTCACGTATTTTAAAGAATTATTTTCGTATTTTGTACGCATGTTTAAATATTTTTATTGAGATATTATATTCAATAAGAATATTAAACAAAATAATTTTAGTAAATTTTAATAAAAATAATTATTTTGCTTTTATAACTAATATTTTGTGTTTTATTAAATATTTTGAAAAGTTTCTAAAGATAGAATTTTTAGAGTTTCCTAAATTATTTTAAGACAAGGGCATAAAGGTAATTTCAAATATTTAGAATAATTGTGGGATTTTACCAAATCATACTTTGGGGCCTATAAATACCCCTTAAAACCTAATTTTTGGATTTTATTTTGGCAACTTGGTGATTTAGGATTCCACAAATCTTGAGAGAGAAAGAGAGAAGAAAAAAAAGAGAGAGAGAAAATTATGAACAAAAAAAAATTCTTTTCGAAAATTTCCGAAGGAAAAAGAAAAAAAATAAAACTTGTTGCTTTTCTTGCCGGAGCCCGCCGTGTGCCACTGCTTCGTTGGCCACCCTCCTCCCCTTTTGCTATTATCGGACTTCTATAAAAAAAAAATCTTCTTCTTTTCTTTTTATTTCAATCTTGCAAAATTCATGTTTATATTTATAATTAATCAGTTTTTATAAGTTTCAATCATTTTTATGAAGTTATGATTTATTTTAAAGCATGAATTTATTTGTGTTCATGACATTTTAGATTAGGGTTTATAAAGTTATGAAATTCTTGGTTTTTATGAGTTTTAATGATTTAAAATTCAATATTATGATCATGAATTATTGTTAGGTGAATTTATGATGATTTTATGAAGTTTAGATTGATTTTTAAAGACTTTAAACTTGAATTATATTGCTGTCCAAATTTTGTAATCATGAAAATCAATAGAATAAATATTATGAACATGTTTTGACTTATGAAAAATTATTCTAAAGTATAGATTTGTTTCATAACGATGTTAGTAGATTGTAAAAGAGTTTTATGATGAATTTATGATGTTTTTATGAGTTTTTAATTAGTTTTAGATGAATAAACAAAGCTGTAAATTTTTATTAACAATTGTTTATGCCCAATAAAAATAATAACATGTAATATAGTGAGATATAATTATTTTTAATGCATCTAAGTATTGTGTATTGATCTTAGAACATGACTATAGTGTTTTATGATCAAAATATGATATTTAGAAAGGTTTTAGAGTGATTTTAAGAAGGTTTATAAAGCTGCCATTTATGGAAAATTACCGAAAAACAAGTATTTCGCAACAGAAAAATTAAAGTAAAGTATGGAATAGAATAGAGACCACATAAGAAATGTTTTGGACAAATTTCCAATATAAGAAGTTAGTTTAGAGTTGTTGTAGAACTTATTCAACATGGTTTTAATTTAGTTCAGTTTTCTCTATGTAGGAAACTTTGAAATAGTCGACTTTTAGGAGTTGTGGCAGATCACCACTACTTTACAAGGTACGTAAGTACTAAAGACAAACATTAGAATTATAATTCATGCTTGGTTGTTCCTTTATGCCATGTTATGTTGTTGTGCTTATTTGGATTGTGAAACTGAAATGCATGACGAGTTTTATTAGAAGAATGATTTTATAATATTTTGACATTCCATGTTTTAGCAATATGAATTCTACAAGATTTAATTGGAATGTTATGATCAGTTAAATTTGGCCAATAGCTTTTTACTGAAGAAAGGAAGTTATTTGAGTTGGTTAGTTACTTAATCAACAAGAAAAGTAGTTCGTGAATTTTTATTTACACAGTTAATAGAAGTTAATGGGCAACTATTTTTATACATGTTGCCACTCACAGTTTAATGTGTGGTCAAGGAGAAAGTAAATAGTTAGCCACTCACAGTTAATTTGTGGTAAAGGAAGTTTAGTTTAATTACATGACCCACATAAGATTATTTTTGGAGTCACTTTAAATCAAAGATAATTAATATGGCCTTCTTGATTGTATGCATGTTTATGTGATGTTGTATGTGAGTCATAACATTGTTAAACCGGTTAATCACGTAAAGTGTAAGAGGATTCACACCAAAGGTCTTGGAACGTATATCTCTTCAATATGAACAATGGGGGGAGTCGTATCTCACATTGATCTATGACTTCTAATTGGGGTACAAGATGTTGTACTCTTTTATATTTTTAATGCGCTTGAATTTTGTCACTTTATGTGACATAGGTAATAAATTCTTGGAGTTGCTCCCAAGTTGGTGCTCAATAGGGCGATTTTAAAGGAAAAGAAACCCATTCGATGTGAAATCCAAAGTTTAATTATAATAATTAAATTGTTTATGTTGAGTCTGTGCGCAGGTGAAAAATTGTCAACTGTAAGATGTATGTATGTCTTAATTTAATTTATGTTGTACTTGTTGCATAGTCTTTAGTAGTTATGTAGTCAGCTTTGCTGATTGTTTGTTTCGTGTGCATGGCTTTGTCTTGGACTTGGCCCTACAATGACCCACTTGTTGGCGAGTAGTTGTCTAGAATAAGAAAAGCTACAAGTACAAGTGGGCATAAGTCATTTAATGTTGGGTTGGAGTGAGAGTGCTTGCTGTGTAGTTTCGTAGTTTCTTAATTTACTTGCTTATGGAGTGTTCTAACTACTATTAGTAAAGTTGCTTCATTTTCAATGTTTTGGTTTTGGTTTTTAAGGGCCATTAAGATGGTTACGAAGTGTAATAAAGTTGTAAGTTGATTTTTACTTTGGATGTTGGTTTGAATTTAGTCTTGAGATTGTTTTGAACTTTAAGTTTAAATTGGTTTTGGTTTTAAGACTTCCGCTGTAGTACTTTGATAAACGCCTTAGCCGTTATCATAGTGGTGGTAATACTTTTGTTTTAGGAGTTTTAATAATTATATCTTTTTAATATTTATTATATGTTTTCTGGAAAAATCAAGAATAAAAAGTTAGGAAATTCTAGGGTGTTGTAGGGAGCACCTCAATTACTATGAATTTCCCGAACCTTTCTATGGGAATGATGGTAGGAGATATCCAAGGATTGAAGTATTTGTCGATTGTAGCTTCATACTCGATGACTCTCCACCCTTAGTCAACACTACCTCTACACGGGATACCTTCGAAGGACAAGGACTTGGTCTTCTCTTTGGCCAACAGAGCATTCAGCCAAAAGAACACGAGATATTTGCAGCGTTGAACACCAACCAAAAGAACACGAGATATTTACAGCCTTGAACATCGATTGGATTGATCCTACCAAGCTCATTACACAAGCTTCAGATATAGTCCATGGATGGCTTAAAACCATCATACTTACTACTCAAGAAGGAAAGAAGATTGACGTAGCTATGAGAGAAGGGCCTATGTTTGACGGGTCTAGTTCTGAGTCCTCTGATGATGAATCTAAGTCTAGCATTGAGGATGTCAACCTAGCAAGTCCTAGGGAGCCCACAATCAAAAAGTCCATGTATTATGTTCCTTTCGTTTCTTACCATTCAGAGTCTGTACATCCCATCCCTCATGAGTCACCATAAGTTTCTTCCAAGGCTTCCTTCAATGTCATGATCAATGAAGTAAATAATATGCTTTCTTCCACTTATTTCTGTTACTTACATCCACACTTTCCTTTTCTTTTATATAATTGCTTTGTTTTACAAACTGAAATTGATAATGATATTGAGATAATAAAAGCAATTGAAGAACATAAAAAAAAACTCCCATAATTGAGGAGACTGAGAAAGTTGTCATCTCGGACACTAATACTCACTAGTGGAAAAAACCTCAAATGCTGCGGTCAAAAGGTGAGTATATGCCGCGGTTTTGGTCCGCATCAAATACAATAGCAACATTTTAGGGTTCAGCTATATGCTGCGGTCCAAGACCACAACATATAAGAGGATTTTTTGGTGGTAAAGCTTATTATATGCTGCAGTTTGCTAAAGAACCGCAGCGTATAGTCAGATTTCCCACCAAAAAAAAGTCTTATATGCTGGGGTCTTACAACAGGACCGCAGCATATAAGTACCCAAAAAATTAAAAAAAAAAATAAAAAGTTTCGTTTTTGCATTTTTCATACCTAAAAGTTCATCAAACTGATAGCATATACACAAAACAACATTTTTCACTTAAATCATGACCAAAAATTACAAAACCTTAATATGCCAACAAATTATACATCAATAACTAAAAATAGCAGTAGTACAATAAATCGTGGCATCAAACAGAAGTGACCATCACCACTAGTCCACCATGAGCAGCAGCTGCCATGTAGGGTAATTCATGAAATAGCAGTATCCTCATCGTGTTCATTGAACAATCAGAAAATTCAGGCAGAAACGAAGGGATTAGTTTAGAGAACAAGAAGAAGATTTAGGGGATCAAGCAGAAGATTAGTTCATGGATCAAACTACCCCTTAAATCCATAGATTAAGGCACCTACTCACTCATACACTCAATTATCACTAGTGGAAAAATCACGATATGCTATACTTCATTTGCTCCGGTGGTTTTGGGGAATTAAAAAAGTGGAGCAATTAGTAGTAGGCGCTAATTAAGAGCTAACTTATTACTCCGGTCGTGAATTAACTGGAGCAAATAAGTTTATACTCCAGTTAATTTGTCAATTGCTCCGGTTGTGAGACCGGAGTTAAAAATGTCCTCTAGTTAAAATTAAAATAAAAAACACGAATATAATATATAACATATTAAAACAGCAACCCCCATAACAAATCCCACCACACTCAACCCTTCTTTCTTCTTCTTCCTTCCACACAAATCTCCACCAAAATTCCTTCTTCTTCTTCGTTCCAGATAAATCCCCACCAAAAGCCCACCTCAATAGTTCCTTCTTCTTCTTTCAATTCGTCCGTTTTTGTGTGAAATATTCAAAGGAACCTGATAATTCCACCAATTGTAAGTTCTTTCTAACCTAATTTAATCCCTTTTTTTTAATTCATTTGTAATTATTTTTTTGTGGGTTTCGCTTTTTGGATTTCAATTTTCAGCTTGCAAAGTTAGGGGTTCGGATCTCATATGTCATTTCAAGGTAATTTTGTTCTTTCTTTGTTTATTTTTTCTAAGATTTGTTTTATTTTTATTGGGTTTAATTTAATTTTTGTAGATTTATGATGATTATAATCAATTATAATTTACTTGTTTACAATTGTTATGAGGATTTTGTATTTGGGGTAGTCTGTTTTTCATCTAAATTCATATTAGTGTGTCAATTAGTTAATTGATAATATTATGCATGAACAAATTTTGAGCTCTAAGCATAGCGAGTTCTTTGAAAGTTGCCTACTTTCTAACTTGAATATTTACACAAAAACGAATATTAACTCCTCATTGTAGAAAGGTAATTCGCAGATCTTAAGAAGCAACTAATGTCACAGCTGAACTAATTCGTCCGTTTTTAATTTTTTCTTCATGATTTCAGATCTTAAGAAGCAACTAATTTCTCCTCAACTAATTTCAGAGCTGAATTGTTGAACTGCTGATTCTTTCAAATTTCTCTCAAAGGTTTGTTCCTCTCAAAATTTTTTAATTTGAACTGTTGAACTACTGTTATTGCTGCTGTCTGAACTGTTGTTTGGGTTTAGGTTTTGTCTGATATTTTGGTTAGGGTTTGGCTTTGTCTGATATTTTGGTTAGGATTTGGGTTTCTCTGATATTTTGGTTAAGGTTTAGGTTTGTCTGATATTCTTTTCTTAGGAGATTCACTTCTCAAACTCTCATTCCTAGTTCAATTTATGTTCTTCTGTATCAATTTCTTCAATTTTAGTTGGTTTTTTCAAATCTTAAGAAGCTATTTTTAATTTTTAATTTGTGTTTTCGTTGTTATTTTTTCAATTTGGGTTGGTTTAAATTCTTGTTCGGTATAAATTCTTCGCAATTTATTTTGTATGGTTGAATTTGGATTGATTGAATCTGTTTTTTGTTGTAGATTTCGCCGTTTCTGAAAATTTTAGAGAAAAAAAACTGCTGAATTGCTGAATCTGCTCAAAGGTTTGTTTTATGCATTACTGTTTTGGTGTATCCATCAACTGCTGAACTGCGGAATCTGCTGAATTGCTGTTTGGGTTAGGGTTTGTTTTGTCTGATATTTTGGTTAGGGTTTGTTTTGTCTGACATTTTGGTTAGGGTTTGGGTTTGTTTTCTGACACCTCTTGTATGAGAAGTTCTTGAACTTAAGTTGTTCGCTGAGCTTATTTAGCAACACTCCGAGCCTTCTTCTTCTGTTAATTTAATTAAATTTATCTTTTTCTCTTTATTTAATTTGATTAATTTTTATTTTTAATTATTTAATTAATCGAGTAGTTATTCAGGCAGCCCTCTAACAAAATCAGTTGATAAGGGAGGCGTTAATCTACTCGTAAATTAATTGTTTAGCTCTTCAGACCTGCTGAGGTCATCTATGACCTGTTGAGATAAAAGTAGTAAGCCATGGACCATGATATGGACCAGTAAGTATGTTAGGACTAATTAGGAGATTAGATTGATCAGTTAAACTTTTTCAGAGACCAATTCTAAGTGTAATTGATAAATGCACCAGTACTATGAGGAAGAGAACTACTGAAGACTACTGTTGCTATTGGTTTGTTGGCAATAAATGACCTCCTTTAATTACTATATATGGTGTATTATATATAATGCATCCTTGAGTACACTAGTTTATTACATGGTTTTGGTTTGCTGATGTTTCATTTGATTACAAATTTATGTTAATAGGCTAATAGGTTCTATAAATTTGTAAGTTGTTACACAAAGAAGTAATAATGGTGAAGAACAGTAATGTAGTGATCTGTTTTTGTTGGTGCATCTGTGAAAAATAAGAGATGCAATTGGTCGGTTTTATATGTAATTGAATAGTAAGTCATGCAACAATATGAAACTTTCTTGTTTATGGTACTGAAATCAAATTTTAAACTGTTTGAAGCAACAATATATGAATTTGACTAAATAATTGAAATTTCTACTTGAAGAACTCACAAACTAGAAATTGTGACATTAAGAATGAATGAATGAATGAAATAAGTTGTGATCATTTAGGAAAAAATGCCTCCTAAAATATTTATATCGCTTTTTGACTCGTTTTTTTTTTTGGTAATTTGATGTTGATGTTTGATATGGATTTTGATTATTATTAATTAGTAAAGAAAGAAAGAAAGAAAGAAAGAAAGAAAGAAAGAAAGAAAGAAAGAAAGAAAGAAAGAAAGAAAGAATGAATGAATGAATGAATGAATGAAAGAAAGAAAGAAAGAAAGAAAGAATGAATGAAAGAATGAATGAATGAATGAATGAATGAATGAATGAATGAATGAATGAATGTTGTCTTTGTTTGGACTTATTATTATTATGGATTGTGTATTTAATTGATTATGCTGAAATTTGTTTTATGTTAAGTACGTAGTTTACGATGATAATGTTGATTACTCTACTATTAAGATGTCCAATGATGCCTTTAGCATTGTATTGGGGGTGTTTTCATCACAGATGAGTCATTAGACTACTGTTATGGAGATGTATAGCTTGGCGAATTGCCTTGTTGAGGTTATCAAGCAGAACCTCATACAAACCTTTTGTGTTTGACATGTTGTCGTTGCCAATAATTAATTAGTTACTCCACCAATACACATAATAGGTGATAAACAGAACTTGGGATGCAGGAATGGTTACCTACTAGTCCCATTTCACTCTAGGTTACAAAATCGATTACTACGTAGTCTTTTTTTCATAAACACACTTCTCAATACTATTGTTATATATTGGAATCAAGAGCCATCATGTAATGATGGTGAAGATGCATATGCATTGATGCAAGGGCTTCTTTCATTGTATAACATAATATTGCCAATATGATCGGATGCTATACATGAGTAGTGATGTTAATGTAGTCATGTTACCCTAGACATAGTTAAGGCCTTGATGGGTGGGAAATTATGTTACAATCTTTGATGTAATGAAAGTGCTTCTAAGGTGAATTGTGTGGTTACTCAATATTTGTATGCTTACTCAATATTCGTTTGCTTACTCAAAATTGGATTGTGTGCATAACTATAACTACATGAAGAGGATGGCGAAGGATCGTTCTTGGATGTATGGTACCAGGGACTCGTCGGCATTTGTGGATGGAGTTTGGGAATTATACAACTCTGCTTTGGCAGCTAAAGCTAGCAGGAAGGATAAGCAGCAGGGCTTTTATTGTCCGTGTGTGAATTGTGCCAATGTAGATAAGGTTGATACTATTAACCAGCTCAGGGAACATGTACTTGTAAACTTGTCCTATTTGTATGGATGACCAGGATTCAACATGGGTGGGTAAGTACATTGATTGGTGCAATTGTAGGTTCCTCCCAATTGATCACCCTTATCGTAGGAAGAAGAAGGCATTCAATGGGAAGGTTGAAGCTCGTGTTGCTCGTCGACCTTTGACTAGTGATGAGGTTTACCAAAAAGTTAATGGCATTGAAAACAACTTTGGTAAATCCAATAATGAGTGTGATGGGCTATGGAAGAAACAATCCATCTTTTGGCAGCTTCCATATTGGAAGGATTTACAAGTTAGACATTGCCTTGATGTTACGCACATTGAGAAAATCGTCTGTGATGCCTTGCTTGGAACCACTACTACATAAAAGAGAAATTGCAACCCTCTTTAGCAACGGTTACAACTATTGCAACGGTTACAGCTATTGCAACGGTTTAACCTTTTGCAACCCTTTTAGCAACGATTAGTATTGTTTTTACTTTTTTTGCAACGGTTACCATAAAACCTGTTGCAATAAAATGGTTTAGGGGTTGCAAAATCCATCTAAATACACATGATTATAACCTATTGCAACGGTTAGGCTCTAAACCATTGCTAATTAGTTATTAACCGTTGCAAATTAAATTCTAAAACCCTAAAGTAGCCCGCGCGCCTAACTTAGCAGCATTTCAATCTCATGTCCTCAACCTCTCAAACCACTCTCATATCACTCTCAAAATACAAATTTATGTAATGAATTTCAATCTCTCAAACTCTCAATCTAAAATTACGAATTCAGTTACGAATTTCAATTGCAAATTCAATTATGAATTTCAATTGCAAAATTCAACTACGAATTTCAGCTAAAAAAGTTTTGGTTTAGCTTGCAATTTGATTCTTGTATAGTGTAAATCTTGGTAAATATTCAATATGCAATTCATTTTAGTTTAGCTTGCAATTGGTGTTCGTCTGAATTTTTTCTTAATTTTTTTGTTAATATTCAACATGAAATTCAGTTTTTTTTATTAATTTTTTGTTAATTGTGATTGCTTGTAAAAGGTATATATTTTTTTCAATTGATATTCAATGTTTGTAAATTCAGTTTAGGTATACATTTTTTTTTCCGATTGAAATTTGGTTCAGCATGCAATTCGTTTTGGGGTTCCATTATTGTTTATTTGAATTTTTTAATTTTTTTATAAGCAGTTGAAGAAGCTTTTGATGCTTTCTAGATTGTCAAGCTTTCGGTTTCGGTCTTTGGTAATTGTTCCTCAGTTACTCCTCAATTATCAAGGTCAGTAGTTTTTGGTAATTGTTAAACTTTCGGTTTTGGGGTTCCAGAAATTATTTTTTTTAACTTTGTTTCTGTAATTTTGTTTCTGTATTAATTTTGAACTTCATTTGTTTTTGTAAAACAAGATGTTAATTTCTGTACTATGAAAAAAAACAAGTTGTTAATTTTTAGAAGGAAAAAAAATATTAAAATTGGTATTCCGTACTATGAATTAAGCCCTTTTTTAATTCATAATTTATCTTGTTTAAGTATAAATGTATTATGATTAGTCATTTAGTGCTAATTAATAATTTAATTACTTTTAGGAAAGATATAGAATGTAAAGTTTTCTAATATGAGATTTAGTGATTGTGATTTGAGTGAATAAGAAAAAGGATTAAAATTGAGTGTTGCTATTTTATTTCTGGTTATTGGTGGAAATTATTTTGATGCATGTTGTGAACTGTTGATACGCATTTGAGGAGTACTATCATTGTTCTGGATCGGGTCTTCAAGATTTAATTTCGAGAGTTGAATGAATTTTGGGATGATTTGTTTGTTGGTTTGAATGTGTTCTGGATTTCTAGAGTATGAACGAATGGTTGTACATTTTCTATTTTCCATTGACACACATTATAGACTACACCATTGCACTCCTTAAAAAATACCATCCATAAAAAAAAAACCAAAATATAAGAATGCATAATGCTTCACATTGGTGTTTGAAGTTGATGTGGTTGGTGCCTATTGCCTAGTTTGGTGAAGCTGGAATAGTTGATCTATAATGCGGCTCTTACTGTCATCATTGTTTATTTCTTGTGTTTGTCTTTTTGAAGGAGAAAAATCCAAACAATGTTATTACTAATACAAAACTCGAAGAAGATTAGGTTATCAAATTAAACTTGATGTGGCAAGCAGCCAAGCACTAGATGATATGATTAGGCTTCTAGGGGTGTATATTTATGTGGAATATGGTGTAAATTAAGCAAAAGAGAGCTTAAACCAAAGAGGATTTTCAAGTAATTGCTTCTAGTGAATTTAAGTCACTATATCAGTCAGACAACGTTTCCCATAAGTTAGTGTCATGCTTTTGCTTTACTAAAGAAATCTGCTTTATAGTGCCCATACACTAATGCGCAAATTCCTGCTCCATTAGTCCACCAATGCATATGTTTCGATGTGCAACTGTATTTGATGGCAAAATACTGGATGATGCTGCTGCTAGTAAGTAGCTTTTAAGTTTTAATACTATGTTTTATTTAATTAACAATTTCTATACGGAATTCAGTTGTTTTTTTATTTTTGTAATTTTTCTAAGTTTTAATACTATGTTACTATGTTTAATTTAATTTTTGAATTTTGAATTTTGTAATACTTAGTTTTATCTTATGAGGAGGTGGGCTTTCTACTTAATTTTTAATTAAGGCACCAACTCAAGCAAAAGCCTAATACGGAGTAATATAAATATTTAATGCGCCCTAGGATGTAATTGATTGTTTATTTTGTGGAGTAAACTAAGGTAGCATATAACTATAGACTATAGCTAAAGGATGTTGGAGAAAGAACCATAATTAAGCAATAGCAACATCTTATTTGTCCAGTTATTTTGTTGTTGATTGAATCTGTGTTGTAAATGCATGAGATGGGATGGTAATATAGCAATATGGGCATATGGCATAATATGGTACAACTGTACGACTACAATATGGAGCCTGGAGGATGTTATTACTTATTAGCCTTTTGTCCTTTTTATTTTTCTATGTATTACTTTAATTTTCCTTTTGCTTTTTACTTTAATTTTTAACTTTCACTATAACATTAACACTTAAAAATAGTGTATTTCGTAGATGGATAAGGGAAATAAGGGTTGGTGGGAGTTTCCTAGATAGAGTCATGTATATTAAGATTATAAGATCTTGTAACATCATTTATGTGTGTATTTTGGTGTAGAACGTACAAGGAATATGGTACGTTACCTGCTTTAATATATGATGGCATTAAGATTATAGTCCGCAAACTATATGCTAGTGAAAGACAACAATGGGAATCTAGAAAAACAAGGCATTGGGTAACCACGGGATTAGCCTACGAATTGTAGAATCACTAAACCATACTTCTCATGAACATTGGTTTTTCTCACAAACCAAGATCAACCTCAGGGGGTATATCCACCACTCAAGTGGCTTTTGCATCTAGTGTCATACTCGAATCACCTTACAACTTAACTTCTAGGCTCAATCTTGTTACTTGACATGCTATTTTCAACTCTCTTGATTTTTTTCAATTTGTCTTGCCTTGTTTATAGGTGCATGACGAAGCTAATTTGATTGAGACAAAAAATGGACCGGAGACGGAAAATGGTATGGAGCGTCCATCATAATCTTCCACATTGGTTTGATTTGAGGAAAATTTTGTTCATGCTACTAAATTGTTTTGTATACAAATTTGACCTATATATATTATGTATATATACATATTTGGCTATGGCATATTATGATCGATGTTTTTGGTTGTAACGCAAGGTTAAATACTTGCGGCCGCATTATTGCTCATTTTGTACATTGATCGATGGCATTACCCTTTTTGTTTTAATGCAAGTTTTAAAACTTGCCTTTAGAGATCATTATGTATATATCGATTGAATTCTATGATTTATCAATATCATTGATCGTTATGAAATTCCTATTTTAATCATTAGTATTATTACGTAATATTATCATTTTTTTATATGCTATAATGTTGTTGCAACGGTTAGATATAACAATTGTAAAAGGTTTTCAAAACCGTTGCAATAAACTACCTTAGATGCCTATGAAAACCGTTGCAAAAGACTTTTTTCAACGATTAAGAAGAAACAAGCTATACAAGATTCTTTTGCAACGGTTCAGGAGTAACCGTTGCAAAAGGTATTAAGAACAGTTGTAAAAGACTTCTTGCAATGGTTAGGATGAAACTGTTGCAAAAAACCAAAATTCATATAAGGTGCATGACTTTTAACAACGGTACATCAATAACCGTTGCAAGAAGTCCATATAACCGTTGCAATATGCTTTTTGCTACGGCAGAGAATGCAATGGTTAAAGAACCGTTGCAATAGCTTTTAGCAATTGATTTTTGGCTTTTTGCAACGGTTTTGGAGGGGTTGCAAGTACTCATTTATGTAGTAGTGAACATTGTTTAACATTCCTATAAGACTAAGGATGGAAAAGTAGCTCGAGATTTCTTCCAAAAGAAAGGTTTGCAACTTGAGTTGTGGCCTCAAATCAAGGAGACTAGGAAAAGGAAGAAGTTACAGGACGAGGCTCATGGAAGCAAAGGAAAGGGTAAGAAAAAGTTCGTGGCTGAGGAGCATGCAAGACAAGACCCGATTACTTATTATTTGCCTCCAGCTTGCTACACATTCTCAAAAGAAGAGAAAAAGCAGTTTTGTCGAACCTTAGACAACATAAAGGTACCATCAGGATACTCATCTAACATGAAACGGTTTGTGTCGTTAAACGGTGACTTAATGTAGTCCAACATTAAATATCATGATTGCCATGTTATGATGCAAGTGTTCTTGTCAATTGCAATTCGTGGAATCCTACCTAAACATGTAAGATACACTATTACTACCTTGTGTTCGTTTTTCAATACCATATGCAGTAAAGTGCTAGATCCCTCAAAGTTGGAAGACAAACTTTGTGCAATACCTTGTCAACAAGATGTTATTCAAACTTTGTGCAACTTTGATATGTATTTTCCTCCGACTTTCTTTGACATAAGGTTCATCTAATTCTTCATCTTGTACGTGAAATAAAGCTTTTGGGTCTTGTGTATCTGAGATGGTGTTATCCCTTTGAAAGACAAAAGGGAGTTTATGGAGGTAAAGTGAGGGATCCAGCAAAACTAGAGGCGAGTATGGTGCAAGGTGTTGTGAGTGATAAGGTTAGTAATTTTGTATCTGCGTATTTAGCAGCCTATTGGTCTTCCTACTTCTCTTCATAAAGGGAGGCTAGACGGAAAGGGTACAATTGGTTCAAAGACGGTTACAACTTCAAGAGACATTGGTCTGTTTAAATGCAAATGGATTGATAATAGTCGGCACTCGGTTAAAACAGATGACCCTTGTGGTTTTACCCTTGTAGATCTTGCACGCATGAATGATGGGGATGAGCCGTCCATACTTGCATCACAACCTAAGCAAGTTTTTTACATAACAGATCCTGTAGATCCCAAATGGTCTATTGTAGTAAAAGAAGTATTCTTGGCATAGGTGACGTTGATGATGAGGAAGAATATGATGCCTTTGACGACTCTCCACCTTTTAATTGTTCCAATCCAAATGTCGGTGATACCGTTGTAGATGACACAAACTACAAGGGTGTAGATCACACAAAAGGTTATTGTTACATGACTTTCCTTGCTTAGGTATACAATAAACTTCATTTGTCCATGTGCATAAGTTTTTGAGGTTTTTCCTTGTGCATATTTTTGCAGGTGTCATAGGTATCATAGCCATGGGTAGTGATCATGATGTACCGAGTGACGAAACTGATAGTGAAAATGACAACTCTGACTCTAACCCATTGTTTGACGCTCGAAAAGAACAAGACCAAGGAGAACCCGAAGATGTTGCACATGACAAATTCCTTGAGAAAGTGATGGAACATGAGATTCTTGCTGACACAACGCCCTCTATTCCTGAAAATGAAGCAGTCCCCTCAACTAGTTAAGCCATTGTACCCTCAACAACTCCAACAAAGGTGCCAAAGAGGAAGGTTAGAGGTCCGGCTAAAGGAGTGAAAGCAACGGAACTGATGCACCTAGAGTATGATACTTGTGGCCAACCTTGTGGGAAATGGCGAACCAAGTATGGGACACATATTGGTCTTTGTGTAAGGAAACTTTCTATCTTAGACCTGTGGGAAGATGCAGAAGAAGGTTTGAAGAAGGCAATGTGGGATGATACGGTGGTAAGTAGGATTAATAGGTTGAACATACTAACATTTGTTTTTTAGATGGTTACACCTTTTTCATATTGGAATACTATTGATATGACTTAGAAAACACATGTAAACCTTTTACTTTTAAACACAATTTTACAACAAAAAAAAAATTGATCCTTTGTTGTTTACCTTGATTCATGATACTTTCCTCCTCCTTGTCGTAATTGTAATCATATTTGAGGAAGATTTAAATTATTGTGCAGAATCTTTTCCATATTGAACCTGACGATGAGAAGAAGCAGGTGTTTCTATTTGTCGTTGCAGAGAGGTTTAGAAACTTCAAATCAAAGTTCATTAGTGGGTGGATTACTTTTAAAAGGAAGAGAAGCAAGACAACCAAGGACAATGAAAGAAAGGATGGCAACCAGCCTACATCAATGCCTTGGGAGATATACCCTCACATTAGCGAAACAGAGTGGACAGCTTTTGTGGCAAAGAAGACATCAAAGGAGGAAGTGGTAAGTTACCAACTGCTACTAGTGGAGACTTTTCATAGCTTTTTAGTAATTTTAAGTTGAATTGGTATACTACCCGTATCAAGTTTACTAAGTCTATATTCCTGCCTTCTATTATTTGTGTAGGCGAAACGTGAGAAGGCCGCTAAGAGTGCCTCCCAAAAGGTTGCCTTTCACCACATGGGTAGACACCCATACGGAATATCAAAGAAGGCTTGGATCAAGGAGGGATTCTATACGAAAGTACTTCCATCGCTGGCATCATCAGGTAGTGTATCTACCTCCTCTATCACCGCAGTAGCTTGAGATCGGACACTTGATTGGTATTGCTCATTACATGGGCGAGATGGAAGCGAAAATCGAGTGATTTCGAATGCAAAAGTGAAAAAGTTAACCGATGCAGTGGTAAGTGATTTTTTAATACCTTTTCCTTTCATGTCTCTTGAAACTAACATTAATTGACTTAATTACACTATGCATATGGATAGATTGGATACAAGGAGAAAGATGTGGCTGGCGAGGTTGTAGCTGACAAGGAGAAAGACGCTTTGGTTGTAGTATTGGGGAAAGACCATACTGCTCGAATGAAAGGCAAGGGAGGTGTTCGATTGGGTAAGAGAAAGTGTCTTGGAGCTGACTACTCACATCCACGTAGATCAACTTCCACATTGGAATCAGATATGGAGGCGAGAGTGCAACATTTAGTGCAGGAGAAAGTTGAACAACAAGTCCAATCTTAGTTCCAAATTCTATTACAGACATTGCGATTGACGGATACAGGTGCATTTTGCAAGATTCAAGCACCAGACTAGTCAAGCAAGCATGGTCAGGGTAAATCTACTACGCACACACCTGAGCCACTACCTGATGTGAGATGTAGGTTAACAAGTCCCACTCTCATTTCATATCAAATGATTTCAGTTGTTTATATGTTTCATATCAAGTCATTTAAAGAGCTTGTAATTAAAGAAATAACATGTCCGTGTGTAATAACATGTCAGGACGAGACACCATGCATTTTATTACTACCAAAGCAGGACAATGAGGAATTAGTTGAGGTTGCCTTCGGCTCTATACAACCACCAAACAAGGAGCAAGTTACACATTTCGTGAGACTAGAAGGTGGTGAAGTCCGAGTATCCATCGATGAAGTTGTCACGGGCATGGAAGAAGCGCCACTACCTCAGCCAAGACCAGAATATGCGATTAACACCTTGGTTGAAGCTCAAGGAAGTTTTGTGTCGTGGCCACGAGCATGGGTTCGGATATCCAATGTGGTAATTTCATTTTAGCAAAGCAAAAGTTTTTAAGTTTCTTGTTACAAGCTTATTTGGTATTATTATATAGAAGTTGGACGTTTTTAGCTTATTTGCATTTTCAGTTTCATGTTTGACTTAAAAGTTGCGATAGACAGATTTTGGACAAGTTGAGATGCGCGCAACCAAAGAAGGTCAAAAATCAAGCTAAGAAGAATGGCAAGAGCAAAGGAAAAAAAGTTAATTCGCATGACAACAACTTTGTGGATATTGCGGGGAAAAGTCAAGCAAGAGTGAAGGCCCTTATAAGAAGATCTCGTCGAAGGGCTCCACTCATGCTGTAGAACATGGTTTTCTAGATAACGATTTCGTAGATTCGTTGACGCCAGAGTGTATGTGGTTGCATACTTGTATCAAGGGGGAGCCACTGAACAAGTCAGTGAAGGTGGTGTTGAGCAAGACACGGTTTCAGTACTTTGAGGACACCGAGACATGGATTACTAAAGAAGACATCAGTGATTTCCTTCGTGGAGATAAGCTATCAATAGTGTTCTTGCTAGCATTCATGAGGTTAGTTTACTTTTTATTGTCGTAGTTTGTAGGTGAAGAATAGGGTATAGGTTTTGGTTTTAACTGATAAGATGACAATTGTTTTTTTTTTCTTTTTAAAGAGCACTCAATGTGGATTTGGATGGGTATGAAGCAACTCTAACGGTTGGGTGGTTGTGTCCATACAAAATTCATTTTGAC
Organism: Suaeda aralocaspica; assembly: GCA_016808085.1. Classification (NCBI taxonomy): domain Eukaryota; kingdom Viridiplantae; phylum Streptophyta; class Magnoliopsida; order Caryophyllales; family Amaranthaceae; genus Suaeda; species Suaeda aralocaspica. Next base: position 1,871,859 of record PYUH01000187.1, on the reverse strand, counting down.
CGATGTTTGAAGAACCCACCAGAGGTGAAAGAATACCTCCATAGTGCTGTAACAGATACAATGCGAAAGAAGAAGTTAATTTTAGCTCCTTACCTTGAAAGGTATACAATTCCTACCTATAATTGTGCAAGGTATGGGTTCATCACGGCCAGATCATTTAGGCTTGTGAATTTACTTCCAATTTCAAATTATGGTTGTAGTGAACATTGGGTACTGCTACCCATATCCCCTTCAACTCACACGGTCTACGTCTTTGACTTATGTCGCACCAAACCACCAACGAAGTATCACGTCTTGACTTGGGTGAATAGGTAAAGTGTTAAATGAGTAGTTGTTGATCAAGTGTAGTTATTCATATAAGTTTACTCATTCTTGACTCATTTCACTTTAAGTTGAATACAATATAAACCAAAGTTACAAAAAAGAAGTAAGTACTTTCCAATATTTTGACTTTGTTTAAGTAGTGTTGTTGTAGTGTCTTAAGGAAGATCCGTGCAATCCCAATAGGATCGATCCCTAAGTTGGTGCATGTAGCGGTAAATTTGCATAACTTAAGCTATTTTTTTTCGTTTGTAGCTTGTTCATCTTTTAACTTCTTTCTTTGTTAACTTGTACCTTGTGTGACACTATTAGTATTTAGTGTTCTCAACAACAAAACAGCGTTGAGTGTGGTTATTACGTGATGCGAAACATGCTGGACAACGTATCAAGTTGCACAGAATCAGATGATTTATGCACGGTATGATTTATGCTAATTTTACTTATATGATTGGTTTTCTGCTGATGTTGGTATTCTGGTGTTGTTGGTAATCTGTTGATTGGTTTGGTTAACTATGCTAAACAGCTAAAATTTGTATTTAGTTGCTTGTTAGTTATTAATAATTGTTTTATCTTCTAATCAATTTTATAGACAATAGCATCAAATTATAGCTTAGTGTTGACTTTTATATTATTACATGAATACATGATGACTTTGATAAACTACTCTTTCATCAACATGTAACAAAAGTATACACAAGTACTTCTTAGACAATTGCAAGCTAGGAGCTGAATGGTTTGTGGGGATAACTGTGGTTGCAATTATTACATTTCTGCTGCTGTGTTTGGGGATGCTGGTTTGGTTTGGCTGCAGCAGTTGCAGGTTGGTGCAGATGCTGTAGTCTTGTAGCTTTCCTGAAGTTTGGTCTGTAGATTATTCTTGGTTGAAGCTGCATGTTGTGTGGGGCTGTAGTGTTTGTTGTTGCAGGCTGAGGTTGATGTTTTTGGTTGAGGCTATGTTGGTTGTTGTAGCAGGGGTTGCAACAGCCTGAGGTTGTTGGTTTTATAGTTGTGTTTGAGGCGCTTTGTTGCTACTATGTGCTATGTGGTGTTGGTTGGTTTTGGTTTTGATTGTCATTTGGTGTTTTGGTGTTAGGGTCTTGGTTTGAGGTTATACAGTAGCTGCAGGGTTGCATGGATCCTGCTATGCTTCAGTAATTTCAGCCACTGCAATTGAAGTCCAGTAGGCCTGCAGTTTGCAATTTAAAGAAGTGCAGAATTGTTTTGGGGTTGTTTTGTTGGCGCAGCAGCTGCAGTTTTGTAGCTGTTCTGTTGTCTAGTTTTTGAGGCTTTTTTCTTTGGGTGAAACTGCCTGGTTTTGGGGCTGTTTTGATGGTGCTGCGGTTGCAGTTGGTAGCTGTTCTGTTTGCCTGGTTGAGACTGTTGCTTCGATTTAGGGTTGTTGTTTTGTTGCTGTTTTGCTTTGGTTTGTTTTTGGTTGGGGCTAATGTTTTTCTTTGGATGTTGTCCTCTTTGGTTTGGTTTGGTTTTGTGGTTTTGTTTTGTGTACATTTTATCTTGGTCTCTTTTGTGGATTTGTTATTAGTTTGTTAAGCAAACCCTAAACAAAACTGATAGCTGAGAAGTTTGCAGGCACTGCAGAACCTGCAAACAGCAAAACCAACCAACCACACAAACTCCACACATACAGCCACAACAAACATAAACAGCAGCAGCACCAATTAGCCTGAACCTCCTACCAAAACACAGAACAATCTACACACCAAACCAAAAAAACCTGCATCACAACAGAACCTGCACCAACTGCTAACCGCAAACAAACCAAAGCAGCATCAACACCCCAACAAAACAACACCATAGCAGATCCACCACAGCAGCAACAACATAATTGCCATTCCAAACATAACTGTTTTCTGATCTTGAGATTGTTGTGTTTTTTTGGTTTGTTGTTATGCATGTGTCACCTTGATTGGACTTGTGTTGTTTTAGTGTTGTTTGTTTGGAACATAATTGGTCTAACACATCTTTTGTACCGTGTATATGTGTGTTGAAGGTTGTGAGCTCGGCAAGCCGACAAGGTCCTTTCACCGTTCGTGAAATTGATGAAGTCCGAGAGAAGTTAGCTTCATTCGTTGCATTATATTGCTTAGAGTAACAATCCAACTTTATTAATTAGCATGTTAATGTGATACATTTATATATAATTAAATGTGAGGATATGTATATCTCCTACGAACTCGTAATTATGTAATGATGTGTATTTTGGATTACCCTTAGCTTGCTTATCGAATAGATGTTATTATATTGTTCGTTGTAATTATGTAAATATGTTTTTACTCCTAATTAAGGTCCATATTATAATTATTGTTTATTAATTACAATATACAAAATATATAAATGTAAATATATAATTATTAATTAATATATACAAAAATAATAAAATATATATATATATATTAAACCACCTCTTTTACTCCAGTTCTTTGAAGAAAACCGGAGCAAAAACCCCAAAAGCATATGTACATATTTTGGTTTTATGCTCCGGTTGTTTGGTAAAACCGGAGCAAAAAGTCAATTTTTTGGAGCCAAAATTTTTTTTTCTTTAGGAGGGAAAATGATTATTTGCTCCGGCTGTAAAATAACCGGAGCAAAAAATGGATTATTTGCTCCGGTTAGAACCGGAGCATTAAGTCAACGATGTTATTGCTTCTACGGCACCTACTCCGGCCTATAACCGGAGCATAAGGGTGGTTTTTAGCCGGAGCAAATAAAGGTTTTTCCACTAGTGTATTCATTCAAACACGTTCATAAAACTAGAACAATAACATTCATTCTTAAATTAAATCATTCATTCTTTTATCCAAACACAATGAAATACCACAAGCAAAAACAGCATAAACAATCTGATATAACACATCGACATCCATCGACATCATTCAAAATGTATACTTATAACACTTGATTTAACCTTAAATTTTCGATTTTTTTACTTTATAACACAAACCCATAAACAAAAAAATAGTAAAAATCACAAAAATGTGGTAAAAACACAAAAACAAATCAAAGAATTATAATAATAATAACTACAATTAGAGGCAAGAGCAGCACTACATTTTCAAAGTACACAACTAACCAAAACCAAAGACTTAAAATTAAGACAACATTTAGACAAAAGTTCAAGACTTTCTTCAGTAACAACGATTCTTTTTAAATTAAGTTGTTCAAAAGAAGGACATTTTTTTAGAAAGAACTTCAACCCATGGATGAACATTAGCTCCCCTATCATAAGGCACCAAATTAAAATCTACAACATGAGGTTTTCCCTAACTATTTTTAAAACATTGAAAAAAAAATCGATTCTTTGAAGTTGAGATTCATCTTTGCTCGACCAAAAACAAACAATCACCCACAACCCACTCGTACCCTCAAAAACATAACCAAACCTACAAAAAAAGGCCAAAAAAACTAGTGGATGTTCAAAATGTATTTTGATGGAACATGAATTTAACTCTCAGGTAGTTATCATCATAGAGTTTGTAGGGTCAAGTTCAAATGTTAATCACTGCCTCAACAAACGACTTATGAAAAGTTGGTGTGGCATATGAATAAATAAGTGATGACCACATTGGAGTCAATCACAGCATACTCAGTAGTAGCACACTACAAGTCATTTACCATTCAAGTAATTAAGGGGCATGAGATTTCATTCAATTAATCCTTACTTTATTTAATTGAACGCCTCCTAACCAACTGAAAACAGTTGGGCTTGCTGTTCAATTGAATAGTAGGGAACAGGGACAATGATGTAGATATGCTAACATAACCTTAATATGCCAACATAACAGACATCAATAACTGAAAACATTAGTAGTACAAGCAGCTGTGGCATCATACAAAAGTAACAGAAGTGGCCATCACCACCAGTCAACCACGAGCAGCGGCCACATAGGATAAGTCCTGAAATAGCAGTCTCCTTTCCATGTTCACATACATAGCTGAAAATTCAGGCAGAAGTGGAGGGATTAGTTTAGAGAACAAGTATAAGATTTAGGGGATCAAACATAAGTTTAGTTCATGGATCATATCACTACCCCTTAAATCCATTGATCAAGACGCAAAAACTAAGACAAAAATAACAATTTTTCATTCAATCAATAATGATAAAAAGCACAACTAAACAAAGAATGGTGCCATATTGTTAAAAAGAACAACTAAACAACAACAACTCGTTTCATTGCTAACCATATTGATAAAAAGAACAACTAAACTACAACTCTTTTCATTGCTAAGCCACAAAGAATGAAAGTTGCAGTAGTGTTTTGGATCTGAAATTTTGAAACAAAGAATGAAATAATAACAACAACAGTAACACAACAACACAGCAATAACAACAACATCACAGTAATAACAACAACAATAAACACACAGCAATAACAACACCACAGCAATAATTGTACAACAATAACAATAACACATAGCAATAACAACAATTCAATAACAACACAGCAACAACACTCACTCAAACACTCACAATCACCATTCACTAACAGTCACTCACTCAGTCACTCACATTCGGAGTCACTAACACACACACACTCACTCACATTCAGTCATTCACACACTCACTCATCACTCAACATTCACTCACAGTCACTCACATTCAGAGTCACACACTCACTCACATTCAGTCACTCACACACTCACTCATCACTCACAACCACTCACTCAAACACTCACATCCACTCACACTCACCATTAATTAGTCACAAAATTGTCATTCACATTCGCTCACACAAACAACCAAACCCACAAACAACTAAATAAATTCAAAATATTATATAAAATCACAAAAATTGATTAAAAAAATAACAACCAATTAAAAGCAAAATCGAAAACAAAAAATTAAAATAAATTAAATAGCAAAATCGGAATCACAAAAATCGAAACAAAAACAACAACAAAAATTAAAATAAATTAACTACCAAATAAATCACAAAAATCGAAACCAAAACAACAACAAAATTAACTAGCAAAAGCGAATTTAATCCGACAAAAAAGCAACATCACTCACTAAAACCAACAATAAATTCAAATCCAAAACCAAAAACATCATAATTAATTCAAAAAATCGAAGCACAAAACTAACCTCAACACTAAAGCCATCGAAATTCGCCCCCAATAATCTATCTTTCATAATCTCCACCAAAACTCGCGAAATCAAACAAAAAAAAAAAAAAACAAAACATAAAAAAAAAAAAAAAAAAACTGAAATTGAAAAGAAAAATAATGTAGATAAAAATAGAGAAAAGGAGAGGGATTTATCCTTAGGGTTAGGGTGAGGCATAAATGTAGAGAGAGATGGGATGAATGAGACCGGATTTAGAGATGAGATGAATGAGACCAGATTTAGAGAGAAGTGAAAGAGGTGAGAGATCAGATTTAGAGTGAGAGAAAGAGAAGAAAAAACGAGAGAAGTGAAAGAGGTGAGAGAGAGGATTTAGGGTTAGGGTTAGGAGGAAGGAGGGAAATGAAATGAATGAGACCGAGTTTTTTTTTGGCATTTGATTTTTTCATACTTCATTTTGGCTGGGCTTCAAAGTTTGGTTTTAAAAAAATAGTATTGTTATATGTTGCGGTCTAGACCGCATCATTTGGTCTTATGGACCGCAACATATATATTATATGCTGCGGTCTTCCACGAACCGTAGTATATAATGGTCATCTAGTCTTCGTCTAATACTTTTTGCTGCGTTTTTTCTTCGCATTCAAAAAACCGCAGCATATAAGGTTAAGTATATCGCAATTTTCCCACTAGTGACTCCTCGGGAAATTCAGACTGGCCTCACTCTTTCTCAACAAGAGAGAGATGAGCTCATAGCCAAACTTAAAGAACACAGGGATGTGTTTGCATGGTCTTATGAGGATCTGTCGGTTATTGATCCAGAAGTTGCTGAAGATCGAATTCCACTTATATTAGGGGTAAATCCTGTTAAACTGAAGTTATGAAGAATGAAACCAATATTCATTTGAAAATCAAGGATGAGGTTGCTAAACACACTCAGATAGGGTTCATCAAAACGGTCCAATATGCAGACTTGGTTTTGAATGTTGTTCCGGTTCCTAAGAAAGATGGTCGTGTCAGAATGTGTGTAAACTTTTGTGATCTAAACAGGGCTAGTCAAAAGGATGATTTTCCTTTGCCTCACATTAATGATCTAGTCGACAACATCGCAAATCATACTCTATTATCATTCATGGATGGTTATGTCAGCTACAACCGGATAAGAATGGCAGAAGAAGACATGGAAAAGACTACCATTACCACGCCTTGGGGGCATTGCTACACAGTTATGCCTTCTGGACTTAAGAACGCAGGTGCTACTTATCAAAGAGACGCAATTGCTCTCCTACATGATATGATTCACAAAGAGATAGAAGTTTATGTAGATGACATGATTATAAATCCAAAGATCGGAAAGGGCACACCCCCGCCTTGAGAAAATTCTTTAAATGACTCCAAAAGTATAACATGAGATTGAATCCACAGAAATGCGCCTTTGGGGTTACTTTAGGAAAACTCCTAGGGTATGTCATCAACACTCGTGGAATTGAGATCGATCCTTCAAAAACCAAAACTATTATGTCTCCCAAACCGTCCATGAAAGAAAAAGAAATTCGAGGCTTCTTAGGTCGTATTCAATAAATTAGCAGGTTCATCTACAAACTCACCATGAATTGTGAGCCTATATTCAAGAAGCTTGAGAAGGATTCTCCGATGGAATGAGAGGAGAACTGTCACAAGGCCTTTGATCAAATCAAGGAATATCTAACTAATCCTCCCGTCTTAGCTCCCGCTCAGGATATCCTTTGCGGCTATATTTTACAGTGACACAGACTGCGGCTGGTGTCCTTCTAGCTCAGGAAATCGACGGAAAAGAAAATGCCATATATTACTTAAGCAAGAAGTTTCTTCAATATGAAGAAAGATATTCCACCCTGGAAAAATTATGTTTAGCACTTGCATGGGCCGCAAAGAAGCTAAGACATTATCTCCTCACTCACACTTTCTATATATATAGTAAGTAAAGCAGGACCTGTCAAATACTTATTCAACAAGCCCATTGTCAAAGGACGAATAGCAAGGTCGATGGTTATGGTAGCCGAATTCGTTCTCAAATTCACACCCCATAAGGATATCCTAGCAGATTCTCCAGACGAGCCTTTCCCTGAGGATTATGAATTTCCAAATAAGGAATTAATGATGACCGAAGAGGTAGTTGGTCTTTATATCTCGACGGTGCCTCAAACAAGAAAGGTTGTGGGGTAGGTGTACTTCTCATCTTCCCTTAGGAGGAGTACACTCCTATTTCAATCATAATAGACTTTTATGTCACCAACAACGCCGCGCATAGGACTTGAGGCCACCGTTGCCCTAGATGTTCAAAAGTTAAGGGTGTATGGGGATTCATCTGTCATCATTAATCAGATCTTGGGTAAATGGAAAGTTAGAAGTGAAAGTATTGCTCCATATTAGACTCATCTCAAACAAGTTGCTTCACAGATCGAAGACATTGAATGCATATACTTAAGAAGAGAGGACAATCATTTCGTCGATGCTTTAGCTTGACTTACTTCTATGGTTAGAATTCAAGTTCACTATCACACATGCCATTAGTCATCAAAAGAAGAAAGGAGCCGTCACATGTCTCCATGATTACCGAGGTGCACAACCTCACTAATCAAGCCCACAATGCATCTCAACATGAAGCACTATACACAAATATCAAGAATTACTTGTTTTATGAGCAATGTCCTCTAAGCACCTCAAAGAAAGAACAACGAGCCTTGATACTCTTATCCTCACAATTCATCATACAAGGTGGGGATTTATACAAGAGACATTACAATGGACTACACCTTCGTTGTATTTCTCAAGACGAGACTCACATAGTCAAGGATCAAGTTCATGCAGGAGATGCGGACCTCACGTGAATGGTCGAATGTTAGCCATAAAAATAGTCGGGTTAGGCTACTGTTGGACTACAATAGAAGATGACTATCACAGATATGTAAAGCATTGTGATATTAACCAAAGATATTCGAATGCTCAACATATCCCTCCATCACTACATCATACTCTCGTTTCTCCTTGGCCATTTTCAATTTGGGGAATCGATATCATAGGCAAAGTGTCACCAACGGGACATGGAGGTCGTAAATTCATACTAGTAGCCATCGTCTGTTTCACCAAATTAACTAAAGTAGCTTCATTTAGGAATCGTCAAGCTAAAAAGTTGAATTCGTGGGCCTTTGAATTTTGGGTTTTTGACTAAAAAGTTGAATACTACTAGGAACGAAAATCACACAGTAAATAACTCTATAATTAAACCTAGGACGTCAGTTCACCACAGATCAACCAATGAGTTGCAACACAATTAATTAACCAATTATTAACATCCTGAACTAAGGCCCACGAATTCTCTCAAATATGGCCTCCTTCAAAACTTCTCTAGTGGTTGTCGCTCACTTATACTCGTTTTGCCTATTGTCCCTATGATCTAATTGTGGTAATCTTACCTCTCGGTATCAATTTCAACAATATCAGACTAACAATTAAACCTTGCGAGTGTTTAACTGAAAGCAATAATAATTGGCAACGAGAATTCAAGAACATCAACAATCAAATTAACAATCATGAACAAAACATCAGGAACGATCCATAGATCCCCTAAACAATAGCCCTATTGGGCACAAACTTGAGAGCAACTCCAAGAAGGTAATTGTCTATGTCACATATAGTGACGAAATTCCAGCGCATTTAAAATATAAAAGAGTACAACGTCTTGTTCCCCGATTAGAAGTTACATTAAACGCCTATAACTCCCCTCATTGTTCATACTCAAAGTATATACGTTCCAAGTGTTTTGGTGTGAATCTTCTTTTGTTGTACGTTTTTATCCGATATAACAAATATTATGACTCACACACAAGCACATAGAAGCATGCATAGAATCAAGCAAAACCATATTAATTATCTAAGATTTAAAGTGATTATAAAATGATTTTGTGTGTCCTTTACTGAACTAAATTTTCCTTTAACACACATTAACTATGAATGGCTAACTATTTGCTCAATTGCTCCTTTTAAACATGTGAATAGAAATTCACAACTACCTTTCTTGTTGATTAAGTAAGTAATCGACTTAAACGATTTAGCTTCCTCCTTTATTGACTATTAGTCCAACTTAGAAATAACTTTACATTCCAATTATTCATAATATAATTAACAATACTATCAATGTGGAATCTCAAATGGATATATAAAACATAATTTCATACTTTCATGCTATCACAAAACTCAACAACCAATCAACAACTTATGTTCACAAACATGGCATACAAGATCAACAAGTCATGTATGAATTATACTTATATATTCGCCTTTAGTACTTACATACCTTGTATAATAATGGTGATCCGCCACAACTTGTAAAAGTCTCCTAACTCAAATTCTCCTACATAGAGAAAATCGAACCTAAATTAAAACCATGTTGACTAACTTCTACAACAACACTAAACTGATTATTTACATTAGAAACTTGTCCAAAACCTTCCCTATATGGTCTCTATTCAATTTCATGCTTTATTTTAATTTTTTTTTCTTTCGCAAAACACTTGGTTTTCGATAATTTACCAAAAATGACAGCTTGTAAAATTACTTAAAAACACTTTAAAGGCCTTCTAAATACTATAAATTGATCCTAAAATATTAAACTCGTGTCCTAAGATCATCATATAAAATTTTGATGTGTTAAAAACTATTATAACTTAATATTTCACGTGCTACTATTTTTATTGTGCATGAACACGTGTTAGCAAAAATTTCCATCATTTTTTATTGATTCAAAACTCATTAGAATTTCATTAAAAGCTTCATAAATCAAGCACAAAACACTTTTACAATTTCATACTATCATTATACATCTAATCTATGTTTTAAAATGATTTTTCATGCTTCAAAACATGTTCATATTATTTTTACTCTTAGTATTCATAACTTTTAAAATTCAACAGCAATATTAATTAACTTTAAAACCCTTAAAAACAAATCTAAACTTCATAAAATCATCACAAATTAATACTACAACAATTTATGATCATAATGTGAAAGTTTAAATCATTAGAAATCATAAATCTATAAATTTCATAATTTCATAAACCCTAATTTTATAATTTCATGAACAACTTTTATAAACATATATTTTAAATTCTAAAACATGATCATAACTTTATAAAACATTATCACTAGTGGAAAAACTGCAATAGGTTACGGGCTAAAGTAGACTATAGGTTACGGTTTTGTTCGTAAGCTATACTACGTCTCATATAAGTTTAAATTACGGGCCATAAGCGTAATCTAAAACAGAACTTTAGGTTACGGGCTTCAAAATGATCGTAACCTAAAACCTAACTTTAGGTAACGGTCATTCATCATTGTTCGTTACCTAAAGTGGGTTATATGTAACACTTTGTTTGAAGTCCGTTACATAAAGGGGATAAAGTAACACCTTGATTTTATCTATGCCCGTTACTTATACTTAAATTTATTTTAAAAAAAAAAATAATAATTGATAGCAACAACATCACTAACCCCAATACCACTTGTCACCACCCTTAACTCTCCACCACTACCTCGTCCAACCTCCCACCACCACTACCGAAAAAAGAAATAAAAATCCACCAAAAACCCACAAAATAGGCCTATGCAAAATTTCTACCAAAACATAAATTTATCATTACAAACCAACAAATAAAAATACAATTACTAGTGTTTTCCTACATACGAATCAATATAAAGCAATAGCATAAATCAGAGAATCTCCATGGTTTAATTTCAAACTATAACTCTAAAACTACTCATCACTTAAACACAAATCTTCAAAATTACCAAAGATCAATAATAGGGAAAAAAACAGTCTACCATAACAGAAAGTCCCACAACCAATTTAGAATGGTCTTGAACCTTTTGAGCTTCAGGGGTTACAGAATATGCTTTAAGGTCAAATCGTTGAAGTAGAGTGTACAAAAATCCATCTCCTAAATCACATTTTGTTCCAAGAAGACTCTCTATCTTTTCATGTATCTACAGACAAAGAAGTTGAAATTATTTCTGTGGAACATCAGGAAAAATAAAGTTCATAGTATGAACATTTATCAGTAAAGCAGGACCAAAAACATCTACATTTCTGTAGAAATCACGTTAATCTTATGATATGTAATTCCAAAGCCCAGAATTTGTAAGACTGAAAGACCTTCTCTCAATTACTTAAAACCACAGTTCAACATAAGATAACGCGTAAAAGAAAAGTCTGTGGAATCAGCTTAGTTGTTATTTTTAAGGGCAATTATCAACAGTTTTGTTAGAAGAACAAATAAACCATGCTCAAAACTGAGCCTCAAACAATTCAGAATAGTCTCACCTACAATAAAGTAAATAATTCTACAGAAATTGCAAGCATTGTAAAAACCTATCAGCCAAACAAAACATGGCTATTTACAGATTCCCATCAGATTTGACAAGTCACGCACCTGTTTCTCCTGGATTCAGCGTACATGATTTGTGATCTACAGTAGAGAACACAATTATGTCAAGAACAGTAATTCATTACATTTCTCCTCGCACAAATTGCAAGCAACCAATTGTGAGGAGACCGCATCGCAATCAACTTCTTCAGTTGCAGATTCACCACCCATGCTAGAAATTTTGCAAGAACAATAAACACAGAGCCATTCACCTGAAGGAAACTCCTGCAGATACAAAGCATAGATGATGTTACCTTCATATGAGACTACTTCTAGCTACCACAATACCTGATGTGCCAAACAATTAGCATTAACACTTAAACATCCAGGTGCCATTGAACACTCGATAAATATAGTCTGCAAAACCTATGTGCCAAAACCTGAATATAACTGCATTGATCAGACAACTATTTCCATAAGCAAGAAACATAAAACATCCAACACAACAAGTAGAGACATGCGAATTTGAAAGTAATTCCAAAATACAAAATCCTGCAGCTTATCATTTAGGAACCACACCAATGAGTAAAACATGATGCAATCTCATTAGTCACAGCTAAAGTGCTTAATTGCCTATCGATATACCCCTCCCCATCACCACTAACCATAAAAGAGAGGAAAATAGCCCTGCGATTAATCAATCAGCAATAAAAAGTGAAGATAAACAACATAAATTTTAATTTCACTAATATAAAGTTTCTATCAAAGATTTCAGTAGATTTGATGTCATCTAAAGAACAAAATCACCCACAACGCGGCATAAGCAGTCAAGAATAGTTCAATGGATCAAAATTTTGATGGAAATAAAATTGAAAATGAAGTAAGAAGAACAAATAATTCCCCCATTGAGTGATTTTACGTTGTTATTGAGCTTGTTAATGGATCAAATTCTATAAAGTAATTGAATATAGCATTTTGTCTAAAATAAGGGTGCTAGAAGGCTATTTTGGAAAAAATAATGGGCCAAATCCCCTTCAAGGATTTTCCACGGCGTAGAGCTCGAAAAAATAACCAATTTGAAAAAAAAATTGCATCATCGGGACACCCGAGCAAAGTTACATCCGTTGCAAATAATCATGGAATTGCTAATAATCATGAAACCACATTCACCAAAATAACTAAAAAAATCAAAAATGCTAAAAACATTCATTAAATCAACACCAAAATTCAAAAAAGCTGAAAACTAAAACGAGTGATGTAGTGAAGAAAAGAAGCACACAAGAGCTATTGCATACAAATGGCAATATCCCACTATAAACTGAGCTTCATGGGTCTAGGGGAGATATAATACTCCCACCTATTTTTCAACTACACATATAATATATAAAAATCTGGTGATAAATCTGTCTGTGGATTGGTGTGCGACAGCAGGGGAAGTGTTGATATTGCAACTATGAAATCAAGTATGTATTTGATATTGCAAAATCAAAAAACCTGAAAACTTTCATCAAATCAACACAAAATTTAAACAATCAAGAAACCCCATTACATCAAATCAAACCCCAGAAACCCCAAACTCATAAAATGAAAACTTAATTTTGTGTAACAAAATCATAACTTCAGATTTTAATAAAAAAAAAAAACAATTTTTTTGCTCATAATCCCGGAAGCAATATGCTAATTGAATAACTAAAAAAATGAATAACAACATCAATTAAAAAGCCAAAGATTAAACACAAAAAATCCTTTTGTTACGAGTTTAACAAAAATTGGAAAAAAAATAAAATGAAAAAAGAAAAAAATAACCTGCAATCATAAACATAATCACCTCGTCGAAACGCTAAATCCACCATCATCAATTCAACAACCTTCAAACATCAACATCCAATTCCCCTAAGTCGATTTAGGGTTTCGAATTCATGGTGGAGTTTGGGGTTTTAATTCGGAGTTTAGGTTTCGAACAATTTGGTATGGCATGAGATGCGAGATAGAGATACGAAGTGGAGATGAGAGTTGAGAGATGAAGATGGAGATATGAAGTGGAGATGAGAGTTGAGAGATGGAGATGGAGAAACAAAGTGGAGATGAGAGATGAAGTTTTGAGAGGATAAATAAATGGATAATGAGATTTCAGTTGAAGAAATGTAATAAAACACTCAAAGTTTTGGTAACGTGCACGTCATAGCCTGTTACTTAAAACATTTTTAGGTTACGGACTATATTTAGCCCGTTATTTAAAAAACTTTAGATTACGGGCTATACTTAGCCCATTAGATAAAGTGGGTTTAAGGTTACAGTTTTTTCACAGCCTGTAAGATAAAATTTAAAGGTTACTTGCCTTTGGTCTGCCCATTACCTATGGGGTGTTATCTATGACATTTTTTCCGCTAGTGTATTAAAATCATAAAACGTATGCCTAAACATAACTATAAACATGAATTTATGCATAATTGAATTCAAAAGAAAAGAAGAAGAAATAGTTTTTTTCAAAGAGGGTTTCAAAATTTATACTAAAGGGATAAAGAAGTCCGACAAGGGTGGTGGCCGGCGGAAGTTGGCGCGGACAGTAGGTGGTGTGTGCGAGGAGTGATGGTTGGCGGTGGAAGCAGCCGTTGAAGAAGGAAAAGCGACGAAGAGTTTTATTTTTTCGGAAATTTCGAACCCCTTCTTTTTATATCCTAACTCTCAAATTTGCATAATAAATCTAAAAATTCTTGTTTTTAGGGGTATTTATAGGGCCAAAGTAGGTTTTGGTGCAATTACATAAATACCCTTAGTGCTAATTTTAGAAACTTGTTAAAATATTTAATCAAATCCAAAGTGACATAAAATATAATTTATAAACTTTAGAAAACAAAAAATAATTATATTAAGTAACAATTAATTTAAATTTTCTTTCCATAATATATTTATGAACTTAATTTTTCAATAGAAATACTAAAAATATACACATAAAATACGAAATTAAACTCTTAAAACACATGAAAATATGTGGTATTACATGATAGGTCTTGCATATGGTTTAAAGGTCAAGTCATTGGAATAAGTGAAATTCTAAAAACTCAATATCGCTGGATAGGTCGTGCACGACCCAAGCCAATAACTCCTCTTTGGATTACGAAGCGAGGCACGAGGTTAGTTCGAAAAGACACTTCAGTTTACATTCAAGTTCAAGAAGAAACAACACAATCTGACTCAAAAATGGGTTATCAAGACCTTACAAACACGATCAATGAAATAGCCCTCAATAAGGCCCAATTGACCCAAGCACTTGCACCAATGAGAGTTGAGATGAACAATCTCAAAAATAACAGACACACTATCTAGGATATGGAAAAGGTAGCTAAAAGGGTCACCGATCAAGAGTCTTACTTTGATCCTCCAAACCTCGATCACAACTTTATCGATAGACAATCTTCACTCAAGGCCCTTTCCAATTTGAATGTGGCCAGTGACACTAATCTGGTCGTTTTTGTAAATGTTATAATCCATGAACAGCTCAAGTCGTCTATCACTTTTTTCGATGAAGACCTTCCAACTGAAGGTTCAAGTCGTAACAAAGCTCTCTACATCACTGTAAAAAATAGGCAATTCAGCATACCTATGACTTTGATATATACAATGGCTCAGCTATCAATGGGTCCCCTTTAAGAATCGCTCGAAAGCTCATGGAATTGCAAGAAGTTCTTTAATTTGTGCTAGTAATATATAAGCTATACGAGCCTATGACAACACAAGAAGGGACACTAAGGGAGTCATACGGCTCAACTTAGTTACAGGGCTGGTTGTGAAGAAGGTTAAATTCCATGTTATAGACAATAAAACTAGCTTCAACCTTCTCTTAGGAAGGCCTTGGCTTCACGAACTAGGGGCGGTTCCCTCCATTCTTCATCAGAAAATCACGTTCATGCTAGAAGAAGTTGTAATCACCATCGATGCATCTCCAATGAGGATCCAGACTACAGATCAACCCATCATCAACATCGTGCATGATGCCAATAATGAAGACTTATGGAGATTCTCCATTTCTAACATTGAAGAAGGAGACAAGGCTCCTTTTTACTTTGATCCTCAATCAAGTTTAGTGGTCAATGCTATGCTTCGCATTAAGGCTATTTTCCTGGAATAAGCCTGGAATCAAGGAGGGCTCTTGTTGCCGCTCTTTTCAACCTCCAACCTAAAAACAATAGGTTCGGATTGGGATACTTCCTAACCAAGGAAGACTATAAGGATCTTGAACAGGCTATCGCACACCTATCAATATTAATCGAATAACACTAATTAATATAGCTAAGAAAGTAGGGATTGAATTCACACGGAAGCTATTAAACTCTATTAGTTCTAAAAAGTCTAAATCGTATAAGGGGCCTTTGTTGAACTATGTTTAAACTATTAAAAACTAGAAAACAACGGAAATTATTAATTAAATTCTGATTACAAAAACCTAGGGTGGCAGTTCACTATGAACAATCAACAAACTCATAAACCATTCATCAATCAATCCATTAACTTTCAATGAACTAGGGCACACCAATTGTCTCGAACTTAGACTCCTTCAAAACTACTTTACCGGCTCTCGCTCGCATAAATTGGTTTTGCCTATTTTTTGGTGGTCTTATTATGGTATCATACCTCTCGGCCTCGATTTCAACAATTACCTAACTCACAACTAAATATGGCCACAATTTAATTGCAATCAATAGTAGTCAAGAATAGGAATTCAATTACTAATTAAGAACTAATTAACAAACATAAAATTAATTTATAACATGTTCATAGATCCCCTAGACCTAGAAGAATTGACTACTCACTCGCAGTTATGAAAACAAGAACAGAAATATCAAATAAATAAAAATGATCATAAATATAAACTAAGTTAACGACAATTAAAATATAAACTAATTTCTGGAAATCAAACCAATTAACAAACAAATCAAAACAAAATAAAAAGACTAATCTAACAAGTACTAAACAAAACAATAAAATTAAAAAAGAAATCACAAAAGAAAAAGTGCAGACACCTATTTTTGGTCCCATCTAATGACTGGATTAACGTGTATTACATCGCAAACATGTCCAATTTGTAAAAGTCTATTGCTTGAAAATAAATAAATAAACAAAGAAATAAGTAAATAAATAGATAAATAAATAAATAAATAAATAAATAAATAAATAAATAAATAAACAAACAACACCGTTGTCGGAAATGACTAACCAATGAGGAGTTACAATTGTCGAAATACGCTTAAAATAATTTTGTAATTTTCATTTTATTTTCTTATATTTCATTTTCATTTTATTTTCTTATATTTCCTTTTCATTTACTTTCATTTTTTAAGTTTATTTTCATTTTTATTTCATTTTCTCATCTTTATTTTTATTTTCATTTTAATTTCATAATTTAATTTTTAATTTCATTTTCGAAAATGAAGGAAATAATTTAAGCGTGTGAATGTGAGCGAATTCGACGAAGTTTCTAGAAGGGTTTGTTCAGAATATAAAAAATCATAAATCGGTTTATGGAAGTGAATTTCGTATCATTTACAAATATTTCGTAATATTTCGGTATATGGAAATGAATATACGAAATACGAAATCTTCGGAGACTCACTGTGTAAAAATAAGGAAAAAGGGAGCTCGAGTGCCATGACACAGTGAGAGCGCCTAAGCGCCCTAGCGCTCACGGAGCGCCCTGACGCTCATCTTGAGCACTTCGGCGTAGGTGGGACGCCCTGACACTCAGCATTGAGCGCTATGGCACTCCTTCGGCACTTCGGCGCTCTCTGATGTCACTGCTAACCTGTTCAATACTCGACCTTCTCCGAACTCACTTCCTCACTATTCATACACACTTCGAAATCTTCACTTCACGATGCCTCTCTTTAAACTCTCTCTCTCTCGATTTTCGTGCCCTACATCGAAAATCGTGCTTTCCTCCTCCTTTCACCCACAAATCGTTTCTAAGCTAACCTTCATTAATAATATTAAACATTTAAACTTATAAATATTAATATTATAATCATTATTATTTCATGTTCTTCAAGCTTTTGGTTATAAGAAGCTATCGGCGAATTGCACGAACGAAACTTCAAATAAGGCCAACAACATCGAAATCTTCATCTTCAGTTCTTCAAAAAATTAGTTTTGGCATGTTTATGTGATTTAACTATTTTATTAGATAATTGACATGGTTGAAAATCAAATTCAAGCAATATTGACTAAGTAATAATTCGATTTTTAATTAAAATCAACTTTAGGTAGAAACATGTTTTAGGATTTATGTGATTCCATGCCAAATATTTATTGCTTCAAATAACATAAAATTCTTGTTTAGGTCAAAAGACCTAAAAGCATGTTCAAACTAAATGAAGATTAAAATCACTTAAATTCTAAAGCGATCACCTAAGCATGTTTAAATTGCAAATTATGTGTGCATTAACTAAGAACCCGCCTAGCCTTATTTCTATGTGTTTTAGGTCGAAATCAGAAATATGAATGCTATAATTTGATATGATGATTATAATTACATATGAGAACAAGTAGAGGCCACCATACACAGGGGCGTAGTGTGAACTACTCTTGTCCTTACCCTCGTCCCCGAATCCAGAGATATAAGACCTTCTTATCCTTGGCTGTCAATTTGTCTTCGGGTTAGACCTAATAGGGTTCCATGGGCTCCTGAAAGGAGCACGATGGCGACATCTCTATTTTGGTCTTGAGCGTTTAGACTCACTCCCTAAGCCAAGCATACTCACACTATGCAAACAAACTAAAGACATTCAATGTCCGTAAAAAGGGAACGTTGGTCCCCAAAGCGCTAGGACCATAGTTTTGTGACTTCACTGGGGATATTCCTTTATTTTCAAAAACAAGTGGATGAAACTCATAAATTTCCCGTATTTTCATAGGGATAATATTGAATTTTATTAGGTTGGCATAATGCATGCAATTCCTGTGTGAGGGTTTTGCTTTAGGATTCAGGTCTCTTAAAGTATGTTCTATACTTGAGACACCACTGGGGGACTGACGTTAAGGATGGTTAGGTGACCTACCTAAGGCTGTTCCTTAATTGAAGTCTATCCCAACCATGACGCGTGAATCATATAACCTATGTGATTCATAATGGATGTCTCACTTGGATCACCACTTAGTTGAAGTGTGGATAGTCGGACACACCCTAGGTATGGCACCCTTTTGGACACCTTAAGCCTTAATTCTAGTTACCTCCTTGCACCTTAGATAGGGTTGGACTTGACCTCATATATAGGTGTGTTATTATGTGCAATGTACTACATGATCATATGTGCTATGCTTGTGTGAATATTATTTTCAGGAGTCTAGTTTTCTCGTGGCCATTTTCACCTAGGGAATCGCATATAGACCATGGTTGCTCATTGCATTGACCAAAGTTCCATATAGATCCCTGTAGGCTGGATTTTATTCATTTAGTAAAAAGTATCTTCATCCTCCCCTTAATAATAAAAAATAAAAAATAATAATAAAATAAATAAATAAAGGGGATGGTGGAATAGTGTGCATCATGCATTCATATAGAGTAATGAAGCAACCACGATAGGCCCTGCATGTGTCTTAAAGGTCAAGTCATTGAAATAAATGAAAATTCTAAAAATCCAATATCGCAGCAAAGGTCGTGCACAAACCAAGTCAACAACTCCTTTCTAGACAAGAAAGCTAGGAACGAGGTTAGTTCGAAAAGACACTCTGGGTTACATTCAAGTTCAAGAAGAAGCAACACAATCCGATTCAACAGTGGGTTATCAACACCTTACAAGTAAAATGAAAGAAATAGCCATTAACTTGGCTCAACTGACCCAAGTTCTTGGGACAATTAGAACTGAGATGAACGATCAAAAATGAAAGACACACCATCCAAGACATAGAAAAGGTAGCTAGTAAAGTAACCGAACAAGACTCTTACTTTGATTCTCCAAACCTCGATCAAAACTTGATCTATACTTTGCTGGAAAAGTTCTCCACTGCTGAAATCCTGAAATTCAAGGCTACGGATAGTCCAAAATACATCTTAAAAGGCTTCAATTTCTACATAGATGTGAAGATGATCAACCCAAGGCTCTATCCAAAGATCTTCTCTATGACTCTTGAGTCCGTACGTCAAAAGTGGCTCTTTTCACTTCATGTCGAAGACTTGGGAAGACATGGTCACCTCCTATGTCTCTCATTGGAAGGAAGTTGTGCCACAAACGGTGACTACGCCACCCGAAGAAGAGCAAGTCAAAATCTTCATTGCTGACTTGCTCCCAAAATACAAAAATCAACTCAAGTATTTAAGGTTTGACACTTTTAAAAAATGTCTATCACATTGGGATCGAAATTGAGGACGACCTCAATAAAGAAAGTGGAAAAGGAAGGTGGACCAACAATCAAATGGCTTATTATTCAAAAGGGGTGTCTACTTCCAATAACATCAATGTTGTTGAAGAATCCAAGGCTCCTTCCTGCCGCCAACGCGAGTACACTCCCTTGGGTATGATCTATACTCAAGTGTTTTGAGAGGCTCCAATCGAATGGAAAAATTAATCTACTGTGGCACACTCCGGACCCCACTCCTGAAAAGAGATCGTTAACATGGGATGCCAACAAATAATGTAAATGTCACCAAGGCAGAGGTCACACTACAGAAGAATGTTGGACTCTAGAGAATCTCCTAAAAGATATGGTTGAAGACGGAAGTCTCCCTATTCCACCTTGAGGAAAGAAGCTCAAAATCCAAACCAATCACCTCGCTATCTTAATGATCGAAGAAGAAAGCTTCTACTTCGATCCAATCACTCTCATGACTTTCGTAGGACGAATTGTCAGCAGAATACATGAGAAGAAGATGGTGCTACACAAAAAATCTTTGGAGAAGGAGAGAAGACCTCCAACGACCTTCCTCCTTCCAAAGATCCATATGTTTGCGAGTGTTGCAAGAGGGTTTAAATAGAAAGAATGAAAACTGGATGGGATGAGCCCATTAATAATCTGAAATGTTATTTTCGCCTTTGTCAATAGTAGTTCATTGAACCCAAAAATGCTTAAATACTGAGTCCCTTCATCGAACTACCCATAGAACTTATTGATGACATTTTGAAAAGACATGATCTCAAAAGCATAGGCATGAGCCTAATGGTTGATAGATACTACATCAA
This sequence comes from Suaeda aralocaspica, assembly GCA_016808085.1. Taxonomy (NCBI): domain Eukaryota; kingdom Viridiplantae; phylum Streptophyta; class Magnoliopsida; order Caryophyllales; family Amaranthaceae; genus Suaeda; species Suaeda aralocaspica. The sequence goes on along the minus strand of PYUH01000187.1, from coordinate 1,850,887 downwards.
TGAAATGATACACAACCATATCACATGGGAATGACGTATCAAATATGTAACACCTGGAATTTCCTAATAACTTCTTATTTCTTATTTTTCTAGAGAACATATTATAAATATTAAGGATTATATTTATTAAATTTCTAAAAATGGAAAAACCAAAGTATTACCGCCACCGTGATAACGGCTAAGGCATTTATCAAAGTATTACAGCGGAAGTCTTAAAACCAAAAACCAATTTAAAACTAAACTTCAAAACAATCTCAAAATAAAAATCAACTTTAAACTTTATTACACTTCGGAACCATAATAATGGCCGTAAAAAAAACCAAACTAAAAGTCTTTAGAAATAAACAACATCCAAGTAATAGTTAGTATTTCATAAGCAATATAAAATAAAGCTACAAAACACAGCATGCACTCTCACTATAGCAAATCATCAAATGACATATGCTCACTTGTACCTGCAGCTTTGCTTATACTAGACAACTACTCACCATAAGTGGGTCATTGTAGGGCCAAGTCCAAGACAAAGCCATGCACACAAAACAAACAGTCAGTAAAGTTGAGTACATAACTACTAAAAACTATGCAACAAAACAATAAGAAATAAAATATACACACAACTTAGCTATGACAACCTTTCACCTATGCATAGACTCAACAAAATTAATTATTATTTTTAAACTTTTGGATTCTTCATCGAACGAGTTTCCTGCTTAAAATCATCGTCCTATTGGGAACCAACATGGGAGCAACTCCAAGAAGGTATTACTAAGCCACATAAAGTGACAGAATTCCGGTGCATTATAAATATAAAAGAGTACAACGTCTTGTACCCCAATTAGAAGTCATAGATCACCGTTCCATACAACTCCCCCCATTTTTCATACTCAAGGTATATACGTTCCAAGAGCTTTGATGCAAATCCTCTTACACTTTACGTGATTAACTGGTTTGACAATGTTATGATTCACAAGCAACAACACATGAAGACACGCATCTCATCAAGCAAGCCATATTAATTATCTTTAATTTAAGGTATTTCAAAATTAATCTTATATGCGTCCTTTAGTTAAACTGAACTTCCTTTACCACAAATTAACTGTGAGTGGCTAAACATTTATTTCCTTCTTGATCACACATTAAACTGTCACTACTACAAATTCCGTGTTTTTGTGACGCTATTTTGGCCAAATCTTGACTCAAAAAAGTGTCTAGAATTTTTTTCTCGACGCTACTAAAAAGCGTCGAGAATTTGGACGTGGAGAATTTTTGACGCTATTTTGAGTCCAGATTGGGGACACTGTTAAGTGCCGGACAATATTCTTGACACTTTTTTGTATCAAAGTTTTTGTATGTATCCTAAGATTCTAGACGCTTTTTGATGTGCAAAATCAGTTTCACGGTATAATGTGCCAAAGTTTCAACTCAAATATACGTCGAGATTTTGCATTATAATATTTTGGCACTAAATTTTTTACTCTGTAATCCAATGTATATTACAATATGCATATGTATCGATCGTACTACATCAACAATTATAATCATCATGCGCCGCAACATGTATTAAACATGAATTGTTAATAGATAATAATATGATCCAAAAGTTTTATATTAATTAGCATTGGTGCCCAAAATGTTTCAAAATAAGAAATAGTTTCTATCAATGATTATAACTTAAACCATTAGTGCCAACGCCTATTTCACACCCCAAAAAACTTATAATGCCAACCTATTTCCCCAAAAAACAATTAGTGCCAAACTATCTATTACCAACAGTGACAATTAGTCATAACCTATATATACTACTCCAAAACAAGCATAAATATTAACAAAAACCAGAGCTGAAAAAACCATTTGAAACAAAGAGTGCAAACTTCTTCAATGTAGCAATCTTTTTCTTCAACACTTGGAAATGACATTTGCTTCTTCACTTGTTAAACCATCATTGCCACAGGTATTAACCTGAAAAATAAAATTGATAACATCATCTAAGTTACGAGTGAAGCGAGTGAACTGTAAAATGGGTGAGTGAATTATATTATCAGCACATTATTACTTAAATATAAACTCTATATCATCCAAAAATAAAAGGAGCAAGCGACAAGGTATGATTATTACGAAGAGTTTCACAAAATACAATCAAAACAACTAATATTAAGACCAAACAGCATAAAAACACTTAAAGTTGAATCAAAGCAGTAGGCTAGACTGATCTGTTCAGTTCTGAACTGAACTGATCAGTTCTGTTTTTTCTTGGTACTGATTAGAGGCCAGGTAGGGGGCACAAGTCAAGGTGATCATGTAAGTAATATATTCATTTTCTCATTTCCTCACTCACCTCCGAATCATCTGTATACTTAGTTTATCTATCTTATAGTAGTGAGCAAGTAAGTGAAAGAAAATTAATACTCCAAACCAAAAGCAAGCACATAGCAGCTTAGACACAAAGCAAGTAAGATTGAGGGTAAGCCAAAGCAATTTAATACCCCAAAAGCAATCCCGAATAAGGCAATAGCGGCTTTAAGGTTTGGTGAGATTAAGAAGTGTAGATAATTGTGTTGATTTATTGCAATATTACAAAGCTAAATTAGAACAAATGCATGTTTACTTGTTTTGTTTTCTAAAAGTAATAGATGAGTGAACAAATGTTCCACTAATAGATTCACTCACAAATACATGTTTAACTTGTAAAACTAATAGATGTCGTCTCCTTTCAATTATAAATAATAGATGTTACTGAGAACACATGCACAAAAAATGATAAAATAAATGCACAAAAGGCTGATCTGATATAATAACTGCATAAAAATACTTAAAGTTGAATCAAAGCAGCAGGCTACATTGATCTGATCGGTTCTGTTCTGATCAGTTTTGTTTTTTTCTTAGTACTGATTAGAGGTGACATTGAGAAGTTAGGATATAAACCTATTCAGAAGCCATAACCAAGGCTGATTGGGCAGCATTAATAAGTTGTGTCGAAGCTTTTCCATTACACAATGCGTCTAAGATATGGAGAATTGTGTAACCACAGTCTTGAGTAAGTTGTTGTTCTCGATGTACTTCGTAGCAAGCTCTTCATTTCGCTTCTCGAGCTCTTCCTTTTTCATATTGAAAGGAGACAAATTCGAATTGAAATCCAGCTCAACAAATCTCATTTTACCTTTTCCGTAACCTTCTTTCGTAAGTAAACCACAAATACCATAAACATCCACCTTTTTCACCCCAAATCCAAAACCCTGAGGTCGTTTAGGAACTTTTCCTCCATTCAGAAAAGCATGAAATGCTTTATCCTCTAGATCTTCCTCGTAACACGTAGAAGGGGCACAAAGCTTCAATTAGCCTTTGCATCATGCTGCACATCATTTTTAGATGAAAAAAATAAACAATGGCAAAGTAAATATTTTTAATAGCTTCTGCCAATATATTAACATGCCACAATTGAAGGATAAATTTGAGTAGCTTACCAGAAAATCTTCTGTCACTGTGCCTTCAACATAGCTCCCATCTTTCCTGACATGACTTCTTTCCCATGCCTCGATCAAGCCCATTGGTTTTCCATGCTCCGCTTCCTATTACATAGTGTCATAGAATATATAACACAAGCAAGTAGCAAATAATCATTGAAAAATATAACAATTTACATATGTACTCACATACTCATCTCGGAGGTTTGCATAACTATTAGCACCCATTATATGTGTTTGACATTGAAGTGAGCGTGCTTCTTTTCCAATTTTAGATAATTTCTACAACAACAATCAAAACCCCATAAGCAAGATTCATAAAAAAAAAAAAAAGGTCATTGCAAGCAGTCTGCACACTGAGTGCAGAGGTGTGCAGGTGCTCTCTTGGTGCAGTTGATATGGCTGTTTTTTTTAGGTGTGGGGGTTGTGTTTAACAGTGGTTGGAAGTTTTAGGTACGTTGTTTTATGCTGATTTGGTTTCTGCAGAGTTGGGTTCAGTTGTGGTGTGTTAGGCTGCAGAGTTGGCTTGGTTTTTGTAGTCTGCACTCTGAGTGCAACAGGTTTCTGGGCTATTGTGTTGCACACTGCTGCACAGTTTTGTAGTTTTGCAGGTTGGGTGTTTTGGTGTGTGGAGGTTCTGCTTGTGATGGTGAAGATCAAGTTGGTTGGTTTTTGATGTAATTTTTGGTGTTTGTGTAGTCTTCTATGTAGGTTGTGTTTGTTTGGTGAATATTTTGGTCTTGTTTGTTTACCAACAAAAAAATCATTTCATATAATGAAACCAAATTAGATCAACCTTTCCTTTTGGTGAGAACCAATGGTTAACTAATTTTATCCAATCATTAGTTGAAATGCCACATGGTTTGAATTCATAGCGTTGTTGTTGAGTTTTCTTATCTGGTTGATAATATGTCTTCTTCAGTTCATGTTTGTAATGCCTCTAGTACTTGTCCACCCGTTGCAAGGCTGATTTGTCATACACCTCTTCATTAGGAATTATATAATGGTCCTGCCAAAAGAAGTAATTAGCATTTTTCTGAACATGCATTAGTATGAAAAATATAATTGGCCAGCTATAATATATATACTCTCATCTTCTTGACGATTTTAGCTTTTAACTCTTTTTCGACATGATGCAAAGTCAATGCTCCAACTGGACAATACTCTCCCATCTTCGCTATGTATCCAAGGAATTTAACTAATAGGTGTCCACCTTTTCTAATTGGTTGATGCAGCTCATTAAATTCCACAAAATATCTACGATCGTTGCTACTCAAAACATAAACTGGTAGTATTATTCCACTCACCAATTCAACTTTACCATTATCATCTACAATAACATAAAAGAAATGATATTAATGTTGACACTAACTTAAAATTAAGTATCATGTGCTAGTAAGCTTAGTAGTATGTAAAAATGAGCTATTGTTTGCTTAACACACAACCAACCAAAACTCCCCACAAGCCAACCTGCCAAACCACCTGAACCAACCAGACCAGCCACCAAAACAACGACAACAGCCACCATTGTTTCCAAAACAAAACTACTGCAGAATAGAACTAGAACAACCACAACATCCACCATTGTTTCCACACCAAAACAGCGTGCCGTAGTTTCCAGAAAAAAAAAAAAAAAAAAAAAANTAAAAAAAAAAAAAAAAAAAAAAAAAAAAAAAAAAAAAAAAAAAAAAAAAACAGCAAAAAAACAGCAAAAAAACTACAGCAGAACCAAAACAACCATAACAGCCACCATTGTTTCCACAACCACAACATCTACCATTGTTTCCAAAATAAAACTACTGCAGAACAGAACTGGAACAACCACAACAGCCACCATTGTTTCCACACCAAAACAGCCTGCAGTAGTTTCCACCAAAAAAAAAACAGGTAAGAAACTACTGCTGAACCAAAACAACCACAACAGCCACCATTGTTTGCACAACCACAACAGCCACCATTGTTTCCACACCAAAAAAATAGCAAAAAAACTACTGCAGAACAGAATTGGAACAACAAGCAGGCAACAAAACACAACAATTGCAGAATTGAACAAAGCCTCCACAACTCCACCCACACCAAAACAGCCTGCAGAAGAGCTAAGCAGCACACACAGGCCAAAAGCAAACCCCAACCAGCAGGCCTAGGGTCAACCACAAACCACAACCAAACAGAAAACTTGCAGAACCTGCAGCCTACTTGTCCTAGTAATTAAATGATTTATTTGCTAACAAAAAGGAAAATAAAATGAATGTATATTGAGCATATAATTCATACCAATTGTTGGAACCTCTTCTTTTGCATCAAATTCCACATCCGTTGGCCAACCATTAATGATGAAAGGAAGTCTTGATTTGATAGTCTTTGGCTTATTGGATCTACACTTCCCAACAATATCACTACTATGTTGACCCACATTTTTGAGCATTCTGAATGGTTTGCTGCATATCCTCATAAGTGCTATCACGTGGGAAATCCTTAGTTGAGGGTTTGAGGGTGGACGATTCAGGGTTAGTGCAGGAAGAAGAATGGTTGTTGGTTGTAGGTTGTTTAGTAGTGGCAGATTGAGGATGGGTGGATGAAGGAGGTTTTAGGGTTGCAAACTTACTCTGGGTGGAGGAAGAAGTAGTGGCAGATTGAGGGTGGGTGGTGGCAGGTGTTTTGGTGGTGGAAGATTGAGAGTGGGTGGAGGAAGAGGGAGGTGAAGTAGTGGGGGATTGAGGGTGGCTGGATGAAGAAGGATGGTTGCTGCTGGCAGGTGTTTTGGTGGTGGCAAAATGAGGGTGGGTGGAAGAAGGACGATTGGTGATGGCAGATTGAAGGTGGGTGGTCGAAGGTGTTTTGTTGGTGGTAGATTGAGGGTGGGTCGAGAAAGAAGGATGCTGAGTGATGGCATATTGAAGGTGGGTAGTGGCAGGTATTTTGGTGGTGGCAGAGTGAGGGGATGAAGGAGGTTTATTGGTGGAAGATTGAGGTTTGGTGGCAGCAATAGGAGTAGGAGATTTAGCAAAAGGAGGATTGGTGGCATATTGAGGTTTGGTGGCAGCAATAGGAGTAGGAGGTTTGGTATTTGCAACAGGAGGTTTGATGGTAGCTTGTTTAGTAGTGGCAGTCACGGAGGTAGTCTTCCATATGGATGTTGAAGTAGATGATGTTGATGGAGGTACTGACGGAGGGATGTTTAAACCATCAACCAGTGGTCCAAATGGTCCCCACTTTTTTGGTTGTTTGGAAGAGAATGACTCCATGTACGGACTATCTATACTTCCTTTTTCAAAGATGGACTTTAAGGATGGCTATAAAACCTCAAAGTATTCGGGATTTTGAGGGTGGTTTGAGCTGGAAGTAGAAGGCCTGTTAGAAGGTTCTGATGCGGAAGTAGCATGTGTGGGTGATTGATTTGAATTGGAAATAGCGGGCTTTTTGGAAGAAGTTTCTGATGCATCAACAAAAAGAGCAGCGGACATTGTTCTTTTGCTACGATAGGTCATTGTTCTTTTCATAATCTTCCTGCTCAATGAAGAAGATAATAATCAGTACATGTAGTGGTTGAAGTAATAATTCGTAAATGTACAAACACAAATAAGTAAATTATTAAGTAGAAGTTAACATCAACTTAAAAAAAAATAAAGCATCTTGTACCCATTTATTAGTTTAGTAATAGAAAACTATCTTCTCTAATTTTGCAGTAAAAATACTTACACATATTCGCAATTACATACATTCAACACACTTAGTGTGTTGCATAGTTGTAGTGGCATCATATTGACTATTCAAACAAGTCCCTAGCCTTAGTCTTAACTACATGCAACCACCCTTTTCGTATCTCATCCTCAACGTAGAAAACTTGCTTAGCTTGAGATGAGAAAATAAATGGATCGTCATGCAAGTTTCTACCAGTATGTATCAACATAGAGAAATTGACACTAACGCCTCCAGATGGGCTTCTCTTTAGTCCCCTATGTATGTCCACCCAATCACAATGAAATAATATCACCTTGTAAGAACCATGATAATTCAATTCATAGATATCTTTGAGTTTTCCGAAGTACTCATGACTATCTGCTTCAACCATAATTCCTGAATTTTGTGTCTTTCGATGTCGCTCACAATCAACAGTATCAAATTTGTAGCCATTGATATACACACTTTTCAACCTTTTACCATGCTCACTTAAACCAATGGACAAAGCTTTTCTCAACTTTCCTTCTGCAGTGCTATCATCTAAGTTATGCACCTATAATTAATAACAATACTTAATTACTATTTAATGTCCGTTTATTAGTTTTTTTTAAGAAGAGAAAAAAAAATTTAATAATAAAGTGTAAAACCTGATTTTGCAACCACTCTAGAAAGTCATTGATTATCCATTTAGCTTCAATATTTTCATTCATTTCACTTGCTTGAAGTACATTCACTTCACATTTTAGGCATATAAAATGCCTTTAAGAACATATGAATAAAGGAAAAGGTGTAAGATGTTTGATCATGATATAAGTATTTATAATCACATATATAATTATATGTAAACTATACAAGCCACAACTTACTCGAGAACGGGTTTAGTCTCTTCTGAATGAAGCAACACATAACGATGTGCTTGCCTTAAACTCTTACCATCAAGACGAACACTTAATTTGTTCCCAACTTCACGAACACCAGAATTATATAAGTTGTTCGTGTGTTGAACATCATCTTCATTTCTCTTGGGTCTATTAAAAAGGGTCTCAATACCTTCTAAGTACCTTGAACAAAAAGTGATTGTCTCCCATAAAAGGTATCCTTCCGCAATAGACCCTTCTGGTCGCGCTTTGTTACTTACATTTGATTTCAAAAACTCTAAGTACCTTTAAATTATATGTTATGAAAACTTTAGTGAAATTATAATTAGTGACATGACAAAATTTTTTTTTTTAGAAAAAGAAAAGGTTTTAGATATTGACCTTTCAATAGGATACATCCATCTATAATGAACCGGTCCACCTAACAGCACTTCTTCCACCAAATGAAGTAGTAAATGAACCATTACTGTGAAAAATGTTGGTAAAAACTCCATTTCCATCTTGCATAAAGTCAACACAACCTTTGAATGAATGTCATCTAATTCATGCATGGCAATAGTAGGAGAGCAAATCTTCTTAAAGAAACTTGACAACTCTTCAAGTGCGTCAACAATTTTCGTTGCACCTGAAGCTCTTAAAGCAATGGGAAGAATATCTTGCATGAGGATGTGATTGTCATGGCTTTTCAAATCAATAAGCTTTCGTTGCTTCATGTTGACACACCTACCCAAATTTGAACCATACCCATCAGGAACTCTAAGCTTTTGTAGGACTCTTAAAAATTTCTCCTTTATTTCAACTGAAATTGTGTACGAAGCTGGAGGTATGGAAAATCTCGAGATAGATGAGGTTGAAGCCAAAGGTGTGGTTTTATATTAGCCAATTTAAGAGCCTTTATTGCTTCCGGACCATCCCTACTCTTCTCTATATCGAGTAGTGTACCTAACAAATTACCGCACACATTTTTTTTCAATCTGCATCGCATCTAAATTATGTCGTAAAAGGTTGTGCTCCCAATATTCGAAATCAGATAATATACTTCTCTTGCACCAAGGAACAATCTTCTTATTATGACCATCACCCTCGTCATCATGTAATTCGTTGAAAGAAGTGTCTACTTTTCGTTTCCTTCCCTTCTTTGACTTTCATTAAACATACTCGACCTCTTCTTGTTGTCTCAATATCTCAGTTCCACTTGCTCGATGAGGAGCAAGACCATATTCATTTTTGCCATCAAATAAATCACCTTGATAGCGATAAGGATGACCAGGTGGCAGCCATTTTCGAGCACCTACATAGGAAATCTTACCCCCGCTACAAACTACAAAAATTACCAAAAACTACAAAAACTTCAATAATGCTCAAAAGAACTCTTAACAATTCAAATAACTCCATAGAAACCACAACCATTAAATCAAATAACTAAGTATTGTGTCAATCACCATTATCATGTCCTATATTAGAGTTCCTTCAAACCCCATCATTTTGGGCATCAAAGTATCCGTACATCTCATTAGCAGTTTTCAAGATAAAATTAAACAACGAGATTAATATAAATGACCTCATTAATTCTATTCATTCCTAGCAAAATTTTATGGATTTTCACTCCACTTACTACCACCTAAAATTGTAAACACGCCGGTATTGGATTTAGCGAACATAATGACCAATTTACCAAGGATATTCATGTAGGATATTCTTAAACAAAACGCATTGATCATAACCAGCAAGAAGCTGTCGAATTCTACTACAAACTTTATCTTTTCCACATCCTTGACCTCGGTGTCTCGAAACAAAGAATGTACTAATGTTTCTCAAAATTAGCAGATTAAACCACTGTAAAAATCTCTAAAAATACAGATTGAGTTCGCTTTTCAATTAATCAAGTATCGCACTTTATATTTGCCATGAATTATGAATATATGCTAATTTTAACACAACAACAAACAAATTATAACTTAAGAGCAAACTAATTTCATCCAAAACATTCGCACAATAACTTAAATAATCAAAATTCAACAACAACATAATTTCTAATTTAGCAAACCCTAAAAAAACATGAAAACATCGAAATTCAAACAATTCAAACATCTGATTAGCTTAGCAGTTTTCATTTTGCCATGCCAATGACTTTCTTCATATATAAATCAGAAACAAATCCCAGCAACCAAACTGAACCCAAAATACCATCCAAGTACGAATAATTTAGCCCTAATAAAAAATTTCGAAGAAAAAGGACCCAAAAATTTTGGTGAATTTTAAGCTGATTTTGAATAACCTAATTTTGAGAACTTACAAGTTATTTCAGGAACTCCAAAAACCCCACCTAATTTTGAATTCACAAACCCAATTATCCTAATATTGAAGTGTATTAAACGAAAAAAAATAAATAAATAAGCAAAAAATGCAGCACAATAGCAAACAAAATTGAGTCAATTATCAAATCAAAGTCGAAAAATCACATGAAACTGTTCGTAATTATGATTAGCAACAATAATTGTTTGTTTTTAATGTTGCATAACTTAATTAATTGCAATAAATAGTTCAATAATTCATGGATCGCAATTGAAGGAATTGAATGTTGTCGATAATTACATCAACGATAAACGCTAGATTGTAAAATTAGTTAAAAATGATTAAAAATAATAATAACAAAAATTTGAAAGGAATTTAGGTTTTTGATATCATATTTACCTCGGTAGTTGTTTCAATTAAAACAGACCTGAGGAAAAAGTCGGGGAGCTGTAGTTGTCCTCTAATCTACAGCGCACGACTAGCAGGTTAAAAACACTGACTTTCCGGCCCCCGGGGAGGTAGAGAAAGGTGGTTTTGGAATTCGCTGGTGGTTGAGGGCGCGCCGCGGGTTTTCGAAGTGATGTAGGTAGTTGATTGGTGGTTTTGTGAAGGTAGTTGAAGGTTTTGGAATGGAAGGAAGAAAGAGTTGAAGGTTTTGGTGGTTTTGGAATGTAGGTGGTCCGCCAAATTTCTAGCCAAAAATTTCAAACGCACGGGTTGTATTTACACGTGCTTTTCATATGACAATAAATAATGAATTGGGATGTTTTTTTAGTGCTGACAATTTCTTCAACTCAAAAAAGCGTCAAGAAAACACGGATTTTGTAAACAGCAACAAAACGCTTTTGGACAGTGTCGAGACAAATGTGTCAAGAAAACACGAAATTTGTAGTAGTGTGTGAGTGGCAACATGTATAAATTAATTGCTCATAACTCCTTTTATTCATGTGAATAAAAATTCTCAACTACCTTTCTTGTTGATTAAGTAACTAACCAACCTAAAAACAACTTCCTTCCTTGATTCAAAAACTATTGGCCAAATTATACTGATCATAACATTTCAATTCAATCTTATAAGAATTTATATTACTATATAACATGGAATGTCAACATACTATAGAAATCATGATTCTAATAAACTTGTCATGCACACAAATTCATGATACAAACAAGCATAACAATATTTCAGTTAATCAAGGATCATCCAAGCATAAATTCTAATTCTTGTGTTTGTCTTTAGTACTTAAGTACCTTGTATAATAATGGTGCTCCGCCACAACTTCGAGAAGTGGACTATTTCAAAGTCTCCTACATAAGGAAATTCGAACTAAATTAAAACTTTGTTGACTAAGTTCAACAACAACTATAAACTAACTTTCCTATTGGAAACTTGTCCAAAACAGTCCTTATACAGCCTTTATTCAATTCCATACTACACTTAAATTTTCTATTGTATGATTACTTGATTTTCGGGACTTATTTCTACTTTATAAAACCTTAACATAAATTTTACGCCACTTTAGAAAAGTGCACAGCAATTTCAAATTACCAAAACTCCTTGAAAACTTCAAAAACAACATAAATCCATCATACAATGTTTTAATTACTTAATTTATATGATCAATTCATGCTAGTTATCTACTTTAAAAGCCTAATTACTCACTTTATAAAATTTGGACAGCATGTTAAACATGCTTAAAATCACTTTTAAACTTCATAAAACATACTAAAAATTATATGTAACATCATAGAATTAATATGCGATCATACTAGCATAATATGAACACTTAAAACTTACTTGAACTTGTTTTTATAAAAATTTTAAGATTTATTTACTAACTTTAAAGTCATGAAAAACTCATAAAAACATCATAAGTTCATGACAAAACTCTTCTAAAATCTACTAACATAATTATGAAACCAATCAATGCTTTAGAATAATTGTTCATAATATTTTTTTCTATTAAATTTCATGATTATAAAAGTTGGACAACAATTTATTTTATATTCAAAGCCTTTAAAAATCAATCTAAACTTCATAAAATCATCATAAATTCACACAACTATAATTCATGATCATAATATTGTAGTTTAAATCATAAAAACTCATAAAAATCAAAACTTTCATAGTTTATAAACCCTAATTTAATTTCATGAACAACAAATTAATTCATGCCTTAAAACAAATCATAACTTTATTAAAACATGATTAAAACTTATAAAAGCACGATTAAACATAAATATGAACATGAATTTGCAAGATTGAATCAAAAAGAAAGAAGGAGAATTTTTTTTGAAAGTCCGAAAATACCGAAATAGGGGAGGAGTGGTGGCCGGCGGTGGCGCGTGGCTCCGACGGTGCTCCAGTGAAACACGAATCCCAAGAAAAAAAACAAGCTCAAACTTTTTTTTCCCGAAAAAACCGAGTAAATTTTTTTTCTTTTTTTTTTTCGGAAATCCCTTCCCTTTTTTTCCCTCTCTTCTCTCTCTAGATTTGAAATCCTAAAATCCTAATGACAACTAATTAGGAATGAAATGTGATAATTTGGGTTTTAAAGGGTATTTATACGCTCCAAAGTAGGATCTGAAAAAGCCCATACTTATCCTAACAAGTGGAAATTACCTTTCGGCCCTTGCATCAAAATAAATTAGGAAACTCTTGAGTATTCTATTTTTAGAAGCCTTTTAAAATATTTTATAAACATAAAATATTATTTATAAACACAAATAATTATTTTTAATTAAAACTTATTTTATATTATTATTTATATATTTTATTATTATTATTATTATCATTTTCCATTTAACATTCTTATTGAACATAATTTTCAATAAAAATATAAAATTATATTACTATAATAAAATAGTTTCTTAAAATACGTGAAAAAGTGGGGTATTACAAAATACCACTGGCTCGTTGAGGAAGCTCTTCCTTTGGTTCTCCTTATCTTGCAATACCCTGATACCTATAGGATGCCATATTGGTTTCATCCAAAAGAATGGGAAGATTTCAAAAGACTATGCCATGAATTTACTGACAACGGGGCATTTTCTATCAAGGTGGTTGAAGAAGATGACTATCTTTTGACCCACATGACTTTATTACTCCTATGGGACAACCTATTCCACAAGTAATCACTTCCCCATCCTTCCTAGGATTTAATGGAATATAGGACAGTGACGATGAGGACATCTATGCCGGAAATGGAGTACAACCTGCTTATCACACTGTCATTGAACAAGATGATGACATCATCAAAGTTGTAAGGCCTTTGTCACCTCTTAAAGACATCAAGTTTCAAGTCCTTGCTCGGATAGGACGCCTTAATGCTACTCAAAACAAAAACAACACTCAAGCTACTCAACCACATCATACACCTCAAGAGGGAAACGTGGTCGTTAAGCAACTCAAAAGAACTAAGGTCGATGTCAACGTATGACAACTCCTCATCTCTTTGGAAAATAATAGACAAGATTTACTCAAGGCCCTTTCTGATTCAAACGTGGCCAGTGATACTAATCCCGACGGTTTGGTTAACCTTCTGATCCATTAGCAACATAAGTCGTCCATTACCTTTTCTAATGAAGACCTTCCAACCGAAGGGCGTAGTCATAACAAAGCTCTATTTATCACCATGATAAAGTAGGGAACTCAAAATACCTATGACCTTGATTGATAATGGCTCGGCTATCAATGTGTGCCCTTTAAGAACCGCTCGAAAGCTCAGGGTGTTGACAGAACAATTCAGTGCTAGTAATTAAGCTATTCGAGCCTATGACAACACAAAAGGGACTCTATGGGAGTCATATGGATCAACCTAGTTACAGGACCGATCGAGAAAAAGTTTAAGTTCCATGTTATGGACATAAAAACTAGCTTTAACCTTCTCTTAGGAAGACCTTGGCTCCATGAACTAGCGGTGGTTCTATCCACTCTTCATAAAAAAATCACGTTCATGCTAAAAGGGGTTGTAAACACCATCGATACGTGTCCAATGAGGATCCAGGCTACCGATCAACCCATCATCAACATGGGGCATGATGCTAATGTTGAAGACTTATGGGGGTTCTAAATTGCTGCCATTGAAGAAGGAGTCAAATCTCCTTTCGAATTTTATCATCATTCAAGTTTAGTGGTGAATGCTCTACTTCGCAACCAAGGCTACTTTCTTGGAATAAGTATGAAATCAAGGAGGGCTCTTGCTGACGATCTTTTTAACCACCAACCTAAAAACAATAGGTTTGGATTGGGATACTTCCCGACCTAGGAAGACTACAAGGAGTATCAAAAGAAAAAAATGGCTAAAGAAGATGGAGAAATTGAAATCCTCTCCTACTCTCTTACCTTAAACAAGAAATTCTTATAAGAAGGAGAGAGCTTCCCCTATTATGAATTTCTGGAACAGCTCTATGGTTCTAATGGAACAAGTACCCGGGATTAGAAATCTTGTTTGATTGTCACTTCATGGAAAATGAAACCACTTCAACCACAAATGGGAAATCCAAACAGGATGACCTTGACGCATAAGGACTTTGATTGCTCTTGGGGTAGAATGTGCTCCACCAACCGAGCAACAGGTGGTCAAGGCTATGAATACTAAATCCTTTGATCCAACTAAGCTAATCACTCCTGCAAATCAAGTGGTTAGGGGATGGTGCAAGACCGTGAAGATCGCTACGCCGGAAGGGAAAATCATGGATATCACCATAGGAGAAGACCCTATGTTTGACGACTCTGAAATCGAGTCTTATTCTGAGTCTGAGTCTAGCGTTATTTAGATATCTAGTCCTAGGAACTTTATGATTACTAATAATCTTGTATTTGCTTACTCCTAGTATTTATCTCCTTGCTCCCTCTCCTCCTTACATGATTGCTTTGTTTCACAAGCAGAAGTTCAAACCGATAATAAAATAATAAACGGTGTAGAGGAACATGAAAATAAAACTCCAATTATTGAGGAAACTGAAAAGATCAACATTTCTGACAATGACACATCTAGAGAATTACACATTGGTCTTACACTTAATCCTTAAGAAAGGGAAGAACTCATCGCGACACTCCCAAATTCAAATATGTATTCAAATGGTCCTATGAAGTTATGCGCAGGATTGACCTTGAGATAGCTAAGCACACCATCCCTCTGAATAAGGGGGCATAACCCGTCAAGCAAAAGCTTAGGAGAATGAAGCTGGAAGTTCAATTAAAAATCCGGGAAGAGGTGATAAAGAAATTAAAGGCGGGATTCATTAAGTGGTCCAGTATGCTGATTGGGTTGCCAACATTGTTCCTGTTCCAAAGAAAGATTGAAGAGTAAGGATGTGCGTGGTTTTTCGGGACCTAAACAAGGTCAGTCTAAAAGATGACTTCCTGTTGCCTCACATCGACGTAATTCTTGACAACACGGCCAACCATACCTTGTTCTCCTTTATGGATCGTTATACCGGCTACAATCAAATCAAAATGGACGAAAATGACATGGAAAAAAAAACCTTCACCACTCTATGGGGGTTATATTGCTATATGGTCATGCCTTTTGGTTTAAAGAATGCCGGTGCCACAAATCAACGCGCTGCAACTACCCTCCTTCATGATATAATACACAAAGAAGTCGAGGTGTACGTAGATGACATGATAGTGAAAACCAGGGAAAGGAGTGAACACACCCTTGCCTTAAGGAGATTCTTTGAATGACTCCGAAGGTTTAATATGAGACTTAATCCTCAAAAATGTGCCTTTGGGGTTACGTCAAGAAAGATTCAAGCTCACGTGGTTAGCATAAGAGGAATTGAAAATGATCCAACAAAATATAAAGCCATTATATCTCTAAAAGCACCAAAGACTGAGAAGGGAATTTGAGGGTTCTTGTGTAGGCTCTAATATATAAGTAGGTTCATCTCCAAAAACTTACTATGGTATGTGAGCCCATCTACAAGAAATTAAGGAAAGACACTCCAAAGGAATAGGATGATGATTGTCAACAAGCTTTCAATAAAATCTAGGAGTATCTCGCAAATCCACCTGTTTTGGTACCTCCAACTCCAGGCCATCCCTGGAGACTTTACTTGGTCGTCAATGATACTGCTGCAGGGGATATGCTAGCACAACAAATCTATGGAATAGAAAATTCTATTTATTACTTAAGCAAAAAGATCTTAAAATATTAAGAAAGATATTCTAACATCGAAAAATTATGCTTGTTGATGTAGTGTTTGTTTGTCTTTATTTTCCAAGGTTTTCCTTAGTTAAATTACTTTTTCGTTCTTTTTCGTTCTTTTTCCTTACTTTTCCCTATTTTTCCCGTAGTTTTTAGTTCACCCAGTTCCCTCGCATTTTTGTCATCTTTTACTCCGTTTTGTGTTGTTTTGTGTATTGTCTCATTTTTGTTGGTTTCTCCATTTGGTAACCAAGGCCAAATACAATAAAGCTACACAAAGTATTTAGCGTTGGTTCAGGTTGGATATTATTTAATTTTAAGTAATTTGGTCTAGTCAACGTGTTACCATGCTCGATGGTCCATGATATCGCAAGCCTGGCTCACGATATCGCAAACCATAGCTTAGCGACTTAGCTCAAATAAGCAAACACCAACCTTCATAATGAGCACAAGGAAAGGGTAAATATTGCAACTGCCATTTTATTTAACCCATATCTCTAAGAATACTCCATATTTTCATGTTTTATGAATTGGAGGTTATTTTACGTGTCGGAAACTCCAAACGATAGGTCATTTGCCCCATTCCGATGAGTATTGACTTAGTTATGCCCTTTTTAAGTAGAACAGGTTGTGCAGTTCGAAGCGTAGCGGCCGCTAGCCCTCTGTTCTCCAGCGTGTTCTATTTTACTTCTTTGCACTTTTTTCCCACTTGTGCCCCAACATGGTGATGTTTTTGCCTATATAACCAAAGGCAGCTACTGAAGTGCCAGAGGAGAATCATAGAAAAATAGTTCGAGATAGCTAGAACAAGTAGAACATAACTAAACTCTCATTTTGCTCTCTAGATTAATTGTATTCAATTTGATTAGTGATTAGTTCTTTATCAATTTCATAAGTTGTAATTCAATCTCTTTAAATTCTATTCAAAGTTTATATTCTAGTATTTTGGGTTCATGTTCTTGGTTTATTGGGTTGATTTTAAAGCTTTTTAGCCTTTGTTCTTGGTTGATAATCTTGTATTGGGACATTATTGGAGTAAAGCTTCACGATTCTTTAATTACAAGTATTCAAGCTTCACAGTACATTTCTAACTCATCTTCAATTACCATTTCAAATTATATATTGTGTAGCAATCTTCTTTACTTGGAAGTGTTGTTTTATAAAGCTCTTTATCAAGTTAACTTGTCCTTGTTCTTTTGCTTACATTATTTCAAGTTCATAAGCTTTCTTCTCAAGTTAATCTTGTCCTTGCACTATTGCTTTTTGTCTTAATTATTCTCAAGATTAAACCTTGTCCTTGTTTTCATTAACATTCTTGCTTTTGTAGTTTGATTACAACACATGCATAACTTATTTCTTTGTAGTAATATTGATAATAAAAAAAAGCTCTTTTGCTTCTTATAAATTTGTTTAGTTAGTTTATAAATCCATTGTCACAACTTACTTCTTTGTTATAATTTATAATCATGAGTAAATATATGTTTTGAAATAGTAAAATGTGTAATGAGTAGCTTTTAGTGCTAGGGTGTGGGTGAAACCCTCACCTCCTATATGTTTTAGTGTTTCTTGCACGAGTCTTGGCTTGGGGTGACTAGTGTTGGATTAAGGGGTGCTTGTTCACATTTCTATGACTAGCTACTATAGGTGTTGTACCTAGGTTCCTCAATGAAGGAACGAGAGATGAATTTGAGTGAGGACTCCCCTTGTTTGATTGATTCAAGTACCATGAGAATAGGTCCTTGGGTTAAGGGACGTTACTAGTCTTCGTGATTGTGCTTAGGAGTCGTTTTGTGTTCACGCCATGAGAATAGGTCGTGTTCATAGTTCCGCTCGTCATGCTAGTTCAAGAGAGTAGACTTGCTCTTAGAATGATTTCCCCTAGATGATTTCCCCTAGACTTGGCTCTTAGAATGATTTCCCCTAGATGTTTTCCCCTAGACTTGGGTCATTGTAGGATTCACACCTTCATAGTGGTTGTGAGTGGTGAATCTTGCACCTTAGAACCTTTTATTTTTGTTAGTCTTGTGTTAATATTAGTATCAGTAACGATTATCCAAGCATTGCAATGTCCGACTTAGCTTAATCAACACTTGAGCTTCTTAGTATCTAAATTTGCTCTCACGGGATTCGATCCTTACTTGCCCTTGCTAGTAGCCTAGTGAGCCTTGTATGGTTTACCTTTGGTAGCCACTTCGACAGGCTATCAATTGTCATTGTTGTGGTCTACCACGAAATTGAGACATTACTTGCTCACTCATACCGTTCACATAGTCAATAAAGAAGATCCACTAATATATCTCTTCGACAAGCCTGTAGTAAATGGGTGAATATGAAGATGGATGATCATGTTGGCCGAATTTTACCCTAGATTCGTGTCACAAAAATCCATAAAAGGAAGCATAGTCTCGGTAATCTTAGCTAACTCTTCAGACGAACCTCGACCTGAGGACTACAAATATTCCGATGAATAATTAATGATGACCGAAGAATAAAGTTTGTCCTTGTACTTTAATGGTGCCTCTAATAAGCAAGGAAGTGAGGTCGGTATCTTGCTTGTTTCACCTAAAGAGGAACATAAACCCATATTAGTGAAATTAGACTTTGATGTGACCAACATCTGCCATTTTTCTTGCGACTACAAGGTTGTAAATACTTCTTATAATATGAATTGCATTCCTTAAAATTATTGGAATGGGTGATGCGAAAAATGGCAGATCATGACAAACTGATGCTCTGCCGCTGAATATGAAGCTTGCATCATAGGGCTCGAGGCCGCTCTAGCTCTGAGAGTCTAGAAATTAAGGGTTTATGGATATTCTTCATTAATCATTAATCAAATCTCTGCAAGATGGAAAGTTAGAAGTAAAAGCTTGGCTCCATATTAAGCTCTCTTAGAACAACTTGCCTCACAAATCGAATAACCCTACCTAAAATTTGAGGATAATCAATTTGCCGATGCTTTAGGTAAGTTAACATCAATGGTCTGCAGTCCAAGTTCTTTGAATGAAATACTGTTGGTGGTTGAAAGAAGAAAATAACCATCTTATGTTTGCATGGTTCAAGAAGACAACGAGGTGAACGACCTCACAAAAGAGGAACCTTGGTATAGTGACATCAAAAGCAGCTTACAAAGTCAACAATACCCTACTGGTACATCAAAGGGAGAACAACGAGCCTTAAGACTCTTAGCCTCCCACTACATCATTCAAGGAGGAGATTCATGTAAAAGACATTAAAATGGCTTGCACCTTCGTATAAACAGTAAAGAGGCTGAACAGGTTGTGGATCAAATACATGCACGCGCATGTGGAACTCACATGAATGCTCGAATGTTTCCTTCCAATATCATTAAGCCAGGGTATTATTAGAATACTATGGTGGATGACTGCGGTAGATATGTTAGACATTGAGATAAGTGCTTGAAATATGCGAATGCTCAAAATATACCTCCAGCCCTACTTCATTGCCTATCATCTCCGTGGCCATTCTCAACAAGGGGGATCGATATAATTTGAAAGGTTACACCTCCAGGTCTTGGTGGCCATGAATTCATATTGGTTACAATCGATAACTTCACCAAATGGGTAGATTCATAACATATGTTTCAAGCCAAACATGTGGTACAATTCATTGAAACTAAGATAATATGCCGATATAGGGTCCCGCGCGAGATCAACAGTGATAATGGAACTCATTTTCTAGGTGAATGCAAAGAACTCCTCATAAAGTGTAAAACTCAGCAACACAAATCCTCTCTGTATCGATCCCAAACCAATGGAATAGTCGAAGCAACAAATAAGAACATGAAGGCCATTCCTTCTAAAATGACCGAAACTTAAAGATATTGGCCGCTTAGGTTGCCCTTCCCGTTATGGGGGTAAAGGACTTCCATTAGGGCTTCTACTGGAGCAACGTCTTTCTCTTTTGTATATTGGATGGAAGCAATACAACCAATTGAACTTGACATTCCGTCGTTGAGAATAGTATTAGAAAGTAAACTTCCTGAACCTAAATACATACGGGCATGGTATGAGGCCTTGGTCCTTCTAGATGAAAAGCGCTTGAAGGCCTTAAGTTTGGTACAATTCTATTGAAAGTGAATTGAAGGGCATTTCAATTAACCTATCAAAGAAAGAAATGTCAAAGAAGGTGACTTGGTTCTCAAGGCACTATAGAAGATTATCATGGATCTTAGAGGGAAATTCCGTTCGAACTGGCCGGGGCCCTATATTGTTAAGAAAATGCTCTGGGAGGTGCAATTGAACTAATGGATATGAATGGTGACAAATTTTACAATCTCACCAAATTGGATCAACTAAATAAATATTATGTCTGAATCAACTCATGGAGTTTCCGGAACTACGTTTTGCCTGATTCCGAAAGGATCGTAGGAAGCCTTGACCTGGGGTTCGGCCAATTTAAAAACTAAAATCTCTCTCCTGTACAACACTTTAGCCGCCTGCTGAAATAAACATGAAATGTGTTTATTTTCTAAAAATGTAGGTAAAGATTCATCATTTAGACATTGTATCATTTGAATATTGCATCATCTTCAATGAAATAAAAATAAATGAATTTTTTGTAAGCATGACCAATGCTGAAAACTTAATTAAACATAATATAAATGTTTATTTAATCAAAACATGGCACGCAGGTCTTATTCATTAAAATAATAAAAGGAACAAGTTTGTGAAACAACAAAGTAATTCTCTCTAACTGGCTTTAGTTTCTTCTTCCTTGTCGTTCTTAGTCGTTGAAGTATCCCCTATTTCAGTTTGCTTCTTGGGTACACATTTCTTCTTTTTGGGACCTCTTCAACCTTTCCCTTTCCCTTTCCCTTGACATACTTCTCCTCTCTTGGCTCTTCCTTGTAGGAGTATCATCATAAAACTTCAGAGGTGGTAGTTTCTCAAGCCTCTGCCTAAAAGGCACTTTCCTGGGTCCGAGTCTGTCCTTAATAGATGTGATCTTGGGCTTCTCCTCTACCTTATCCTTAGCATATCCATGATCTTTCCTTTTCTCTTTGCGTGCCTATGCGTGAATGAACATAGATTCTGCATGCATCCAAATCAAATAATGCTTAGCTACCTTTTCATAGCATTCTTGATGTGGAGTCACAACAATCCTTGTACGCTTCTTCCAACTCCTCTCCCAGTTCTTTGCAATACCAAGAAGCATAGGCTTCTCCTCATGTCTCACTATATCATGGGCTTGAATACGTTGTTGCTTACTGAACTGCCTCATCACCCTATAAGGGTAATAAAATGTTAACAATGTTAAACTTGCCACGTAAATTTATGGGGTATCTTCATAATAGATCATGGTTTTAATCTTCTACCACGAGACTGTCCATCAAACGCAGATCTTCCTGTCAGCAAGAGTAAGCATCCATTCATGCGTGCTGGAATGATGATACTGTCTACGTCGTCCATACAAATTCTTCAGAGTATATGTGGGGATATTAGCAGGAGGCTACATAAAATTCAGACGGTCCCAGAGCCACACTTGAAATGATTAGTATATGAGGATATGTTGAATCTTACATCCATATTTCAAATGTTTTATGACCCATTTAATATATGAAATAAAAGTGTTCAATCATTACGTGTCATAATTAATTATGTATTGGATGCTCCAAATATCTTATGACTTATACAATATTTGAAATAACAATATTCAATAAAACAGTTATCATGTGTCACATGCATTATTATCTTATTTGCATTTCAAATGTTTTCATGATCAATTATATATTTCAAGTTATTCTAATTTTAGCATTAGATTACCTATTTATTGCTAGAAATTCAAATGCAAAAAAAATCATAATTATTTAAAAAATGCAATTTACATATTTACGTGGAGAAGTAAAGGATAACCGGTTAAGGGGGCTTGGGAATCCTTTTTCAGGCGATTAAGGGTCAGAAACAGCTCGCCGGTACATAGGGGAAGAGGGTTCTGCCTTGCTCGACTTATTCAACAATGGTAATCAAAGCAGCATAACGCACCAATAAGTCGCTGTTTACGAAGAGAAATCTTGCAAACACGCACATTGGCAAAGCTTGCTGATAACACCATTTTATACTCATATTTCTATGCTAAATTTGTGTGTTTCCATCTTAATTTTCCCATAGTTTCAACCTTTTTGAGCCATTATGCTTTATACTTTGCTATTGTTCTTCTCGGGTGCATTTTGCTTTGTTTTTGTAGGTTTTAGGTGCTTTTGTAAGGATTATTGGAGATGCAAATAGAGCTAATTTCATGTTGATCAAAGAATGGACAAATCAAGGTGTCTATCATGGTGAAAAGCTTCAAAAGAGTTGCTCATGAAGATCTACCGCAACATGGTTGTGGAAATGACTTAGTTTGCCACAACCAAGTTGTGGCCACTTGTTTTTGAAGTATTTTTGAAGCAAAAATCAGCCTACTCCGCACCCTATTTGCGGCCTAATATCACGTGCCGCACCCCGGTTGTGGCCTCTTCTTTGATGTTGACAACTCTTCATATTCCTAGCATCTAAATAGGTTTTTTTATAGGAGTTTTCATTCTAACTTCTTCACACATACTTCAATATCATTTTTTTTGGAAAAAACATTTAGTTCTCCTTAGTTTTTTTGGCACACAATTCTCAACTTTGGTTCTCTTGACATTGTTTTGGTAATTTCATCAATTCAAGTAATATTCTTCTTTTCTCTATTCTCTTTTATTGTTGTTAATCATGCTTTCTTTTAATTTTTTGTTTTGTTTATTCAACAATTATGTGTGAGTATTTTTATTAATCTAGGGTTAGGTAAAACCCTAGCCATGATTGATTCTTGAGCAATTTTGTAAAGTCCCCAATTTAATTGTTGATTGTTCATGCTTAATTGATTGTGCTTATGCCAACACTAGATTAGGGATAATTGGTATTGTTATGAATTCATTGTCTTTATCACAATGGGAATTGGGTATTGATGAATTTGGATATTTCAATTAAGAACATGATATTCTCCACGGGAGTAGATAGAATGAATTGTTAGAAAGTTAGGGTTTTGTTATTACAGTCTTTGATTTGCATGATTCCATGGGAGTAGGCTTGATTGCAAATTAGGGAAGCCATAGATACTCGGGAGAGGTTTTTGGTATTTTATAGGGTTACCTTTTCTCTTGATCAATTAGTTGATTAAATTGGGGTACGGATTGCTTGTGTCAATTGTGCTAATGGTGGTGCCTCACTCTAGGTGTTTTTACTCCTTGAATTTTGTCATTATATTTCCATTAATCTGTTTTAGTTTTAGAATAGTTATTCAATCTCAAATCCAATTTGTTACTTGCTTAGTATAAAATAGAATCAAAATTGACCACTTTGAACCATTTAGTCTCTTAGGATTCGACCCTTACTTACCCGACTACATAGTTAGGAGGAAAAGTTAGGTTATTTTTGTTAGGTGCACGACACGCCTTTCACTCGCCATTTATATCTCTTTCATGCTATTTCAGCAGTTCTGAAGTGATCATAATCGACCCCCAATATGATCATATCTCATTTTATTTGTTTATGGTACGGTTTTGGATTCCCTTAATCTTAACTATAATCATAATAAGAAGTTAGCTGGTAAGTCCATTTATCACGGACTAAAATAGGAAACTTGGGAATGGGTAGAGTTTTTGTCTCGTGGGCAATTCATATGTTTTTACTTGGATAGGGCTTGGCTTCTATTTGAGTGTCTTGCTAAAGAAACCTCTCAATGGGATATGACTACCCAAGGAGTACATAACTTTATTCATGAACCGAACTCTCTTGAGGAATATGGCTTTGATTATTTGTCATTTTATGCTTCCAACTTTGATGTTCATCATTAGTATTCACAAGAACCGAGCTCACTCGAAATTGCTCTTGACGAGTACTTAAAAATTTTTAGCATGAGCTCTTGTAATTCACTTCATACTTCCCATGTTGAGCTTGCTACAATGACTTCATTCATAACTCTTCTTCCTTGTCACTTGCTACTAAGCTTATTAGTGTCCAACTTTCCACTGACGATGACCCTCATATGTACTATCCCCATGAGATTTACGACTCTCATGAATCGTCATGTGAAGTCAATGAATCCCTTTGAATAGAGTCTACTGAAGAAAATGAGGTCATAAATGTCATGGTGATCTTCATACCACCACCTCCCACTTCACCTTGGGAAACACTTGACCTTGTTCCTTCACCGCCCACTTTACTTACAACCATTCCCATACCACTTCCATTCGAGGACATTCTTGTTTATCTTGATTCCCATGTTTCTCTTATAGAAACCAAGGAAACTAGAGTGTATGGAAGTACACCCTTTTTATTTTCTTTTAGAGTTTTCTTAGATTTGAGTCTTTCTTTTCCTCCCTGTGGGCACTCACTCCCACGTAAGCATCAAAAAAAGTCCCGTTTACTATTTTCGATGCCATTATTAGTCATTACTTATGTGGTTTTTAGTGAGTTGAGTGGTAGTGCATTTGACAAGCTTTTATGAGCTTTACAATGTTATTTACTAAGCCCTTATCTTTTGATTTTCCTAGATAGTTTTGATGTAATCTTGATTATATTATAGCTCCTGTGTCTAGCTGCTAAGTCAGGCTCGTGACACTAAACACACGCTCGCTGGGGGCACCCCAAATTACTTGTACATATCTTTTGAATTTCTAGTTCATTTGAGCATTTTTTGGCTCTTAAGAGCATTTTGGTTCAATTTTGGGTACCTTTTGTCCCCAAATCACCCTTTTAAGCTTCCAAGCCAGGGAAACCCCTTGGAATCATTTGATTTAGCTTTTGTGATGGGCTGAGTAATGTTTTGTGGTGAAATGGGACTTTTGTGTCATTTCTGATATGTTCGGCGATTTTTAAGGCATTTTCGGGAATTTGATCATCCCGAAATGCACTTAAGCGTTGATTAAGCAACACCAGCATCCCGATATGTTACTTTGATTTGTACTTGAACTTATGAAGCCTTCTTATCTCTTATTTTGGCTCATAAGTGCAATCGAGGTTTGTTTTTACTCATTTCTTGCTCTTCGGGAGAACACAGTCCCGAAAAGCAGTTGAGGCGCCTTCAAACCTCATAAGTCATCTGGACATGTCATTTTGATCCTATATGATGATATCATGAAGCTCTCTTGGCTTGATAATGTCTATATAATGTTTAAGGCATTAAAAACTTGAATTTTTGCAATATTGCTGGTAAAACTGCTTCAATTCAGAGGTCTAACAGACCTAGCGGCCTCTGGAACCTCCTAGCGGACGCTAGGCCAGATAGACTTTTTCCTTAATGCTTCTGTTTCAATTTGTGCATAAAATGAAAATTAGGGGGGTAGCGCCCGCTCCTGCAGTGCTGCGCCTGCTAGGGGTAGTGCCCGCTACCCTTCTGCAGCGCCCGCTAGGAGTGTCTTTTAGGTAGATTACTTCTGCAAAAATTCAATTTCTTTTATCTCATTTCTCATTTTACAAAACATGAAGCGCTTTCTCTCACCAACCCCCTTTCTCCCTCGTATTTTCCTATCAATCTCCATCATCTAAACATCTCAAATCTTCACAATTTCCCGTCACTAATTTATCTAAGCTTCACGAGCAACAATTCTAAATAATTTTACAAACCATAATGGAAATTTGCACTCATCTTCAAGAACTCCAACATAATTCAATTTGGGAAAAGTTAGGGTTTCATTCAATGTTCGAATTTGCTACCTTAAGGTTCGTTCTTAGTATTTATTGAGTGTTTTAACACTCTATTGGTTATCATTTCTTAAGCTCTAACTGTTTTTCAATTGTTATTAGTCACGATCAATTTTTGAGTTCTTGTTTGTTCTTCATAGTTCCATGGGCTCGTTTAATTGCTTCTTTTCATTCTTAATTTACATTAAGTTTGCTTATTAGCTTTTCCTTTGTTATTCATTGAAATCATGTTCGTAAAATTATGGTTTTGTTGAAATGCTTAGCCTTCTTCTTTCTCCTCCATAAGCACCGGGACCTTGCTTCGTTCTAGCTTGGGGATGGAAGTGATTTAATTGTTGATATATTTGAAGGCTTTAGTCGTAAATTGAGAATGTGTATGGTGAATTTATTGTTGTGTTGGTGATTATTTCAGAATTGTCAGTACATAACCATGAGATGATGTTTTTTGTGATATGTTTTTAATGATGAGGATTTTCCCCTCTTTCCCTCAAAATCCAAATTCTTTCCTCCCTTTCTTTTCTCAAAAATCCAAATGCATTTAGTAGGTAGATCATGTAGTCTTATTTTCGTAGTTTCTTTTCTTTTATTATTTTTAGAGCACTTAATTTAATTACCGCATGCATTCAACATGGAAAGTCCAAAAATATTTTTCTTCTTAGGTCTTTTTAGTTAGTTTTAGGGTTAGATCCCTATGATGTAAAAAGAGACTATTAGCTTAGATTTTCCCTTTCTCATGAGCTTCGAATCTTCGAACACTTTAGAAAGGTAGTTCTCTTGCTTTGCATTGTTTAGTAATAAACCATGTTAGATAATTATTGTTTGAACTTGTGTAGTGAATATCGGTTTCTTCACTCCTTGGCTTTATCAAATGCTGCATGAATGATCCTTTTTGAACCTTGGTGAGATTTTAAGCCTTCATGCATATTTAGACCACCTCCTTGGTCTCATATTCTTTCTTGAGCGATTGATATTTGCCTTGTGGTGGATAACTAGATCAGGAATTTGCCTTGTGACTTTGGGAATCGTGCCTACTTTGCTCTTGGTTATATGATCATGGCTCTCATTTCTTTTGTTTTGTTTTTAGAATCCAACTCTTCTTAGGTTTATTTTCTCTTTTCCTTCCACAAATGTATATACTCTTTTATTCCCCTTTGCGGTTTGACCCTTGTTCACTAAACCACACTTAAACCTCGGCCTACAAACCGTTGTCACCTTTTGTAGTTAGTGAAGCTTGCCGTCATTCTCTTTTCCTTATGTATAGTTATTAAAAAAAAGAAAAAAAAAAACAAAAAGAGAAAAAGAAAAAATAAAGATGAGTAGTGGAGTTGAATAAAAAAAATTCAAAAGCTTTTGTAAATAAGCTTAGTTAGCAATAAAAAGTTGGTTCTTGTTCAAATCATTTGAAGTGAGTAAATGGCTTTTCATCATCATTTCTTCAAAAATTATCTTTTAAATGATGAAAAGTCATATGTTTATGTTGTCCTATTCCTTTTAGGACGGTTTTTGAGTTACAAAATGGGTCTCTGAGTCGATTTTTCCACTTCTATTCTTCATGTTCATTGGATTATAGTGGAAAATCGAGTTTTGTTGTGTTGAGGTCTTCATTCATTGTCAAAAAACAGCTTGCAAAGTTCGTTATTGAGTTGTAAATGCTTCACTTAGGTTTACCTCCTCAAAATAGCCAAAGTTTCCAACTTTCACCTTAGCTCAACCCCATTACAACGCTCAAAGTCCATATGAGACCGAGATGCAAAGTTCAAAGGTTACTTGATCAATAAAGTCACTTGGCAAGCATATTGAGAAGGTATTTTACGCAAGATGTGAGTGATTAACCACTTCTTTTCTCATCTATACTCTTGTTTCTGTTGCAAAACTCCCTCAAGGAGTATTCCGTACGATCATTGCATAATAAGGAGTACATGATGTAAATATCGGTTGAAACTCACAAGTTCTCCTCAATCTACTTAGGTTGTTATTTAAATTCCTTCTTGAGAACTATGCTTTCCTTACTTTGCTTAGTGTTATAGATTTAGTTCATTTTTCAGAAATTGTTTAAAATCTTTGTTAATCATTTGCCTATGGGATTCTTGTTTCTCTTCCAATTCTTAAAAATTAAAATTACTTGGGGACAAGCAATGGTTTAGCTTGTGGGAGTTTGATGTAGTGTTTGTTTGTCTTTATTTTCCATACTTTTCCTTGGGCAGTTGAGTTACTTTTTTGTTCTTTTTCCTTAGTTTTCCCTATTTTTCCCGTAGTTTTTAGTTAACCTAGTTCCCTCACATTTTTATCATGCTTTACTCCGTTTTGTGTTGTTTTGTGTATTGTCTCATTCTTGTAGGCTTCTCCATTTTGGTATTGAAACCAAGGCAAAATATAGTGAAGCTACACAAAGTATTTAGTGTTGGTTCAGGTCGGATATTATTTAATTTGAAGCCATTTGGTTTAGTCGACATGTTACCATGCTCGATGGTCCATTATATCTCAAGCTTGACTCACGATATCGTAAACCATAGCTTAGCAACTTAGCTCTAACAAACAAGCACCAACCTTCATAATGAGCACAAGGAAAGAGTAAATATTGCAACTGCCATTTTATTTCACCCATATCTCTCAGCATACTCCATATTTTTATGTTCTATCAATTGGAGGTTATTCTACATGTCTTGAGCTTCAAAACGATAGGTCTTTTGCCCAATTCCGATGAGTATTGACTGAGTTATGCCCTTGTTAAGCAGAACAGTTTGTGCAGTCTGAAGCGTAGCGGCCGCTGGATGCAGTAGCGGCCGCTAGCCCTCTGTTTTCCAGAGTGTTCTATTTTACTTCTTTGAACTTATCTCCCACTTGTGCCCCAACTTGGTGATGTTTTTGCCTATATAGCCAAAGGTAGCTGCTGAAGTGCCAAAGGAGAGTCATAGAAAAATAGTTGGAGATAGCTAGAACAAGTAGAAAATAATTAAACTCTCATTTTGCTCTCTAGATTAATTGTGTTCAATTTGATTAGTGATTAGTTCTTTATCAATATCATAAGATGTAATTCAATATCTTTTAATTCTATTCAAAGTTGTTATTCAAGTATTTTGGTTCATGTTCTTGGTTTCTTGGGTTGATTTTTAAGCTTCTTAGCCTTTGTTCTTTGTTGATAATCTTGTATTGGGGTAGTATTGGAGTAAAGCTACAAGGTTCTTTAATTACAAGTATTCAAGCTTCATAGTACATTTCTAACTCATCTTCAATTACCATTTCAAATTACACGTTGTGTTGCAATCTTCTTTACATTGAAGTGTTGTTTTATAAAGCTCTTTATCAAGTTAAACTTGTTCTTGTTCTTAATTTGCATTATTTCAAGTTCATAAGCTTTCTTTATCAAGTTAAACTTGTCCTTGTCCTTTTGCTTACATTATTTCAATTTCATAAGCTTTCTTCTCAAGTTAATCTTTTCCTTGCACTATTGCTTTTTGTCGTAATTATTTTGAAGATTAAACCTTGTCCTTGCATTCATTACCATTATTGCTTTTGTAGTTTGATTACATCACTTGCATAACTTATCTCTTTGTAATAATATTGATAATCAAACAAATCTCTTTTACTTTTTATAAATTTCTTTAGTTTGTTTATAAATCGATTGGCAGAACTTACTTCTTTGTTATAATTTGTAATCATGAATAAATATATGTTTTTAAATAGTAAAATGTGTAGTGAGTAGTTTTTAGTGCTAAGGTGTGGGTGAAACCCTCACCTCCTATATGTTTTAGTGTTTCTTGCAAGAGTCTTGGCTTGGGGGTGACTAGTGTTGGATTAAGGGGTGCTTGTTCACATTTCTATGACTAGCTACCATAGATGTTGTACCTAGGCTTGGGAGGATAATCAGTTTGCTGATGCTTTAGATAAGTTAGCATCAACAGTCTGCAATCCAAGTTCTTTGATTGAAATGCTCTTGATGGTTGAAAGAAGAAAATAACCAGCTTATGTTTGCATGGTTCAAGAAGACAACGAGGTGAATGACCTCACAAAGGAGGAACCTTGGTATAGTGACATCAAAAGCAGCTTAGAAAGTCAACAATACCCTACTGGTACATAAAGGGAGATCAACGAGCCTTAAGACTCTTATCCTCCCACTACATCGTTCAAGGAGGAGATTTATGTAAAAGACATTAAAATCGCTTACACATTCGATGTATAGACAGTAAAGAGGCTGAATAGGATGTGGATCAAATACATGCAGGCGCATGTGGAACTCACATGAATTCTTGAATGTTACCTTCCATGATCATTAAGCCAGGGTATTATTGGAATACTATGGCGGATGACTGCAATAGATATGTTAGAAATTGAGATAAGTGCCAGAATTATGCGAATGCTCAAAATATGCCTCCATCCCTACTTCATTCCCTATCATCTCCATGACCATTCTCAACATGGGGGATCAATATAATTGGAAAGGTTACACCTCCAGGTCTTGGAAGCCATGAATTCATATTGGTTACAATCGATTACTTCACCAAATGGGTAGATTAGTAACATATGTTGCAAGCCAAACATCTAGCACAATTCATTGAAACTATGAAAATATGCCATTATAGGGTCCTCGCGTGAGATCAACAGTGATAATGGAACTCATTTTCAAGGTGAATGCAAAGAACTCCTCATAAAGTGTAAAATTCAGCAACACAAATCCTCTACATATCGACCCCAAACAAATGGAATAGTCGAAGCGGCAACTAAGAACATCAAGGACATTCCTTCTAAAATGAAACTTCCAAATATTGGTCGCTTAAGTTGCCCTTCCCGTTATGGGGGTAAAAGACATCCATTAGGACTTCTACTAGAGCAACGCCTTTCTCTTTGGTATATTGGAGTGAAGTAGTACAACCAATTGAACTTGACATTTCGTCGTTGAGAATAGTATTAGAAAGTAAACTTCATGAACCTAAATAGATACGGGCATGGTATGATGCCTTGGTCCTTCTAGATGAAAAGCGCTTGAAGGCCTTAAGTCATGTACAAGTCTATTGAAAGGGAATTGAAGGGCATTTCAATAAACATATCAAAGAAATAAATTTCAAAGAAGGTGACTTGGTTTTCAAGGGACTATAGAAGACTGTCATGGATCCTAGAGGGAAATTCCGTTCGAACTGGGCTGGGCTCTATATTGTTAAGAAAAATACTTTTGGGAGGTGCAGTTGAACTAATGGATATGGATGGTGACAAATTTTATAATCTCATCAAATTGGATCAACTAAAGAAATATTATGTTTGAATCATACTCATGGAGTTATCGGATCAACGTTTTGCCTGATTGCGGAAGGATCGTAGGCAGCCTCGACCTGGGGTTCGGCCGATTTAAAAACTAAAATCTCTCTTTCTTTTTGGGACCTCTTCAGCCTTTCCCTTTCCCTTTTCCTTGACATACTTCTCATCTATTGGCCTCTTCCCTCTAAGAGTAGCATCATAAGTCTTCAAAGGTGGTAGTTTCTCAAGCCTCTGCCAAAAAGGCAGTTTCTTGTGTCCGAGTCTATCCTTAATAGATGTGACTTTGGGCTTCTCCTCTACCTTATCGTTAGCATATCCATGATCTTTCCTTTTAGCTTTGCGAGCCTATGAACGAATGAACATAGATTCTTCATAGCATTCTCGATGTGGAGTCACAACAATCCTTGTATGCTTCTTCCAACTCCTCTCCTAGTTCTTTGCAATACCAACCAGCATAGGCTTCTCCTCATGTTTCCCTATATCTTGGGCTTGAATAAGTTGTTGCTTACCGAACTGCCTCATCACCCAGAAGGGTAATAAAATGTCAACAAAGTCACACCTGCCATGCAAATTTATGGGGTATCTTTCGAATAGATCATGGTTTTAATCTTCCACCACGAGACTGTCCATCGAACGCAGATCTTCCTGTTAGTAAGACTAAGCTCCATTCATGCGTGGTGGAATGATGATACTGTCTACGCCGTCCACACAAATTCTTTAGAGTATATGTTTTGATATTAGCAGGAGGCTCCATAAAATTCACACGGTCCTTGAGCCACACTTGGAATAATTAGTATATGAGGATATGTTGAATGTTACATCCATATTTCAAATATTTTATGACCCATTTAATATTTGAAATAAAAGTTTTCAATCATTACGTGTCATAATTAATTATGTATTGGACGTTCCAAATATTTTATGACTTATTCAATATTTGAAATAACAATATTCAATAAAACAATTATCACGTGTCACATGCATTATTTTCTTATTTGTATGCAAAACTTAAATTCAAATGTTTTCATGACCAATTACATATTTTAATTTATTCTAATTTTAGCATTAGATTACCTATTTATTACTAGAAATTCAAATGCGAAAAATTCATAAATATTTAAATAATGCAATTTACATATTTAAGTGGAGAAGTAAAGGATAACCAGTTAAGGGGGCTTGAGAATCCTTTTTCAGGCGATTAAGGGTCAGAAACAGCTTGCCGATACATAGGGGAATAGGGTTCTGCCTTGCTCGACTTATTCAACAATGGTAATCTAAGTAGCATAACCCACCGAGAAATCGCTGTTTACGAAGAGAAATCTCGCAAATACGCACATTATCAAAGCTCACCATTTATATCTCTTTCATGCTATTTCAGCAGTTCTGAAGTGATCAATTAATGCTACTAAATCGATTTCTCTACCAAGAACTACTTTTTCCATGACACAAGCATCAAGTTCCAAATAACGCTCAAAGACATGGAAAATTGTCACAAAATAATCCAGCTATACCACTGAATTGTTCAGGAAATGGAGTGATCTCTCTTTCACGGAATATGACACTATGAGTATCCGTATTCCAAAATCCAATTGCAACATATATAAGATTAATGTCAAGTCGACCATACCTCAAAGTGATCAAAGAAGCGAGTTTGTGGTCCTTAAGCATATCTTTCTCCTACGATATTACCGCTTAAAGCCACTCA
Organism: Suaeda aralocaspica; assembly: GCA_016808085.1. NCBI lineage: Eukaryota > Viridiplantae > Streptophyta > Magnoliopsida > Caryophyllales > Amaranthaceae > Suaeda > Suaeda aralocaspica. Next base: position 1,817,773 of record PYUH01000187.1, on the reverse strand, counting down.
TCACAGGCAACTTTGAATCTCCTAGCCATGATGAATGCAAAACACACAAATTTTTGAGAATTTTCGAAGTTAAAGCTCTCTAGATCATATTTTACTTGAATGAAGTGTTAAGTAAGAAGGAGGGGGGTATATATAAAGCCAATGAGTTGCCATAAATAAAATAATAGGGGCGTGACAGTGCTGGACGGGCGCCTAGGCGCAGGTTGGGCGCCCTGTGGCTGGCTTCGCACCATGTCCCATGCCCCCTCGAAAGATCCATATGCGTGCGACTGTTGGAAGAGGGTTCAAATAGAAAGAATGAAAATTGGATGGGAGGAGCCCATTAATAATCCGAAATGTTATTTTCACCTTTGTAAATGGTATTTCAATGAACCCAAAAATGTTGAATCACCAAGTCCCTTCATCGAATTCCCCATTGAACTTATGGACGACATTTGGGAAAGACTTGATCTCAAAAGCATAGCGATGAGCCTATTGGTTAATAGATACTATATCAATGAAATGATACACAATCATATCACTTGGGCAAGACATATCAGATATCACTAGCTCGTTGAGGAACCTCTTCCACTAGTGGAAAATATCTCATTTCCTGCGGTTAAATAGGGGGTATATGCTGCGGTTCAAGGCCGCAGCATACCCAGTAGCAGTATTTATTGATTCATATATGTTGCTGTCCCTAACTATATCTTATAATCATGTTAGAATCATATAATCACCTATGCAAGGGTCGAGAAAAATACTTCCTTGTTGTATGCATCAGACTGAATATGAAAATTCTGCAAAATGATCATGAACCTTGTTAGTCTTGCATATTTGTGCTATAAGGAATATTTCTTAATTTAGAAGGGTGTTGATCTTACCATGGTTTCTTCCCATATTGTGTTTTACAAACCATCTTCAACCTCTTCCCATTTCTTCAATATGGAAATGTTTTCGCATGCATACTCCAACATGTGTACCGTACCTCTTATGCCACTTTCCACAAGGTTGGCTAAGATTTCCATACTCAAGGTGCATTGGTTCGTTGGATTACACTGCTCTAGATGGACCACGACATTTCCTTCTCCTTGTCACCATAGCTGAATGAGACTGACCTTTGCCTGTCAAAGGTATGTTGGCGGTATCACCTTAAACACCAGGAGATGCACTTTCTGCCATTTCCTCAAATCCTCTATATTTTTATTAACTTGTCATGATCCACATGTGGCTCCCCTTGATCTTCCTCCTTAGTTTCGTCATATTTTGGATAAGACATAGATTCTTTGATGTCACTATCAAATGAGCGGATGTCATTTACACTAGCCATGGTAAAAATCACCTACAACATGAGTTTAAGCGAAAAATAACATTAAATTCACATGAATTAAAATAAAGTGACATGGCATTTTAGTGTGCAACCACTAACATGATAAAATTTAAAATATAATAATCATAATATGTACCTAGTACTTACCTTATTGCTTTGTTCATTTTAACATTAAATTCACATATATATAATCAAGTGTAACGAAATAATTTATTATCTATATTTTGAACGTCACATTGAACATATAGTTGTTCCTTGTGGACGAAAATCATTGCAGAACGACAATCTTTTCTGTGTGGTCATTCCCCATGTAGTCGGTGTCATTAGCAACGGAGTCAGGGACATTATAATAAGGTGCAGTGAAAGAAGGAGAGTCCTCAAATTTGTCATACTCTTCTTCATCATCAACATCACTAATGCCATGGATACTTCGTTTACTTGGTACAATAATTGACTACTTTGGATAATCGTGGTCAGCTACATAGAAAACTTATTTAGCTTATGATGCCAATATAAATGGCTCATCAGTTTCATGCATGCGATTCAAGTCTACCAGGGTAAATCGACAAGGGTAATCTCTTTTCAATGCACGTTTAATATTATCAACCCACTCGCATTTGAACAATCCAATTTTGAAAGTTACGTAGTCAAGGTTCTACATCTCATAAATCATTCAAAAAATTAACTTTACATTAACTGGCGATTGATCCTTAGTATTAGCATAAAATGTGGATGACACCAAAACAGAAGCTCCACTATTCTACAAACATGGAGAGTTGTCGTCCTACGAAGTGGTCCCGAATGTCTATCCGTTGACATCGTAACCCTCATATTTGGTAATAGTTTCTCCCGGAATAAAGGCTAACCACATGACACCATAAGAAACTCCCTCAGGCTGCTCAATTTTCACTCTCTACTTAAACCATGCAGCCAAGGTCTTATTATGTAACAGCAACAATGACTCAAGAACTACATATGCTCAGCTAAAAAGGGATGCACTTCCGAAATGTGGTGAAACACATACAAATGCGCTTGTTGTAGAGTCTCTATAGAAGGCATGAATAACTTAGAGCCAGTTACAACCTTGCCTTCCAATCTCCCTTCATAACGAGATATTGGAACACCAAAAGGATTTACACCCGCTAAATATTCCACTATGAAATTACCAACCTCGTCACTAATAGCGCCTTGAACCATACTAGCCTTGGGTTTCGCTGAGTTTCTACATTTGCCAGCCAAGACACCCGTATGCCTTTCAAAAATTTGGCCCAAAAGCTTTATTTCATGAACAAGATGAACAATTAAGTGCACCATTATGTCAAAGAATGCTGGGGGAAAATACATCTCAAACTTGCACAAGGTTTTAACGACATCAACTTGAAGTTTGTGTAACGTTGTCGGATCTAGTACTTTGCTACATATTTTGTTGAAGAACAAACACAATGCAGTGATGGTGTACCTTACATGTTGAGGTAGGATCCCTCTTATTGCAATTAGTTAAAAAAACTTGTATCATAACATGGCAATCATGCGATTTCATGCTAGATAACATCAACTCATCATCCAATGACACAAATCTTTTCATGTTAGAAAAAAAACCCGATGGCACCTTTATGTTGCATAAAGACTCACAAAAACATTTTTTTCTCCGCTTTTTACAATGTGTAGGAAGGTAGTGGCAAGAAGTAGGTCTTTTGTTCTTTGCCTTCACCATTTTGCAAAACTACCTTCTTCCCTTTCATTTTTTGTCTTTCAACGTCACTTGCTCCTTTCCCTTTCCCTTCTCGACGTTACTCTCATCATCAGCCTTCTTCCTTTTCCTACTCTCCCTAAGTCGAGGCAATAAATCGGGTCGAAGCTTATTCTTCTACAAGAAATCTAGAACTAATTTTACATCTTTGGTGTTATGTGGAACGTTAAACAATGTTCCGAGAATAGCATCGCAAACGTTCTTATCAATGTGCATAACGTCTAAATAATGTCCTACATGTAAGTCCTTCCAAAGGAAGCTGCCAAAAGATAGACTCTTTCTTCCATAACCCCTCACAATCCATAATCGGTTTACCAAATACGATTTCAACACCATCAACCTTCTTGTAAACCTCGTTACCACTCGAAGGTCGACGAGCAACATGATATTTGACCTTCGCATTGAATGCCTTCTTTTTCCTACGATAAGAGTCATCGGGTGGGAGGAACCTTCGGTGACACCAACCTACACACTTATTAGCCACCGTTGTGGTGTCCATGTCCTCCATACAAATAGGGCAAGCTTTCATCCCTTTATTCTTGTAGCCCCGATAAGTTACTGATATGTGCGGTTTTTATAGTGTTTTTCCCCCTGTTTCGAGTCAATTTTATGCCTAGTGGTTGTTATTCTGACTTTATTTTAGCTCATTTGATGTTCTTTAACTAATTTGAAGTGTCTCGCTAAGTTTGATTGATTTCCGGCAATTTTTAGAGTTTTAGTTTGATTTTTATCATCCGCGGTTGTTATGCTCGGTTTTGGTATGTTTTGTAATTTCAGGCAAGAAAACCGAGGCTCGGAACGAAGCCGGAAAGCTTAGACGGGATAAGAGTGAAGAAGCATGGAAATGCGTGTCAAGAAGTATAAAACAAGTCTTAAAGAACTCACGAATAAATAAGAAGAAAAGAAAGTAAAATGAAGCTTCTGAGGTTCATATGCGGGCGCACAAAAATACCATGCGGGCGCATTTAATGAAATCAGCAGCTGAAGAGGGCACTCTGGAGGTTTGATGCGGGCGCATAAACCTCCTATGCGCCCGCATCAGACGATTTTTCCCGACTTTTTGTTTTTCTTTTATTTTCTTCGTACTTAGGCTTTGTAAGCCCAACTTGGGTACATTAGGCACGACTTTCTAGGCAAAACAACTTAGGCTTTTCATAATTTAGAATTACTCTCTTAGGTTTGAGAATTAAGCACTTTTCTCTCTCAAATTAATTTAGGGGAAATTAGGGTTTTTTTGTTCATAACTTTGATTTTCAATTCAATTCAAGTCTTCGATTCATTCTTCAATTTGGTAATTCTTCTGTTTTGTTCTTTATTTTAGTTTAATTTATGCTTTTTAGTTTCTTTAGTCTAGTTAATTTAGTTATTTTTTATGTTAATTAGTTTAATTGTCAATTACTTCATGAATTCAATTAGGAATTTTACAATTGTTCTTGCTTTAATTTTCATAATCATGAGTGAGTAGTCTAATTTCTAGGGTTAGGGAAACCTTGATCAATCAATGGACTAATTAAATTAGGTTGTTTCAATTCCATAATTATTAGTCAATTTCCTATTATTGGTTTCTTTGTTTACAATTGAATTGTGCGCAGATTTAGTTGTAATTCTGGTAATTGTTGAATTTGATGCCGAGAGGTAAAAATACCACAATAAGACCACTGAATAATAGGCGAAATTAGTCTAGGCATGAGCGAGAGCCGCTAGATGAGTTTCGAGGGAGTCTAGATTCGAGAGAATTAGTGAGCCCTAATTTGACGATAATTGTGAGATTGAACGATCTTTGTTAATGAATCCATTAGTTGTTCTTGGTGACCCGAATGACCCTAGGCTTAGTTTATTGGTTTAATCCTTCGTCATTTCCAGTAATTAGTTAGTAATTAGTCAATAGTTAGTTAGCTAGTCAATACTTCTCGACCAAGGCTCTTTACACAGTTTAAGCTTTTTAGAACTAATAGAGTTTAACTGCTTCCCTGAGGATTCGATCCTTACTACCCTAGCTACATTAGTTAGTGTCGTTTGGTTTACTTTTGATAGGTGTGCGATAGCCTGTTCAAATTTTGGCGCCGTTGCCGGGGAGGCAATTTTTAATTCTATTAGTCGGGTTTTTACTGTTTTATTTTTATTCTTCTTAGTCTCAAAGAACTATTCAGTTCTTTGGGGCTATTTCTTATCTTTGCTCGGAGTTTATATTGTGTGCAGGTTCATAGGTTTATGCAAAACGACCACGAGCCTGATACTTACATCTTCCCTGAGCCCGAGCGAGTGTTTCTGAAACGGTTGAGACGTAGTAGACGCCGAATTTTTCTTCCCCGATCTGTGGAGGAAACTGTTTCTGACTTGTCTCAGTTTTTCGAGTTCACCTTCAATCCGCTGTTTGAAGGGTATTTAGAAGTTGAAATGGCTGCCGAAGGAGAAGGACAGGGTAGAGGACCACCGCCTCCACCACCACCGCCACCTGCGGCCCGTTCATTGAGAGACTATTCCTTGCCTAGTACGGAGTCTATGGCTGGAGGTTATTCAGTACCTGATACCGATGCTGCTAACTTTGAACTGAAACCGGCTCTTGTGAACATGGTTGAACGAAATCAGTTTTCAGGGACATTGAAGGAAGATCCGAACTTACACTTACAGAATTTCCTTCAATACTGTGATACTATCAAGCAAATGAATGTCTCTAAGGACTACATTAGAAGGCGAATGTTTCCGTTTTCATTAAAAGACAAGGCTAGAACCTGGTTGAATGATCTCAATATGGCCACCATTAATTGTTGGGAGGATTTAGCTCTTGCTTTTCAGAGGAAATACTACCCACCACAGAGAACTGCCTTATTGAGAAGCCAAATCACTAACTTCAATCAGGAGACAGATGAGTCATTATATGATGCTTGGGAACGGTTTAAGGAGTTATTGAGAATGTGTCCTCATCACGGGCTTGAGAAATGGTTCCTAGTTCAATCATTCTACAATGGGTTGGGAAATGAGAGTAGGGCCTTGCTAGATTCTGCTGCTAATGGTCGGTTTATGAACCAGGAAGTCAATGCTGCATATGAGTTGATAGATGAAATTGCCACTCATAATTCACAGTTTGGTAACCTTAGAGGGCATTCCAAAAAGGGTGGGAAACATGTAGTTGATGATAAGTATGAGAGTTTAGCTGCACAGATAAATGCCATAAGTCAGAAGCTCGATAAGATTGGTACTACAGCTCCCCCACCATCACCTGTAGCTGCACTTTCGGGATGCACTGATCCTTTCTGTGATTCATGTGGTTCTTTCGGTCATAATTCCCAGTCTTGCACTAGTTCAGTAGAACAAGTATGTGCCTTTCAAGCCTATAAAAACAATCCATACTCTAATACATACAATCCGGGCTGGAAGGATCACCCATACTTTTCCTACAAGAACAACAGCAATGTCCAGAATCCTCAGCAAGCCATGCCACCTCAGCAGCCACCCCAGCAGATGCAGAGATATGTACCACCACACCCACCAGGTTTTAGCAGACCACCACTACCAGCACCGCCAATGCCACCTCAACCTAGTGGAGAAATCTCGGAGTTGAAGAATATGATGTTGCAAATGCAGAAAAATATGGAGGCGATGCAGGCTCATAACAAGCACTTGGAAACTCAGATAGCTCAGATTGCGCAATCAACTGCTCAAAGGCAACCAGGCCACCTTCCATCACAACCCACACCCCCATCATCACAGGCATCACAGAATCCCCCGAGGGACCATGTCAATGCCATCACCTTGAGGAGTGGAGCTGCTTATGAAGGTCCGAAAATGCCTACTGATAATGTTAATTCTGATGTTTCAGGGGACCGGTGTCCTCCCCTCTTTCTCGCAGTCTCAACCTTCCCGCACCTCGTCCCACACACCAACCCCCAACCCCCCCAACCAGACGGGGGGGTGATATTGATGAGGTGATTTTGACAGATTCAGATTGAGTTCCAAATAGGAGACTGTAAGCACCTAAGGAGAAGGCGATGAACAACACGGTGTGTGATACTATTCCCGAGAATCACAGTCGGTTGCCGCCCTTTCCCGAACAGGGGGTAACCAGGAGTAAGAACGATAACATTTTAGTAAATTTTTAGCTATTGATTTAAAACTCTGCAAGTTACTGTTCCATTTACTGATTTCAATCACTCAGTTCCTACCTCCACTAAGTCTTGTAAAGACATTTGGCAGAGGCATGAAACGGCGAATTTGAATGCAGTGAGACGTAGCACTCACGTGAGGAGGTAGTCAGTGCCATATGGCAAACAAGTCACCACCAAAACTAAAGGACCCAGGAAGTTTTTCTTTCCCTGCTAACATGGCCCCCTGTGTATTGACAAAAGCTTTATGTGATTTAGGAGCCGTGTTGTGTTATGCCATGTCTACTTTGTAGAAAGCTTGATATGGGTCGTTTAAAAGTCACTAAATTACCCTGCAGATGGCAGATCGGGACAGTGAAATACCCTAAAGGTATTTTGAGGGATGTCCAAGTGAGAGTCGGAACTTCATTATCCTGTTGATTTGTTGTGTCTGACTGGTGATGAGTCAACAACATCCCGATCCATTCTTGGTCGATACCTTTTTCTTACACAACGCGCAGGTGCTGTTATCGAAGTCCAAAAATGCGTAGCTTGACCTGGTCTGTGAGGAGATGATAAAGTTACCTTAATCTATATGCTAGTCTAAAAAACAGTCCAAGTGAGAGAACATCATGTTATGCTATCGATGTAGGATGAAATTGTATTTGATGCTATGCCTCGATTCTCCTACAAAAGATTCTTCTGGAGTGCTGTTGTTTGTCTTGTGTTGAATGGCAGGTGATGGACATCATTACTGATGCTTTATCGTCCAGAGCTTCACTGGTGAGGAACGAACCTCGGAAGAAAGGCCGGATTTATTAGTTACCTTCAAGAGGTTGCGTTCTGGTTAAGAGGGTTAGAACACCACACCTGCGTCATGAAACACCTCCCCCTCTACTTGGAAATATTCTTTTTTACGGATATAAAAGTGTACCCGGTTATTGTTTAGTGTCTCTCTTTGAGGATAATCAATTCGATAAACGTTTTTATGGGTACGATTAGTCTCATAGAAAGCTATTGGGCTCATACTAGTTGATGTATTTGGAATGTATTGACCTTGTCTGACTTTTTGTAATGCAGAATTCATTTAGAAAGGGTCACAACCCTGTATCCAGGGGTCAACGACGCTGTTGAATCTAATCATAGGAGGTAGTGAGAAAGAAGTCCGTAAACTCTAATGCAGGTATTATGTCATATTCAGTACCACTTAATTAACCGCAGACAGGTAACGTCCCGTACAGGTGTCCCTAGAAAGGACGGGAAACGCTTGTTCGGTTAATGAGCAAAATGAATTAATCCCTACTAGAGTTGTCACAGGATGGAGGATGTGTAGTGTTACCTACCAATTGAATGATTGCAACTAAAAAGACCATGTTTTCCCCTTCCTTTTATGCAAATGTTGGAAAATTTAACGCTACTAAGAAGTATTTCTGATTATTACTCGATGGATATTCGGGTTTCTTTAGATCCCCATCCTCACTGATATGAGGGGAGAAACGACTCTTGTAAATGTCCTTATGGTACTTTTTTGCATATCGTCAGGATTCCCTTGGATTATGTATATAACTGTAACCTTATCACAACGTTTTGCATGACTGAGCTTTTTTTTCTGAATTATATAGAGTCTATTATGGATCTTCATGGAGATGTTAGTGTTACGCTCTCAGATTTTGATTCATGTTTGACTATTGATACTAAGTCTCAAAGATGTGACGGATATCTGGTTTTAAATTGGGAAAAGTGTCAATTTTATGGCTCAATGAAGGTAGTAGTTTTGGACATTTGTGTGTCTCCGAACGTTGGGAATTGAGGTTGGGATAAGGCAAATAACAGGTAATTTGAGCATACTGCCACCTCCAGGGTAAGTGTAAGTAAAGGGTGGGGGTAAGAAGTTGTTTAGGTCATGCTGGGTTTTATCGCAGGTTTATTAAAGATTTCTCTAAAATTGGAAACCACTAACCCCATTACTGCTAAAAGATGACTTAGAATTTTGAATCTCACTGACGAGTGTCTTGTCAAAGTACATTAAATATGATCAAAAGCATCATACATTACTGCAACCCATTTACGTCCACCCTGATTGGAATTTACCTTTCGAAATAATGGTGATGTGATCTAGTGATTTTTGCAGTTAGGTGCGGTTTTAGTTCAAGGAAATGTACAAGGTCTTGCTGCTATAATTATTATGCTAGTAAGACTTTAGATGAAGGCTCAAGTCAATTATGCCACCCGGAAAAAAGGATTCTACTGGCTATAGTTTAGCTTTAGGTAAATTCGTGCTATCTTGTAGGTTCGAAATGTTAGGTGTATACTGACCATGTAGCTCTTAATATCTCTACTTGGAAGAAGGAGCCAAACCGAGAACTATAGGTGGATTTATGCCATGCTTCACAAGAGTTTGAACCGTCTCGAAATTCGTGACTCTAAGGAGCAGAGAAATGGGTAGTCTGAACCATTATCGAGAATACGGTATGATAATGGGAGATCTCTACCCCCATTGACGATTCTTTCCCTGATGAAACATCTGTTTGGCTGTTTGTGTGCATTCACCTTGGTTTGCTGATTTCGCTAATTATGTTGTAGGAGGTGTTTCATTAACCCTCCGACTTGATACTATCAAGCAGAAAGCAAAGTTTTATGCACGTGTTAACGATAATTTTTGGGGATTGTGATCCTAACTTGTTTCGGGTGGCAGATGTTTTAACAGGAAATGGTTCTCGCGGAATGGGAGGTATTGGTTGTCACTTCACCATTGCCATTCATCCCACCCACGGAGGTCAATCTGTGACCCTCCAAGACGTTGTTCAATGCTTAGAATCAGGGTTCTATCTGGCTCCATGCGTTTTTGGCAGGACCGGAGCTTTTATTATGTTCTTGGATCATGTCCAACGAACAGTAACATCTCACACAATGAGTCCACAAGAATGCCGCAAACAGGTATACTTGAGAATTGTTGACATTTTGCATGTTTGTGGGTGTATTACAGCTATGGGAACCTGTCCCAAAATACTTTTGCTAATGGAAACCCAGGTATATTTAGTAGCTGGGATATTTTACTAAATGTTGGAGTCTTTGATCTTACCGACCTCCACCCATTCGTAATTCTACTTAGTACGGTTTTGGCGGTTGTTTAAGATCAGGTTTTTTGTCACTAGGTTTTCGGAGCCCTAGAGCTTCATCAGTGATGGGGAAGCATTTTCCATGGAAACGGTAGAGATAGCGCTGAAAAAGTACGGTGTTTACCATGAACAGGACTAGCATATTCACCACGAACAAGGCGGCCAAGTTGAGGGTTTAATTCGAGATCAAGTCTATACTTGAGAAGACAGTTGCAGAAATCGGAAAGGGATTGGACCAACAAGCTTCATGATGCTCTATGGGCATATAGGAGGCATTTCAAAACACCATTGGCATTTGTTTCGGTCGTTAGTTTATGGTATTAAGAAAGCATGTCACCTCCGGTTGAGGTAGAATATAAGGGCATACTGGGCAGAAAGGAATTGAAATGGATGCCAAGCATGGCGGGAGAAAAACGACTCCTTCAACTCTATAATGAGTCGATGAATTCCGTTTAGCTGCCGTATGCTAGTGCAAAATATATAAAGAAAAGACTAAGCAGGTGGCATGACAACCAGAATGCAGGAGAAGGGAATTCAAGTGTGATAGGGTACTTATTTAATTCCGTCTCAGATGTTTCCTTGAAAATGAAGTCTAGGTGGAGCGGTCGTTCGCGGTATATGGTGGCCAAATTCGGGTTTCTTGAAAGTCCAAAGATAATTAAAGGTGAAAAGTCAAGGTCAAGGAAACGATTGTGAAAGCTCCTATTATGAAGGTGAGTGAGCAGTTGGATTAGTAGAAGAGGTGCAATTCTACAATCCCGATTCACACTGACCACTCCGGAGCCACGGTCAAGCTAATGACCCTAAACAAGCGCTTCTCGGGAGGCAACCCGAGATTTCTATCCCTCCTTAACTCTTTTTTATGTGCTTTTGGTGTGTTTTAGTTTATTTTCGTAATTTTTAGTTAGTTGTGTTTTTGTGTTTTTGCGTGCTTTTAGGTGTAGTTGAGTAACTAGAGGTTTTCGGTTGCATTCCGTAGCTAAAAATCTAAGTGAGGGTCGAGGTAAGTAACAAGAAATTTTTAGAGGAAGAAAGAAAAAAAAAAAAAAAAAGCATGAGTCGAGTAAAAAGGGGCAGATGCCCCCACAAAATTTCCTGAGGAAGCGAGATGCGGGCGCATCTCACCTCTAGAACCCCAGAGAATTTGCTGAAAAAACAACATGCACCCGCATAAGTACTTTATGCGCCCGCATGTTACCCCCAGTAGCCCTATACTTTTGAAATTCGAATTTGATGCGGGCGCATAATACCCGTATGCGGGCGCATCAAAGCCGAATTTGCAACGGTTTTATTTTTTTTATTTTTTTTTTTACTTTCTTTTACCCTTTTATTCCCTTTTATCTTCTTTCTCTCACTCCTCACCTCACATTATCTTCCTCCTCAACTCCTAACCTCCATTAAAACCCAACCTCTAAAAACTTCTTTCTCTCATATCTCACTCAATACTTCACCAAATCAACCCAAATTTTAACACAAGCATCCTCTCATCTCCCTCTACAAAACCCCTCAATCAATTTTCGAAAAAATTTGCAATTCGGGGCTACAAGGGGCGCGCGAATTTCTACAGTTTGGGGCGTTTTTTTTGGTTAATTTTGGACAATTTGGGGCGTTCTTTTTACTCTACTTCCAATCAATCTTCATCTATTAAGGTATACATCCAACTTTAAGCAAGTTTTAATAAGTTTCTTGAATTTTCATGGCGTTCACACTATAGGGTTCGCAGTTATAAGTTTATAATACATTTTTCTTGAGTTTTATGCTTGTGTGATGTTGATAATTGCTTGTTTAAGTGTTATTAATCTCCATTTTCAAGTTCATGACTTAGAAAAAATTCATGTCCTATTTTACAATTGTGAACAATGCCTTAAATTCTTGAGTTGATCATATTATAGCTTCAACTTGCTAACTTTTAGACTTAATTTGTGTTGATAATGTCATGGAAGTTTGATTATTTTTTTTTTCCTTCCCTCTAGTATGATTGTTACTTGATAAATTATAGTGTTTCGAATTAGTAAGTGAGGTTTAAAATGTTGGTAATGTTGCAATTGCGGTTTAATGAGATTTGTGCTCTATTGAACTTATGTTGAAAACTTTGGAAACATGTGGAATCTTGGTTCTATGTTGAAAAACATTGGTTTGGTGATTGTTGTTAGCATCACGGCTTTTGGATGTATCGATAAAATAGACGGGTCATGCCGAAATTTTCACTCAAACTATCTAATTGAAAGCTGTGTCATTGCATGGGCTTGTTCTGTTATGTGTTTTGTCTTGATCCTTCCTATGGTTCTAATGCGTTCATTTTCAATTTTCAGGAACCATGAGCTCTCAAAGAACTTCGAGGAAATCACAGAGGACCGAGTCTTCTACCTCGGCCTCCAGGGGTAAACAACCTGCCGGCTCTAGTTCGGGAGACCCCGCACCACCAAACCGCCGCCAACAACAGGCCCGGTTCGAGAGACTGCAAAAGCGGCCCATCCGCTCTACCAGGTTCTTTGACCGCAGCACATGCGATGAAATGGGGATCACTGACCAAGTGGTCCAAATGGCGGATAACATCGGTTGGGGTGCATAGCTCGGAGTCACCATGCCAGGACCTGATGGCGAACCAATGGCCCCACCCACATACCGGGAACTCACTCTGGAGTTCCTCTCCACCTTCCACTTCAGGGTTATTGTGCGGAACCCCAGTAACCCAACAGCTAGAACAGGGGTGGTCAGCTTCACCATCTTTGGCACCCACTATGAGCTTCCCCTTCAACAGTTCAATGAGCACTTCTTCTGGGACCCGCGCAACCTAGTCTCTGTAGCTCTCGAGCACGGCTGGTCTAACTATGATGAAGCCTCCTGGTGGCTCCGTATCACTGACGGTACCACCCCCTATGCCTCATCCACCAGCAAGACCTCGGAAGTCCAACATGCAGCCCTCCGATACTTCCTCCGGTTCATTACCTACTGCCTATTTTCCAGAGGAGAGTTGGGGCAGGTCTATCCTGATGAGCTTAGACTTCTGTGGTTAGCTACTGAGGGATCCCATCTACAAGGCCGAGACTACAACTACGGGTTTTTCCTTGCCCGTAGATTTGCTGAGATAGCCGAGGGTGCCACAAACACGGGGGTTATTTACTGTGGAGGAATGATTACCTGGTTGGCCTACCAGTTAGGTCATCGAGAAAACTTTGAAGGGTTGCATCCCATTGAAGAAAACCCACTAATGGACATCCCTTCCTTGCGGTCTGCCGGGTTCTGCAGAACATACACTAGAGGCCGGCATGAACGCTTGGTATGGAATGTCCGAGAACTATCCTGGTGCTACCTTCCCAACGCCTTTACCTCCACCTACTACTTGGAACACCCCGAAGGCGTAAACCCCTGAGGATTCCCCCAGACCCCATCCCACTAGCTAGAGGACGGATGCTGAGAAGAGGGCCCTTGGAATGGCCCAGCAGATGCACAGCGGGGGGTGTCCCTCAGGAGGACATTCCTCAACAACCAGCTCCGCCCTCCCACCCACCTCCCCGGGCTTTTGATATGACCCCTCTATGAACCGCCTGGACGAAATGCCATGCCTACAACCTCAGCGGTTTCGATCAGATGATCAGCGGTTCGAGCAATACGGACACCCGGTTTGATAGACTAGATTGATAGTGTCCGGGCCTCAGAACTGATGTAGATCACCTGCAGCGGGTCCAAGGAGAGAGCACATGCACCCACGTTTGACCAGGGCACGTGCAACAATTCCCCACCACCCTAACTGGCCACCACCCCAGTATGACCTAACGTGGACCCTGCCCCTGCCTGCCCTCCCACATGACTGACTCACAGTTGCCACCCGATGGCGGGCCCCGGCAGGCTTAGGAGTCCTGCACTCCCATTCCCTTCCCCATTTTGTCGTTGATTATGTATCCCGGGACGGGACAGTGTTTGGCTTGGGGGGGAAATTAGTTACTCTTATTTAGGTTGTAATAAATTGTAAACAATTTTTTTTTATTTTCTTTTATTTTTTTTTTTGGACTTGGCTTTGTTTCTTTTTCCCCTGCAGATATGACAATCGGAGCAGGACTAGGACTTCTGATATCGAATTTACGAATTTTTGTTGATTTACATTGGGTTAGATGTTCCTAAACTCCGTTCTCCTTTTGCTCGTACTTGTATGTGTTGGAATCAGCTGTTTAGCCTTAGGGTTTTTTTTATTGCTTTCTAGTGTAGTTTAATGCTTTCATAGGACAGTTACATGGTTTGTATCGTCCCTTAAGGCCGGGAGTTTACATGTGACCAAAAAAATGTACTGCTTTCCTAGTTTAATGTAGTTAGCTGTTCAAAGAGAATTCTTGTTGTGATTGGCTGGCTGCTCGTCCCGGTTTTTCGTTGATTTGACTTTTCATGTACCCATTTGCTTAAATTTTCTGAAACTTCATGATTCTTGTATTTGGATGAGTTTACTTATGTGATTTGCCGGGCATGACTTAGTCTTAAATTTGCTAGCCTTCCTTGCAATTGTCAACTCTGTCTAACCTTGCTTGGGTCTTGGACTTGAACTGTGTTAGCGGGAGGATTTGAGCCACTTTTGATCTTATAGGCTACATTAAATTGTATTCTTTTCATGTGTGCTTAGTTCCTGGTGCATTTATGATCTTGAGTTTGCCTTTGGACTTTAGTAACTTTTAATTGAAGTTTTGTTGCATGTTGCGCATGATAAGAGGCATTCAATTGTTTCTAGAGCTTCCAGATACATTATTAGGATTTTCATGCTGAACATTATTTCTTCCCTTGAT
Source organism: Suaeda aralocaspica (assembly GCA_016808085.1). NCBI lineage: Eukaryota > Viridiplantae > Streptophyta > Magnoliopsida > Caryophyllales > Amaranthaceae > Suaeda > Suaeda aralocaspica. Next base: position 1,802,741 of record PYUH01000187.1, on the reverse strand, counting down.
CCCGTGTTTTCTTAAGCCTACATCCCTCACAAAAGCCACCATAAAGACCACAACATGACTCCCCCAAGCCAAGCTGTGGCATACAATAGTTAATCAAAATACCAAGAAGCCAAAAAGGGTTGTAATGTGGGTAATTTTTGTGAGGGAGTGTAAGGCTAAGAACCAGGGATCAAGAGGAAGAGAAAGAAGTTCAGCATGAAAATCCAAGAATGTATATCTGAGCTCTAGAAACAATGAATGACTCTTATCATGCGAACATAATCAACAAAACTACAATTATTAAAGTAACTAAAGTCCAAAGGAAAGCTACAAATTCATCAAATATAAATGCACAGGAAACTAAAGCACACAGTGAAAGGAATACAAGTTAATGTAGCCATACAAGGATCAAAAGTGAGCTCCAATATCATCCGCTAACAACAGTTCAAGTCACAAGATAAAGACCCAAGCAAGGTTTTAGACAGAGACGACAATTGCAAGGAGGCAGTCGAAATTTAAGACTAAGTCATGTCCGGCAAATATAAGTTAAACTCATGCCACAATTAAAAGAATCATGGAAGTTTCAGAAAATTAAAAATATGGGACATGAAAAGTCAAATCAACGAAAACGGGGACAAGCAAGCTAGCAATCACAACAAGAATTCTCTTTGAACAGCTAACTACATTAAACTGAGGAGGAACAGTGCTAGCACATTTTTTGGTCACATGTTAAACTCCCGGCCTTAAGGGACGATACAAACCATGTAACTGTCCTATGAAAGCATTTAAACAACTAGAAAGCCAATAAAAAAAACCCTACGGCTAACAGCTGTTTCCAAAAACCATACAAGTACGAGCAAAAAGGAGACACGGAGTTTAGGAACATCTAACCCAATGTAAATCAACAAAAAATTCGTAAATTCGATACAGAAGTCGTAGTCGCTCCGACTGTCATATCTGCAGGGGGAAAAAAGAAACAAAGCCAAGTCCAAAAAAGAAAAAATTAAAAGGAAAATAAAAAAAACAAAGGTTTACAAAATATTACAACCTAAATAAGAGTAACTAATTTCCCCCCCAAGCCAAAAACACTGGTCGTTCCGGGATACATAATCAACGAAAAATGGGGAAGGGAATGGGAGCTGCAGGACTCCTAATGCTGCCCGGGCCCGCCATAGGGTGGCAAACTGTGAGTAGTAGTGGTGGAGAGGGTAGGCAGGAGGGTAGGGTCCAGTTAGGGTCATACTGGGGTGGTGCCAGTTAGGGTGGTGGGGGGAAGGTTGCACGTGGCCTGGTCAAACGTGGGTGCATGTGCTCTCACTGGACCCGTGCAGGTGATCTACATCAGTTCTTGGAGGCCGCGGACAACTAAATCTAGTCTATCAAACCGGTGGTCCGTATTGCTCGAACCGCTGATCAATCTGATCGAAACCGCTGAGTTGTAGGCATGCAATTTCGTCCAGCGCGGTTCATAGAGGGGTCATATACAAAAGGCCCTGGGGAGGAGGTGGGAGGGCGGAGCTGGTTGTTGAGGAATGTCCTCCTGAGGGACACCCCCGCGCTGGCATTGCTGGGCCATTTCAAGGGCCCTCTTCTCAGCATCCGTCCTCTAGCTAGTGGGATGGGCGTCTGGGGGAATCCTCCAGGGGTTTACGCCTTCGGGGTGTTCCAAGTAGTAGGTGGAGGTAAGGCGTTGGAAAGGTAGCACCAGGATAGTTCTGACATTCCATACCAAGCGTTTGCCGGCTCTAGTGTTGTATGTGTCTGAGAACCGGACAGGACCGCAAGGAAGGATGTCCATTAGTGGGTTTTTCAATGGGATGCAACCCTTCAAAGTTTTCTCGATGACCTAACTGGTAGGCCAACCAGGTAATCATATCTCCACAAAGCTAAAAACCCCGTGTTTGTGCACCTCGGCTATTCTCAGCAAAATCTAGGGCAAGGAAAAAACCCGTGTTGTAGTCTCGGCTTGTAGATGGGATCCTCAGTAGCTAACCACAGAAGTATAAGTCATCTAGGATAGACCTGCCCAACCTTCCTCTGGAAATAGGCAGTAGGTTAAGAGGTGGGAATGAAGGAAGGTATCGGAGGGTGCATGTTGGATTCGAGGTCTTGATGGGTGGATGAGGCATAGGGGGTGGTACGTTCAGTGATACGGAGCCACCAGGAGGCGATCAAATAGTTGGACAGTGTGCTCGAGAGTACAGAGACTAGGTTGCGTGGGTCCCAGAAGAGTGTTCATTGAACTGTGAAGGGAAGCTCAATAGTGGGTGCAAAGATGGTGATGAAGCTGACCAACCCTGTTCTAGCTGTTGGGTTTCTGGGGTTCCGCACCAAAACCTGAAGTGGAAGGTGGAGAGGAACTCCAGAGTGAGTTCGTGTATGTGGGTGGGGCCATTGGTTTCGCCATCAGGTCCTGGCATGGTGGACTATCGAGCATGCACCCCAACCGAGTTCGCCATTTGGACACTTGGTCAGTGATCCCATTTCATCGAATGTGTGCGGTCAAAAACCTGGGTAGAGCGGAGGGCCGCTTTTGCAGGCTCTCGAACCGGGGGTGTTGGCGGGGGAGTTTGGTGAGTTGGGGGGTCTTCGAAAGAGCCGGGCAGGTTGTTACCCGGAGGCCGAAGGTATAGAAGCAGACTCGGACGAACACTTGTGATTCGTCTCGAAGTTGCTTCGAGGGAGCTCGGGGTCTCCGAAAATCTGAAAAGGAACGTGAACGAGGAGTAGTACAAATAAACATACAACACATAAAGAGAACAAGCCCATGCAATGCACACGCTTGTCAATTAGATAGTTTGAGGAAAGAATTCTAGCGTAGCATGGACCGTCTAGCATTATAGCTCACATCCAAGAAGCCGTGACTGCTAACAAAAATCACACACAACCAATGATTAATCCAAAACATAGAACCAAGAGATCCACATGTTTCAAAAGTTTGCAAACATAAGTTCAATAGAGCACCAAATTCCAATTAAACACAGGCAATTGCAAAATACAATACTGTTTTTTAAACCCACTAATACATCGAAACACACTATAATTTATCCAGTCAGGTAAACAGATCATACAGTAAGAGGGACAGGAAAAAAAAAAAATAATTTGTAGATAATAATTCCCTGCATGACGTAGCAACAAAATTAAGTCTAAAAGTAGCAAGTTGAAAGTAGAAGCAGAGTACATATATACATATCAACCACAGGACACTCAATGGACATCGTCGCCCATATGGTTACAAGGACATTGAACTGTTTTCTAAGAGGATACGAATCGAAAAATGGAGATTATAACCACAGAATTTAAACCAGCAATTATCAACATCAAACAAGCTAGTAAATATTATTAATGTTGTACAAACTCAAGAAAATTGAGTATGTATGAATTATAAATTATAATGGAACCCTTATCTATGGGAACGCTATGAAAATTCAAGAAACTTATCAAATGCTGCTAATAAAGTTGGTTGGTGAACTTTAATAGGAGAAGAGATTGATGGATAGGTAGAGTAGGTAGAGCAAAAAGAAACGCCACGCCAAATTGTCCCAAAATAACTTA
>PYUH01000187.1:1719742-1798623 GCA_016808085.1 Suaeda aralocaspica | reverse complement strand
TAAAGTCCTCTTTGATCTTCATATGCATGCTTTGGTTGATTGTGGAAGAGTCTTTTGGCAAGGTCGTAGAGTATTAATTGCATTTCGAGTCGACTTTAGGATTGAGTGTATACCCTTAAACACTTCCATGAGGTGTGAGATGTGGATTTGGGCTCCTCAAAACTTGCATTTAAACACTTTGTTGCATCNTATTGCATATGCATTTCATTTTCTTATGGTTGGGTGGTGAGGGTGAGCTACATTATTAGATGCTCAATTGTGTGGAGTGACAACCCGTGAGCTATTCTAGTCATCGATTCATTAAACTTGCTTGGTTGGCTTTGTTTGACTTTTGCTTAGGAGTGTGTAGCATTTGACCTGCTTTGATCTTAGTAAACTCGGAAGGATCCTTGAGTTGTGATGCATATGTTTTAATGGGATGAAAGCATTTCGTACTTTGCTCTCGGGACGAGCAAAGGCTGGCTTGGGGGAATTTGATATGTGCGGTGTTTATAGTGTTTTTCCCCCTGTTTCGGTCAATTTTATGCCTATGGTTTTTTATTCTGACTTATTTTAGCTCATTTGATGTTCTTTAACTAATTTGAAGTGTCTCGCTAAGTTTGATTGATTTCCTTCCGGCAATTTTTAGAGTTTTAGTTTGTATTTTTTCATCCGCGGTTGTTATGCTCGGTTTTGGTATTTTGTGTAATTTCAGGCACGAAAACCGAGCTGCTCGGAACGAAGCCGAAAGCTTAGACGGATAAGAGTGAAGATGCATGGAAATGCGTTGTCAGAAGTATAAAACATCTTAAAGAACTCACGAAGAAATAAGAAGAAAAGAAAGTAAAATGAAGCTTCTGATTTCATATGCGGGCGCACAAAATACCATGCGGGCGCATTATGAAATCAGCAGCTGAAGAGGGCACTCTGGAGGTTTATGCGGGCGCATAAACCTCCTATGCGCCCGCATCAGACGATTTTTTCCCGACTTTTTGTTTTTTCTTTTTTATTTTCTTCGTACTTAGGCTTTGTAAGCCCAACTTTGGTACATTAGGCACGACTTTCTAGGCAAAACAACTTAGCTTTTCATAATTTAGAATTACTCCTTATGGTTTGAGAATTAAGCACTTCTTTCTCTCTCATTAATTTAGGAGGGAATTAGGGTTTTTTTGTTCATACTTTGATTTCAATTCAATTCAAGTCTTCGATTCATTCTTCAATTTGGTAATTCTTCTGTTTTGTTCTTTATTTATTTTAATTTATGCTTTTTAGTTTCTTAGTCTAGTTAATTTTAGTTATTGTTTATGTATATTTAATTGTCAATTACTTCATGATTCAATTAGGAATTTTACAATTGTTCTTGCTTTAATTTCCTAATCATGAGTGAGTAGTCTAATTTCTAGGGTTAGGGAACCTTGATCAATCAATGGACTAATTAAATAGGTTGTTGTTCAATTCCATAATTATTAGTAGTCAATTTCCTATTATTGGTTTCTTTGTTTACAATTGAATTGTGCGCAGATTTAGTTGTAATTCTGGTAATTGTTGAATTTGATGCCGAGAGGTAAAAATACCACAATAAGACCACTGAATAATAGGCGAAATTAGTCTAGGCATGAGCGAGAGCCGCTAGATGAGTTTCGAGGGAGTCTAGATTCGAGAGAATTAGTGAGCCCTAATTTGACGATAATTGTGAGGTTGAACGATCTTTGTTAATGAATCCATTAGTTGTTCTTGGTGACCCGAATGACCCTAGGCTTAGTTTATTGGTTTAATCCTTCGTCATTTCCAGTAATTAGTTAGTAATTAGTCAATAGTTAGTTAGTTAGTCAATACTTCTCGACCAAGTCTCTTTATACAGTTAGGCTTTTTAGAACTAATAGAATTCAACTGCTTCCCTGAGGATTCGATCCTTACTTCCCTAGCTACATTAGTTAGTGCTGTTTGGTTTACTTTTGATAGGTGTGCGATAGCCTGTTCAGTTACCATATGCGGAAAGTCATTGAGGGTATACAAAAGCAATGCATGCAATGTAATTGTCTCCCTCACATAAGCATCATACACCTCAACCCCCTTCATTCCATAACTTTTGCAAGTCATCAATAATTGGAACAAGATAAACATCTATGTCATTGTCGGATTGCTTCCGACCAGAAATCATGAGAGACAACATACGGTACTTTCGTTTCATACATAACTAAGGGGGGAGGATGTAGATAGTAAGAATCACTGGCCACAAACTGTGCTTTTAACTGAAAGTACCAAAAGGGTTTATTCCATCCGTGCACAACCCAAGCCTTATGTGACAATTTTACACACTAAAAAACTTATGTTTCCTGTTGATAGTACTCCATTCAGGACCATCTAATGGATGTTGGAGGCAACTTGATTTTGTTTTGCTCCTGCCTTCTGCATGCCATGTATAATTTTTAGCATCTTTGGAAATTGAAAACTAGTGCTTGAATCTTAGTATTATTTTGAGATACCACAACAATTTAGAAGGAGGTCCTTTTGTACCACTGGCCCCTCCTACTCATAGAGAGAAACACCACACTTTGGACATATGTCCAAGCTTTCATGCTCATTCCGATACAAGATGCAATCGTTAGGGCAAGCAAGTATTTTTTGTGCTCCAACCCAAAAGGGCACATAAGCTTCTTAGTGTAATAGGTAGGCTTAGGAATTTCATTCTCATCCGGAAACATCTTACTCAACTTTTATAAAAAATGATCCAAACTCCTGTCTGTCCAATTATGCTCCGATTTAACACTTAATAGTTCTAACACGCCTGTTAGTTTTGTGTACTTAGTACACCCTGGATACAAAGTCTTTTCTGAAGCTTTTGAAATATATTCAAAATCACTTGAATCATCCACTACATCCATCATCTCATCGTTACGATCTTCGTTGTACTCCATATCATCATTTAAAATCTCACCGTCATTGGCACCAGATGATGATTCTTCATAGACATTGTAAGACTTACATTGTGCGTCATAAACACCTGTTTCACCATAGAAAAACCCATGCATGGTAATCCGACCTAAATCCACAGCAAAATACATGTTCACTAATAGAGTCAACCATCTTCTCATTCCCATAGTTGCTATAAGGGCAATAAAACCATGGGCTGCCAGTTTTGTTGGTAAGACAAAGCATAGTTAAATAATTCAAGTAAACCATCAGCAGATTCAGACGTATCCTTGCTACTATGCTGTAGATTATCATGTATCACGACGCTAAAAGTCCAACTTCTAAAACATTGATTGGTTGAAAAACACCTTGTTTTGTGTCAGAAGTCTGTCGTTCACCAATTTGGTCTACACATTTAGCATTAAAAACACGCTTAAATTAATTTTCTTATTTCATATTTATTTTCTCATTTTCATTTCATCTCGTTTTCGAAAATAAAATAAATTAATTTAAGCTTATGAATGTGATTTGATTCGACGAACCTTCTAGAAAAGGTTTGTTCGGTTTATGGAAACTCTACGTTAAGGAACTGTGTCAATGGTGTTATGGATGTATATTTCTTATATCTCTGTAATATTTTGAAATATTTCGGTTTATGGAAGAAAGTATACGAAATAAGGAAGCACCAAAGATATTTCGGTTTATGAAAAATCAGGGCTTTGAGCGTCATAGCACATGGAAAGTGCCCAGGCGCCCAACAAATGCCCAGGCACCCAGTCAGCGCCTAGGCGTCGAAAGAGGCTGTGCCACAGCACTTAGTGGGCGCCCTGACGCTTGCTTCAAGCGTCCTTGCGCTCCATGGGCGCCCTGGTGCTCACTATTGGGCGTCCTAGCGCTTCCCTAGTGCCCTTGCACTCAGTGACCTTCCTTCCAACATTATATATACCGCCCCTCCTTCGACCTTCATATAACAGACAATTATCAACTTCACATCTTTACATTCACTTCTTCTCTCAGACACTCTATCTCTACCTCGTCAGTTTCTCTCTCTACAACTCCCCTTGGTTTTCATACCTTCTTTCGGAAACCCTACCTTTCGCATAACTTATAACTTATAAAACTTTTTGTTATTTTTATTTCTATCATTATTAGTCAAATTTCTTCAAGCATTCAACGAAACAAGTTGTCGACAATTGCACGAAAGGTACTTTGAATGAGGCCAATAATATCGAAATCATCAAATTGTGTTCTTTAATGTGTTAGTTTACATGATTATGAGATTTTGAGTTCTTCAATGAGTTAGTTTGCTTGATAATGTGATTTTAATGTTTTATTCGATAATTGACATGTCTTTAATTTATATTCATGTAATATTGATTAATTGATGGTTCGACATTAAAATAAAATCAATCTTAAGCAGAAACGTTGCTTAGGGTTTATGTGGTCCATGCTAAAGGTTTTAATGCTTTCAATCACATAGAATTCATGTTTAGCTTAAAATACATAAAGGTGTATTTACAGTAATCAAATATTAAAATCAATATAATCCTAAAGAGATCACTCATGCATGATAAACGGAATTAATGTATGCATTAACTAAAAGTTGACTAGCCTTATTTTCATACATGTTTGTAAGTCTAAACCGAAAATATAATTGTTATAATTCGATATTATGATTGTTAAATTACATATGAGAACAAGTAGAGGCCGCTATACGCTAGGGAGGGGGGGGGGGACATTGTGACCTACTATTGTCCTTACTCTCGTAGCCGAATCAAGATATATGAGACCTTATTATCCTTGGCTGCCATTTTGCATTGGGCTATGACCTGATGGTGTTCCATTAACTCCCGAAAGGAGGACGACGACGACTTCTCTACTTGGGTTTTGAGATTCTAGACTCACTCCCCAAGCCAAGAATACTGACACTATGCAAACAAACTAATACGACATTCAATGTCTTGTAAGAAAGGGCATGTGGGACCCCAAAGCCCCGGGTCCACACATATATCCACGATCGATCTTTTAACACCGTTTTTAACTATAAGACATGTAATGTATTATTTAGAGATTGACAACATGTAATAAGCTTGTTCTAAAGTATCATAACCATAATAAACCAAATCCTAGCTATTCAAAACTAAGGACTATACAAAACATAGTCCTACTAAGTAAGTGTCGAATGGGTATGTAGGTATACATATGATAATGCAACACAACCAATTGAGCAACTTTAATTAATTAATATATTAGTCAGTAAAAATATTTACATGTGTTGAAATTGAACATATATTCATGCATATCATAATATACTCATAGGGTGAGGATTCCATGAGAACCGTGAGAACTATTTAATAATGACCGTATTAGCTACATTTAATTATTGCAATTACTTATTAACAATGAATTATAACTAGATATACCCTTAGTTTTCAATTTAAACAAAGTTTAGTTAATTTTTAGACTTTTGAAAATCGTACAACGTTAAGGTGGTCATAGTTATTGCTTATAGGTCAATTATACATGATAGCTTAAAACACTTGAGTTAAATGTCTATAACTTGTTACTATTAAAATAGATGTAAAGTAACATTATAATACCTAAAAAAAGTTAGAAAAAAGAAAAAATTGATGCCAAAAATCTTAACTTTCAGCTATACGCTCAAAATAATCCCAACTATACGTAATCCCAAAATAAACCCAACTTTCAACAAAAATTCTCATATTGGTCCCATGCAACATTTTACGTGTTACTATAGGTAACCTTTTGAATGTTTAGGAAACATTTTTTTGTTCACCTTTTTTTTTGTTGACATGGCTTTAATTGTATAACCAACATTTAACCACCCTTTTCCCTCCTTAAATCCCCCCTTCACTGACATTTTTTCACCTTCTTCTTCCTTCTCGTTTTTCTTCTGTTTTTTTTCTCTTTCTTCTGTTTTTTTCTTGTTTTCAAAAATGTCTTCTACTCATCAATCTGGTGGTTCAGGATCTTCTAGATCAAGAAGTGAACAATCGAGGGTTGTGTTATGTCACCACAACGATCCTGCTCCAATGAAGATATTGAGGATGAATGGTCCAAATATGGGAAGAAGGTTTTATGGATGCTCCCATTGGCATGTAAGTACATGTTGTCTTATAAATTGGTTTTAATTTGAAAATCTAGTTCTTGTTTTAGTAATTATTTAGATATTTGTTGTTTGAAACTTAAAGTTTATCCCAAAAATTAGGGTTTTTTCTTGAGAAATCAGGGTTTTCTGTAATTGAATTTTAATTATAGAAAGTGCGAAAATTATGGTTTACTGCTTAATTGTTGGGTTTCTAAGTCTGAATTTGTTGCAGAATGACAGTTTGTGGTTTCTTTGTGGCTGCTGATCAAGTTGCTTACTTTTGTCATCTACAATAAAAGCTTCAGGAATAAATTATTGAAAATGTGGACCTTAAGTTGAGGAATCAAATGCTATCACAGGATCTCAGGAAGTTGTAAGAAAGATTTGAAAGGCAAGAAGAGCAGTTGGAGGAGGCTTGGCTGGAGAATGCTGTTATAAGGGATGGTCTTTATTCTACAAATGCCAATAGGAGGTTGATGCTTGGTTTGATTGTTTCTTAGGTATTGTTTGCTGCTGTATTGGTGAAGATGATGTAGGTAATTAGTGGTGTAGGTCTATAATGCTACTGGTGCATGATTTTGTATTTATAAATGCACCAGATTTGAACTTATAAGGTTATGGTTTGATTAGGTAAATGATGGTTGATGATGCTAGTAATAGGTGGTGTTGGTGATGATTTAAGGATTTTTTTTTTTTTTTTTGTTTTTCATCAATTACAACCCCTTTCAAATATAATGGTATTTTATTTTTGAATAAATGAATGAAAAACTTATGCATCTATATATGTGTGTATGAGCTTGTTGTGAAGTATGAAACATAATTTAAAGCACAAAGGACATAAAAGTTGAGCTCACAACTGAATCACAACTGATGAACAAAAGAAGCAATAGTCATTCATATCACTAAATTAGTCATTACATTTTCACTTTAAAGAAGAATGTTGCATAGTACTACACTAGTGGAAAAAAACCTTTTTGCTGCGGTCATTTGCCTACCTTTTGCTTCGCTTTTTAACCTCAGCATATGCCAGAGAAGCAAAAGGGTAAAAACTTTATGCTGCGGTCATTGGCGAAGCATAAAGTATATTTCCCTCCATTATTTGTGAGACTTTATGCTGCGGTTGTTATATATGTAATACCCCACATTTTGACGTGTGTAAACAAAGTACTTTTGTATTTCCTACATACAACCTTCGTATTTATGCGTATAATTTTAGTATTTTTATTGAAAATTATGTTCAGTAGAAGTATTAAATAAAAAGAAATTAACGAAAATATAGTAAATAATAAAGTTTCGGTTAAAAGTATTATATGTGTTCTTAAATAGTATTTTTTATGATTAAAAATATTTTAAAAACTTCTAAAAATAGTTTTTTTTAGGGTTTCCTAATTTACATAGGAGTGTTTATGGGCCCCACCAAAATCCTACTTTGAGGCCTATAAATACCCTACAAAACCTAAAAATCCAAATTTTTACTGATCATACTAGTCAATTAGGATTCCAGAAATTTAGAGAGAGAAAAAAAATATTTTTGGAGCCTCGGGATCCGCGCCCAGCCAGACCCCGCCGCAGCAGCAGCCAGCCGACCGCCGTGCGCCACCAGCCGGCCACCACTACCAGAGCCCTTCCCCAATTATTGGTATATTTCGACTTTTTTTTAAAAAAAAATTCTACTTCTTTATTTTTAATTCAATCTTACAAATTTATGATTATAATTGTGTTTAATCATGTTTTTATAAGTTTAATCATGTTTTGATATAAGTATGAATTGTTTTAAGGCATGAATTAAAATTGTTGTTCATGAAATTTTAAATTAGGGTTTGAAAAATTTATGAAGATAGGATTTTATGAATTTTTAGGTTCTAAACTTTGACATTATGATCATAAATTATTGTTGGGTGAATTTATGATGATGTTATTAAGTTTAGATTGATTTTTAAGGGTTTTAGACTTGTTTTATAAAGCTGTCAAAAGTTTATAATCATGAATTGGAGTTGAATAAATATTATAAACATATTTAATTATAAGAAAAATTGTTCTAAAGCCTAGATTGATTTCATAAACATGTTAGTAGATTGTAGAAGTATTTTGACATGAAATCATGATGTTTTCCTAAGTTTTTCATGACTTTAAAGTTTAGAAATAAATCTGATATTTTAATAAAAACAAGTTAAATTCAGTTTAAAGTGTCCAAATTGCACTAGTATGATCACTCATCAATTATATGATGAAGTATATAAATTTTAGTATGTTTTATGATGTTTAAGAGTGGTTTTAAGCATGTTTAACATGCTGTCCAGATTTTATAAATTAATTAAATAGCCTTTTAAAGTATGTAAATAGCATAATTTGATCATGCAAGTAAGGTAATACATTATATGATCGATTTGTGTCATTTTCGGAAGTTTTCAAGGAGTTTTGATAAATTTAGATTGCTGTCCACTTTTCTAAAGTGGCATGAAAATTTTATTAAGGTTTTATAAAGTATAATTAAGTCCCGAAAACTAAGTAGAATTGCAGTAGAAAAGAAAATTGAAGTATGGAATTGAATAGAGACCAAATAAGGAATGTTATGGACAAAGTTTCCAAATTTAGAAGTTGGTTAAGGTTGTTGTTGAATTTAGTCAACAAGGTTTTAATTTAGTTCAGTTTTCCTTGTGTAGGAGACTTTTATTTAGTCCACTTCTAGAGTTGTGGCGGAGCACAACTATTTTACAAGGTACGTAAGTACTAAAGGCAAACATAGGACTTTAGAATGCATGCTTGAGAAATTCTTGTTCATATGGATCTTGTATGCTTGTTTTGGTTCATGAATTTATGTGCATGACAAGTTGTTAGTAGCATGCTTTAATGTTTAATGACATTCCATGTTAAATAGAAAGTTTAATTTTCCATAAGCTTGAGTTGGAATGTTCTGATCAGTATAGTTTGGCCAACATTTTTATGAATAAAGGAAGAAGATAAATTTTAAAGTTGATTATATATTTAATCAACAAGATAGTAGTAGTAAATTTGTTCACATGAGTAATAGAAGTAATGAGCAATTATTTATACATATAATGCCACTCACAGTTTAATGTGTGGTCAAGAAGAAAGTAAGTTATAATACCACTCACAGTTTAATGTGTGGTCAAGAAGAAAGCAAGTTATTAGCCACTCACAGTTAATGTGTTGTACAGGAGATTCAGTTTAATTCAAGGACTCACATAAGTTAATTTGGAACCACCTTAAAGTAAAGATAATGATTATGGTTGCTTGATTATATGCATGTCTTTATGTGATGTTGCATGAGAGTCATAACAATGTTAAACCTATTAAGTCATGTAAAGTGTAAGAGGATTCGCACCAAAACTCTTGGAACGTATATACCTTGAGTATGAACAAAGGGGGGGGGGGTCATATGGAACAGTGATCCATGACTTCTAATTGGAGTACAAGACGTTATACTCTTTTATATTATAAATGCGCTGGATATCCGTCACCTCGTGTGACATAGATAATACCTTCTTGGAGTTGCGCCAAAGTTGGTGCCCAATAGGGCGATTTTAAAGGAAAGGAAACCCGTTCGATGTCGAATCCAAAAGTTAAACATAATAATAATTTTATTGAATCCAAGTACAGGTTTGAAGGTTGTCAAAGGTAAGTTGAGTGCATGTTTTATTTTGTTATTGTTATTGCATAGTCTTTTGTAGTTATGTACTCAGCTTTGCTGACAATTTGCTTTGTGTACATCGCTTTGTCTTGGACATGGCCCTACGATGACCCACTTGTGGTGAGTAGTTGTCTAGTAAAAGGAAAGCTGCAGGTACAAGTGGGCATAAGCCATTTCTTGTTGGGATGGAGTGAGAGCGCTTGATGTGGTTGTAGTTTTGCCTTATTTCAATTGCTTTCAGAGACTAAAGTGTATTTGGTTGTTTGGATTTTGAAAGACTTTTGATTATTAATTTTGGTTTGGTTTAAAGGGCCATTAATATGGATCCGAAGTGTAATAAATTTAAAGTTGATATTATTTTGAAGTTGTTTGAAGTTTAGTTTCAAATTGTTTTGGTTTTAAAGACTTCCGCTGTAGTACTTTGATAAATGCCTTAGCCGTTTTCACGGTGGCGGTAGTACTTTGGCTTTTCCATATATAGTAGTTTAGTAATTGTAATATCTACTAGTTCAACGTGTTTTCCGGAAAAATTAGGAAGTAGAAAGTTAAGGAAAATCCAGGGTGTTACAATATATGACCGCAGCATAAAGTATTTTTCCCTCCAAAAATCAAGACTTTATGCTTCGGTTATTAAGTGTGACCGCAGCATAAAGTTCTTTTCCCACAGAAAATTTTTTACTTTATGCTTCATTTTTTTACATTATATGGCCGCATCAAAAGGCTTATTTCTATATATATATATTTTAATATTCACTAGCTTCCACAATTGGTAATTAGAATATTTTTAATAATAATGATTATTATTATTAATATATTAACATTAATAATTAATATATGAACAATAATAGTCATTAGTATTTATAAAATAAGTTAAAAACAACGATAATATTAATATTATTAATAATAAAGTAACAATACATAACGTAACTTACAATTTAAACTTGCGTACATATATATGTCACGCCACCTACGTACTATAATTACATTGACCAATTGAATTTTTTTACATCATCATCTTGCACCAAATGAAATTGAGTGTTTCATTACAAACAATATAAAGTGATAAAACAAGCTAGTTTCTCTCTAACTTCAACAATTTCTTGAGCGGTATATGGCCTTGACATCTTGCCGCCTTTAAAACCTTTAAACTCATTAAAAACAAAGTTATATTAATTATTACACCATGTGGCAGCTTTAAAATTTCAATAAAGAAACATTCACACCAAACACAATCGATCTATAAGTAATTATGCATTCAAGCAAACTTTGAAAAAAATAACTCATGTCCTTGTCTCTTTATTCTACTTCAACATGATCTTACCATACAGAAACATGAAAAAAAGCAACACAGCAACGCAACATCCTACTGCAGATAATACATAAGCGTCTATTTACCATGGGACAACACAAACAGCGCAACAACAGAAAAAAAAACCAACCATAGCAACGCAACATCAAACTGCAGAATAGCAACGCAGAACAGCAAACTGCAGAACAGCAGAAGCAGAGTACAAAACAGCAAAAACAACGCAGAAACAGAAAAGCATCTGGTACATCTTAAACATGTCAAGAGTTTTTGAGGTTCTTGATTTTGAGATTCATATGTGGGTGTTAGTGAGACTAGCAATTTTATCTTGAATGAATAATTTAAACCCGAATTGTTTTTTCTCTTGCGGATGGTCAACCTCTGCCTCTTGTAGTTTTTATAGGATCCTTGTGCTTCCTATAATTTGAGTAGATTCGAAACAAAAACATAGCATACTACCAAGTTAACAATTAACCACTTTGAACACATTTTGGGCGTTTTGTTTGTATGGGTTTAGAATTAGGAATAACACTTCGAGGTATGGGGTAGCTAGAAATCTATACTTAATATTATATGATTTGTTTTTGTTACGAGAGTAATCCAAAAAAAAAATCTAAGTAAAGGCTCCAAGAATATATTGTAAGGGTAGAAACAAGTGGTTGCTTTTTTCAACTGCAAGGGTAGAACATACTCAACTGCAGAAACTGCAGTAAACAGCTGAAACAGAATAGCAGAAGCGCAGAACAGCAGAAGCAGTACAGGAAAGCAAAAACAACGTGGAAACAGAAAAATTAGCAGCAGTATCAAACTGCTGAAGCAACAGTTAACTGCAGAAACTACATTCAACTGCAGAAACTGCAGTAAACAGCTGAAACAGAACAGCAGAAGCGCAGAACAGGAAAGCAAAAACAACGTGGAAATAGAAAATTAGCAGCAGTATCAAGCTGCTGAAGCAGCAGTTAACTGCAGAAACTGCAGTAAACAGCTGAAACAGAACAGGTGAAGCAGCGCATAACAATGGAATTAGTACAACAAAAACAGTACAGAAGTTAGTCATGAAAAGGCCAAAAACGAAGAAAAAACGCAATACAGAAAAGTAGAAGCCAAAATAGAAAAGCCAATCGTTTCCGGATTGGTCGATAAATGCCCAAATCGGCCAAGGCATGCCTCCATTGGTCGATACGTGCCCCTTACGGCTCAGTAGTGGCCAAAATCGACAAATGCATGCCTAAATGGAATTGGCCATGGCATTCCCGGATTGGTTGATATGTGCCCAAATTAACCCACCAATGAATAAAAATTTGCAATGACAGCTATAACCTTCGACTATATTTGAATAAGTGTAAATGTGAAAGAATAAGTACTTACCATGTCTAATTCATCAGATGATGTGCAACTTGATATGATATCTAGCATGAACCACATTACATAGTACCCACAATCCACACCATTTTGTTGTTGTGCACACTACAAAATATGAGATACAATAATCAATAAATTACCACAAAGGTTCAAGTCAATAAATTACAACCATGCTCATGATTCCCTAGCTATTTACCTCAACGTGAACCAACTTCGGAATAGAGCCGATTCGGGTTGCACCAATTGATCTCATCACACTAATGAAACAAACAAGTAATAAACATTAGTATAAAATGAAGCTTCAAAATGGAAAACTTAAAATCGAACAAAGTATGTACACTACATATACCTATTGACCCATGTCATGGTCATATACTTTTCCGGCGGCTCTGTACAACAAGAGTCAAAAATGTATACTGTGTGCATGTATGGGGATATGAGTAGCAGCACCCAATGTCAACTACATCATCGATGACACCATTCAACAACGATTTCATTAAACACTACGTAATTAAATAGAAGAAACCAAAGTTGCAACAAGAATGGACATGTAAAGGTAAAATGTATACCTCTCAAGATAGGGAGCTAAAACAAACTTCCTCTTCGGTTGCATTGCTTCGGTTATACCACGGTGGAGGTATTCTTTTACATCGAGAGGGCACTTCAAGCATCGTTGGTCATGAATCTCGTACGGACACAACCAACCCATGATTTATACAACACAAAACAAAAACTGAAGAGAGACTCAAATAACAAATTTCTCAGTTTAAAAGCTTTGATTTTTTCTGGCGATAAGTTGTTAGATTTTGGCTTTTCTCATGTCCTTGAAATAACATAGTCAATCTCAAATTCTCAATTCAACAAAACAAAACCCTTCACAAATTAAAAATTACTTCTAACATTATGCAAGCATTAATATCAATATCAATCAATCAACTAAAACCAAAACCTAAACCAATCAAACAATCACATCTAAACAAAAACTACAAATCAAATAAACAATTCAAATAATAAACAACAAAAAAAAAAAACAGGGCAGAAAGAAATATATATACTTAGTATATGAATATATCTCATATTATTTCATTAACCAAATTTACTTACAACAAAGGGGTCAACTCAACGTACTCAATAATCATAATTCATAAACCCCAATAAATTAACCCCGAAAACCCGCAAATCAAAAACCCCTAAAAATTATTTTTTTTTATAAAAAATGCAATTAAATCGAAGACACACAAGATTCAATCTTTTCACCATTACAAACCAACCCACAACCACATTGAGGACATTCTTCGAAATTACAAATAGGAAAATCAGCTGAAGCAATTCCAACAGAAAACTCAAGATTATCACCAACTCTTCTAACTTCAACAATATTAAGCCAAACAAAAAATACTTTAACACTTCAACCCACAATCCTGCTTGTTGTTAATTTAGGAATGAATTATTTCATACATACCATGAATTAAATCCCCAATTAAACCCTAACAAATTAAACCTAGCTAGCCCAAAATCCCCATTTAAACAGTAACAAGTTAAACCCACTTACCAATTTAACAAGTTAACAAGATATGGCGGAAGAAGAAGACCGACGAAGACGACAAAGGAAGAAAGAAGAAGACGACAACGAAGACAGACGAAGAAGACAAATGAAGGCAAAGATAGAAGAAGAAAGAAGAAGAAGACAGACGAAGCTGACACAAAGGAGAAGGAAGAAGAAAGAACAAAGACGAACGACTACAAAGGAGACGACGAAGGAGACGACTATATATTTTTGAAAACCTTATGCTATTTTATTAGGTATAGAGGAAGAAGAAAGGCAGTGAAGAAGAAAGGATACTCTTATAAATTTTTTGTCTCTAGTTTTTTTATAGAGTATACTATTTATTTTATTTTTTTAATATAAACTTTATGCTGCGCAATATTTTAACGAAGCAAAAGCTTTTTTTGACCACAACATATACTTTATGCTGCGGTCTTTGAAACAACCGCAACATAAAGTCTATTGTAATTTCCCACTAAGAAATTTACACTTCTTTTTTTACTTTTTGACAAAATAACCGCAACATATGTAGTGTAGCATATGAGAATTTTTCCACTAGTGCTAAACAAGTAATACAATGGAGGTACTTGAACAAAACATTACAATGAACACACATTGTGGACACACCCTAAATCACATTCTAAACATCAAGCTTCTAAAATCCTAAACATCATTAGAAGATACTTGACTTCAAAGTAGTATCCCTATGAGGCCAATTGAACCAGTGTTATGCAAAACAAACACAAACCAAAAGAATAAAAGAAGGTTTTGTTTGTATCACGAAAGAAATGGGAGAAAGAATTAGTTGCTTGAAAATTTGCACACTTTCTTATTGCAAAAGAGGAGAAAAACGTGGAGGATATTGAACATACAGGTTTGCGTTAATTACTTAAGAAATTTGAACATTTGCCACAAGGATTGCCACCAATCAGGGTATTGAACACCAGATTGATTTAATTCCTGGTTCCTCCATTCCAAACAAACCACCCTATAGATGCAATCCAAAGGAGACAAAGGAGTTGCAAAGGCAAATTGATGAACTTATGGCTCGAATATATGTTCGTGAAAGTATGAGCCAATGTGCAGTTCCAACCTTTCTTGTGGCAATGAAAGATGGAACCTAGAGAATGTGCGTTGATAGCTGGGCAGTGAATCATATTACAATTAAGTATAGGTCTCCTATTCCCAAAGTGGGTGATTTATTCGAAGAATTAAGTGGTTTTCAACTCTTTTCGAAAATTGATCTTGGAAGTGGGTACCACCAGATCCATATGAGGGATAGATATGAATGGAAGACTTCTTTCAAAACAAAAAATGGCTAGGTGAATGGTTGGTTATGCCTTTTGGTTTAACTAATGCTCCTCGTACATTCATGAGACTAATGAATGAAGTCCTGCACCCTTTCATTGGGAAGATCGTTGTGGTGTACCTGGATGATATATTGGTGTATAGCTGGGATGAGGAGGATCATATGGACCACATGCACCAGTTATTTGATGTCTTAAGGAAACAACAACTTTATGGTAAACTGGAGAAGTGTGATTTCATGCAAAAGGAAATAACTTTCCTAGGCTACATTATTTCATTTGAAGGCATTTCAGTGGATACTAAGAAGGTTGAAGCTATAGCATCATGGCCTGTTCCTACAACAGTTACTCAAGTAAGATCTTTTTACGGTCTTGCTTCTTTTCATTGGTGGTTTATTCAAAATTTTAGTACTATTGTTGGTCCTATAACTGAATGCACAAACCAAGGGAAATTTGAGTGGACCAAGTAAGCTCAACAAGCCTTTAAACTTGTGAAAGAAAGGATGTGCAATGCTCCTATTTTAGCTCTTCCTAATTTCACTAAACCATTTGAAGTTGAATGTGATGCAAGTGGTACAGGGATTAGCATAGTTTTCACGCAAGGAGGGAGGTCAAATTCTTATTTTAGTGAGAAGCTGAATTGTGGGAAGCTGGATTATTCTACTTATGACAAGGAGTGTTATGCAATGGTGAGAGCTTTGGATCATTGGAGTCATTGTCTTTGTCCACAAGCTTTTGTGCTACATTCTGATCATGATTTTCTGAGACATATCAACAACCAGCAGAAGCATAATGCCAGACATGCTAAGTGGGTAGAATTTCTGCAGTCTATCAACTTTGTTGCAAAATACAAGGGTGGAAAAGCTAATGTTGTTGCAGATGCTCTTTCAAGGAGACATAACCTAATAACAATAGTTGATTCTAAGGTATTGGGTTTTGAGATCATCAATGAGTATTATAGGTTTAACAGGATGCGCCAGATGTAAAGGGTCATTATAACTTTGTGGATGGATTTCTATTCAAGGGAAATAAACTTTGTATTTCTCAATGTGCTAAGAGGGAGTTGTTGATTAGAGAAGCTAAAGGAGGAGGCCTTGCAGGACATTTTGGTATCAATAAAACAATTGAGTTACTTCAACAACATTTTTATTGGCCAAAGATGGCGGGGGATGTACGTGCTATTCTTGCTGGTTGTGGGACATGTCAAAGGGCAAAGAGTACATTTCATAGAGGGTTATACACGCCAGTACTAGTTCCAGAGAGACCTTGGGAAGATGTAAGCATGGATTTCATTGTTTCTTTACCAAGAATAGATAAAGGTAAGGATTCAATCATGGTTGTGGTTGATAGGTTCTCTATGATGGCACATTTAATTGCTTGCCATAAGACTGAAGATGCTATGGATGTTGCTTATCTTCGTTATACTTTAAGGAGATTGGTAGATTGCATGGTGTTCCTAGAACTATTGTTTCTAATAGGGATAGGAAGTTCCTTGCTTACTTTTGGAAAGGTATGTGGAAATTAATTGGTACAAAGCTATTGTTTAGTACTTCTCATCATCTACAAACATATAGGCAGACTGAAGTAACTTACAGGACAATAGGATTGTTGCTCAGGAACTTGTAGGCAAAACTGGCAAAGATTGGGATATCAAGGTGAGTCATGCAGAGTTTGCTTATAACATGATACCAACATATGCTACACAACACTACTCACCTTTTGAAGTTTTTTATGGTATAAATCATTACATTCCTATTGATTTGATTGAGATTCCTAAAAATGATTTTATACATGAGGATGCAAGGAAACATGCTGCAAATATGTTGAAACTGCATAATCAAATCAAGGCAAGAATTGAAAGGGTTTATGAGATGTACAAGAAAATTAAAATGCGAACAAGAGCCGCCAGTTAAAGTCATTCAATGCAGGTTATTTGGTTTGGGTTCATCTTAGAAAGGAAAGGTTTCCCGGAAAATGCAAGTACAAACTCATGCCCAGAGTAGAAGGACCTTTTCGAGTCTTGGAGAAGTATGGAGACAATGCTTACGAGACTGACATTAGGGAGGAGTATGGCATGGCTAGTACTTTAAACATTAGGGATTTCACACCTTACTTGGATGATAAGCAGATTCAAGAATTGAGGACAATTCCTTTTTAATAAAGGGATGATGATCAGGAAGCGGATTCGAGCATTGACAATGGTGAAAAAGAGTTGGTTTTAAGTCGTTCTAAAATTCATGGAGTAAGACCATTTGGGTTACATGGGTTTGGCTATGGATTGGTTCATGGACAATGCTGTATTTTATATTTTCCTGGTTAGGAGTGGCCACATCCCAATGGAAAGATGGTGGATTCAGGGAATAAGTTGGTCTTTTCCTATGGGTTTTTTCCCACTGCTGTTGCTAGGGTTTTTCTCATTTCAAGCATAGGGGTCTTTATTTCTTGTGGAGTCTTAATCATTATTTTCTACATAAAGGTCAAGGAAAATGCTTTCTTGAAGTTTTCTTGATTGAAAGATTTGTTCTTGGAAGGTTTCTTGAAGGTTAAAGTGGTTTCTTGAAGTTGCACAAAAAACGAGCTTGTGTGTGGGGTGTTTTTTGGCGAATTCTTGGAATCTTGGGTGTCTTTGGATTTTTGTGATTTTTGAGTCATTTCTTGATCATTGTTTTGTTAATAAATTAATTAGTAAATTTTTTAAGATAGAATCTAAGTTAGTTAGGATTTTATGCAAGTTGCAAGTAGATATGAACCTAGATGGCAAGTTGATCAACAACTTGTGCAAGTGGGTGTGATCTGGAATACTTATCCACTTGTGTTGTGTCCGAATTTTTGTTGTTTCTAGGTTGTTACTAGTTTGTTTGGGAGTAGTGTGTATGTGAGTTTATATATTGTTGAGTTAATATTTTGTGTCAGATTCATACGAAATTACCAAGAGATTTTCGAGTGTTTTGTGAGTTAAAAGCTACAAAATATTCACCATTAGTTTTTGGATTTGTAATTGAGTGTTCTCACAGAGAATAAAACAATCTTAGCAAAATATTGTTGACTGTTCTAATCTAGAACTAAAATTTCATAACTTTGTGAGTTGTGAGTGTTCCAATTTGCTAATTTTATAATAAACAAATCTATCTTAAGTTTAAGCACTTAGTTCCAATTTGTTGACTGTTCTTGGAAGGTTTCTTGAAGGTTAAAGTGGTTTCTTGAAGTTGCACAAAAAACGAGCTTGTGTGTGGGGTGTTTTTTGGCGAATTCTTGGAATCTTGGGTGTCTTTGGATTTTTGTGATTTTTGAGTCATTTCTTGATCATTGTTTTGTTAATAAATTAATTAGTAAATTTTTTAAGATAGAATCTAAGTTAGTTAGGATTTTATGCAAGTTGCAAGTAGATATGAACCTAGATGGCAAGTTGATCAACAACTTGTGCAAGTGGGTGTGATCTGGATACTTATCCACTTGTGTTGTGTCCGAATTTTTGTTGTTTCTAGGTTGTTACTAGTTTGTTTGGGAGTAGTGTGTATGTGAGTTTATATATTGTTGAGTTAATATTTTGTGTCAGATTCATACGAAATTACCAAGAGATTTTCGAGTGTTTTGTGAGTTAAAAGCTACAAAATATTCACCATTAGTTTTTGGATTTGTAATTGAGTGTTCTCACAGAGAATAAAACAATCTTAGCAAAATATTGTTGACTGTTCTAATCTAGAACTAAAATTTCATAACTTTGTGAGTTGTGAGTGTTCCAATTTGCTAATTTTATAATAAACAAATCTATCTTAAGTTTAAGCACTTAGTTCCAATTTGTTGACTGTTCTTGGAAGGTTTCTTGAAGGTTAAAGTGGTTTCTTGAAGTTGCACAAAAAACGAGCTTGTGTGTGGGGTGTTTTTTGGCGAATTCTTGGAATCTTGGGTGTCTTTGGATTTTTGTGATTTTTGAGTCATTTCTTGATCATTGTTTTGTTAATAAATTAATTAGTAAATTTTTTAAGATAGAATCTAAGTTAGTTAGGATTTTATGCAAGTTGCAAGTAGATATGAGCCTAGATGGCAAGTTGATCAACAACTTGTGCAAGTGGGTGTGATGTGGATACTTATCCACTTGTGTTGTGTCCGAATTTTTGTTGTTTCTAGGTTGTTACTAGTTTGTTTGGGAGTAGTGTGTATGTGAGTTTATATATTGTTGAGTTAATATTTTGTGTCAGATTCATACGAAATTACCAAGAGATTTTCGAGTGTTTTGTGAGTTAAAAGCTACAAAATATTCACCATTAGTTTTTGGATTTGTAATTGAGTGTTCTCACAGAGAATAAAACAATCTTAGCAAAATATTGTTGACTGTTCTAATCTAGAACTAAAATTTCATAACTTTGTGAGTTGTGAGTGTTCCAATTTGCTAATTTTATAATAAACAAATCTATCTTAAGTTTAAGCACTTAGTTCCAATTTGTTGACTGTTCTTGGAAGGTTTCTTGAAGGTTAAAGTGGTTTCTTGAAGTTGCACAAAAAACGAGCTTGTGTGTGGGGTGTTTTTTGGCGAATTCTTGGAATCTTGGGTGTCTTTGGATTTTTGTGATTTTTGAGTCATTTCTTGATCATTGTTTTGTTAATAAATTAATTAGTAAATTTTTTAAGATAGAATCTAAGTTAGTTAGGATTTTATGCAAGTTGCAAGTAGATATGAGCCTAGATGGCAAGTTGATCAACAACTTGTGCAAGTGGGTGTGATGTGGATACTTATCCACTTGTGTTGTGTCCGAATTTTTGTTGTTTCTAGGTTGTTACTAGTTTGTTTGGGAGTAGTGTGTATGTGAGTTTATATATTGTTGAGTTAATATTTTGTGTCAGATTCATACGAAATTACCAAGAGATTTTCGAGTGTTTTGTGAGTTAAAAGCTACAAAATATTCACCATTAGTTTTTGGATTTGTAATTGAGTGTTCTCACAGAGAATAAAACAATCTTAGCAAAATATTGTTGACTGTTCTAATCTAGAACTAAAATTTCATAACTTTGTGAGTTGTGAGTGTTCCAATTTGCTAATTTTATAATAAACAAATCTATCTTAAGTTTAAGCACTTAGTTTGAACCTAAGAGATAGATCACCACTCACTAGTTTACTCATATCACACCACTCACTTAGTAGTTCAATCATCTCACAGTCACTCAGTGTCTTACCAGTACTACATTTAGAGGCAAATGCAACACCCAAATACCGTTGCATTTTTCCCTTGTAGTCGTTTCCTTAAGACTAATGCAACGATTGTATGAGTCTAATGCGACGGTCTATGAAATTTTTAGTAATCGTTGCATTAGGTGTTGCATTAGATCTAATGCAACGATTATTTCAATCTAATGCAACACTTTCTTAAAACATGTAGACCGTTGCATTAAATCTATTGCAGCACTTAATCATATCTAATGCAACACCTTTTCACCATTACATGCAACTGTTGCATTAGACCTAAAGCAACACCAATTTCAAACCTAATGCAACGCCTTCTTCTTCTTCTTTTTTTTTTTTCGTATGATAAAAACACATGCTAAAATGAATATTGAATTAATGATGAGAATCAAAGTTGAACAATGTAAACTTTATATGCATTTATGTATAGAAGTTTGTACAATTAAATTTATAAGAATTAGTAATTAGGCCATAATTGTTTACAAAGGCAATAGTTATGCAATAGCCATATGTACTAGCAATCAAAATATTCAAAATCCATATGTAGCTTCACAAAAACCCTAATCTATACAAGACTATGTTTAGCAAATTGACTTGATCTAACAAATCTTCAAGCTTTCATATACTGATCGATCTTCAAATAAATGCTTCATAGTCGATTGGTCCATTGCTGTGATCTTAAAACCTACCCGATTTCGAGCTTCTACTTTAGTTACCGCTGCTTAACCTTTTTAAACGCCCCTACAGTGTTTAAAGATTGTTTTCTTTGATGCTCTATGGTAATCATAACCGAAAAAGAAATAGCATTGATGACAACATAATATTGCTGCCAAAATAATCAATAAAAACAACATAATACACTTGGAATGATGACGTATGAAAGACATATACACTACTCCATATTAAATAAATAAACGCCTAAAAACATAAGCTAAAACCTCTAGTTTGAGATCAAGGAAACCATGATAGTTAATTTTTTCAAAACAAAGTTAGGGGCATAACAGATTAGATAGCGTCATCATAATCTTTTAAAAGGTCGAATCGTTACATAGTATCAAGCTTTAGACGAACAAGCTTTCCATTCATATTTTACATGAAGTAGAAGAAATTTATCAATTTGAGATACGAGTAAAAGGCATTAACAGATTATAAGTTACCAAAAGACACTGACACTGTCGTCAAACAAACAGTATTACCTAAAGTTACAATGGGGGTTCCACATTTCGACCGACAATTATCTGCTTCCACCTCAGATGAAAGTTCAAGGCGTCTCTTAACAGACTTACGAGCAGCCGAAGTCTTTACCTTTCTGACAGAGTTATATGACTTTACTTAATTTCTCCTCCTTGTAATAGAAGGGGTGCAGAAGCTCATAGTAGAGTTCCTAAATATGGATTATGTACTACTATCCCTAGATGGGATTCTGTACTACTATCCCTAGTATAGGTGGTTAATAACACAGGTTACTGTAAGTCTTATCATCAAAAGCTGGAGAAACATCATATCATTACATTTTCTATTCTTGTTGACCTGAGTTTCTTTCATGCTGAAGCAAGATGTTACGCTCGGGAAAGATTTGTCTAGATTTTTGTACAACTTATCAGCAGTAATATTACCACTCCTTAGCCGTTTGGGAGAATGTAGAGATAACATCCTTAGAGGTGTCCCTTTATAGCCTGTCACTGTAGTATTACTATTCAAACAAGTATCTACAGTAGGTCTAGTAGATAACTCGAGTTTGACTCCATCAGGAGAAACACCATTTTCATTGAACATCATCCCACTTGATTGACTTAATCTAGGCTCTGACCCATAAACTTTTATTCATTGCAAATAATGAGCAAGAAGTGATTCTTCGTGTTCTGTCCATCCATCTTTCTTTATTGCAGGGTTAAGATGGTTGTACCACCTCAAATCAACATAAGACAGAAGAAAAATATAGCTAGAATCAATTGTAAATTTGCAAAGCTTTACACATTGTCACTAATACAAATATGTTATTAAATTCAGTATTCCGCATTTATAAAATTAAGCAATGTCCGATTTCTCCCTTTTTATCCACCCAAACTTTATGTTTGAAACTGTATTTTACATATAATAAAACAAGAGAAAGCCTCTATTAATTATCACCTCTCCCGACATTGCTTGCCTATTAGCCCACGCAAACACTTTGTAATGACAAACCAGTGACTGGAACCATTCTTCTGAACCATCTCAACGATACAATCATCCTCCAAAAAAGGCATAATGGTAGCAATGCAACAATTAATGGGCATCACAGATGTCAATCAGCACAAAATCCAGTGTTTTCTCAAACAGGAATGACTAGAGTTAGAAAAGTCAACTTTACCTCTTTTGTCCAAGGTCCTTTAATCAGCTCAGGATGAATTACCTTTTGCCACCAATGTAAGCATTTTACATCTGTCCTCCCTCGTAAAATGCTCAGCTGTCTTTGTTAATACAGCCAAGCAACTGTTATTAAACATCCACAAGAATTTCACTAAGCACGGACAAAGTCCGGATACACCAAAGAGGCAAGCAAATGCAAACCCAAAGCCTGCTCCACTTATTAATCCTTGTTTAGTACCAGCAAATGCAAACAGCCCCTAAATATTCTAATGGACATAACTTTGCACTCGAGTATCCAAATGATGTATAATTTTTTCAAATTGATTATTTTTTTGAGCTCTACGCCTTGGCAAATACCCGTAGGAGATTTGGCTCATAACTTTTTCAAAAAGGCTTGTAGGACCATTATTTTGGACAAAATAGTATGTTCAATCAAGTTCCAGTTCAAAAACTTTATACCTAAAAATGAACAAGCACAAAAGCTCAAGCATAAGAACTTCAGTGCTTTGATTCATTAGCAACCTCAAATAAATGTTTATAGAACAGTAATATATACTATTATTGGTAATTTATACGAAAAAAATCACTAAATTTAAAAAACACTAAATGAACAGAAAACAAAATAAAACAGTTTCAGTTCACTAAATGCAACATAACAAGTAACAGAGCAATAACCATGACTAATCAAACAACTTAAATTGAATACGAAGGTAGTGGAAATAATGCCCCAAATGAAAATTTGACCTTTGGAAATTCACCTTGCCTTCAACCTTGACGAAGTGATGGAATTGAATACGAAGGTTCAATTCAGGATTTTTGAATTGAAATCTTGGGTTTTCAAAACAAAAATAATGGACTAAGTGATGTGAATTTTCGTATGAATACAAAACTTCACAAGGAATAGAACTAAATTCACAAAATTCTAAAGGCTACGCAACCAAAACTCACGAATTTAGGTTGATAGATTAGTCTTTGATTAAATCTCTAGGCACCCTCAAAGCCACTAATCGATCTCACAAGAGTCTAAAGGAATTAACAACCAACTCACAATTTTGGTATTTTTATTTTTCAAGTAAACAAAACAAAATTTTTATTCAATATCAAAATCCGATTTTTACATCCGAATGTTGAGATTATTTATATATATATAATCATCAACAAAAACCCTTCCACAAGTAACTAAAACAACCCTTAGATCGCCCCTAATGACTCACAAATGACTCATAAGATAAGATAGCCTCATCATCACTGCATCTTGATCTTATCTTTCTAACAAACTCTAACAAACTTTATCTAATCGAGATAATATCCTAACAAAATTCCTAGCAACCTAATAAACAAGATAATCAGTAAATTACAACCAAAAATACACAAAAAACTCGAAGGACCCAAATCTTCACAAAAATCGTCAAAATCTCGCCACACAAGCATGCTTCAATTTTGCACAATTTTTCAAGATTTGCTTCAAATCTTCAAGAAACCTTTCAAGAACTAATCTTTTAATCAAGAAACCTTCAAGAAGTCATTTCCAATGTCTTTAAGGTTGTAAATGATGATCATGACTCGCCAAAAAATAAAATGCTCAATGCCTAAAATGAGAAAAACCCTATCAAGTAAAGTGGGAGAAAAATCATAGGCAAAACCAACTTATTCCACTCATCAACCATAACTTTCCTCAATTTGCGTGCCCACCTAGATATGTGTGACCATGCACACGCAAATCCTAACCCTAGATGCACCCATTAGACTTTAGTCTCCATAAGAAATTAATTCTCCCATGGTTGCACCTTTCTTTGTAGCTTCAATCAAACCTTCGAAGTTGTGATCAATATTCTTATCACCCTCTCCTTC
This sequence comes from Suaeda aralocaspica, assembly GCA_016808085.1. Taxonomy (NCBI): domain Eukaryota; kingdom Viridiplantae; phylum Streptophyta; class Magnoliopsida; order Caryophyllales; family Amaranthaceae; genus Suaeda; species Suaeda aralocaspica. The sequence continues at coordinate 1,774,070 of PYUH01000187.1, read as the reverse complement.
TTCAAAAGAGTTTGTCCTCAAACCTCAAAGTTTATCATCAGAAACATAAGGAGTCAAATCACCAATGTTACATGTAGCATGGACCCCATATTCACCTGGCAATTCTAGTTGATAAGCATTGTCACCAATCTTCTTCAAAACCTTGAATGGACCATCACACCAAGACATAAGCTTGTTCTTGCCTTTGTTAAGGAATCTTTGTTTCCTTAGGTTAAGCCAAACCATGTTTCCATCCTTGAATGTATGTTGATGGCGATGCTTATTTGCACTAGTCTTGTATTGATCGCGCACCTTCTCAATTCTAGCTCTCACTTGCGCATGGAGCTTTTGCATGTACTCAATCTTTGCCAAGGCATATTTGTGCGCCAACTCACCCTTTGGAATTTCAACATGATCAATAGGTAATTTTGGATTGACCCTATACACGACCTCAAATGGCGAGTGTTTTGTAGCAAATGTAGGTGACCTATTGTAGGCAAACTCCGCATGTGCAAGCTTCAAATCCCAATCTTTTTGTGTCTTGCTTACCAAACCACGCAACAATACCCCAAAAATTATGTTTGTGACTTCTGTTTGCCCATCAGTTTGAGGATGATATGATGTACTAAAGAGTAATTTCGTGCCAACTAGCTTCCATAGAGAATTCCAAAAATAGCTAATGAACTTCGTACACCTATCACTTACAATCATTTTAGGAATTTCATGAAGTCTCACAATGTCGCTGAAATACAAATCTGCAACATTCATAGCATCATCAATTTTATGGCAAGGTGTGAAGTGTACCATCTTCGAAAATCTATCCCCCACAACCATGATAGAATCCTTGTTTCTTGCAGTTCTAGGTAATCCCACAATAAAATTCATGGATACATCTTGCCAAGGACCATCAGGAACAAGTAATGGTGTGTAGTGACCTTCATGAAAAGAAGCTTTCGCCAATTGACAAATAACACATTGAGATATGATAGGTTCAACATCAACAATCATCTTAGGCCAACAGAAGTGTTCTTGTAACATGTTTAGAGTTTTAGTAATGCCAAAATGCCCTACTAACCCTCCACCATCCGCTTCTCTAACAAACAAGTCTCTAATTGAACACTTAGGCACACACAATTGATTACCCTTGAATAAGAACCCATCATGCATCACAAAAGATCCCACAACACCTTGTCCATTTGTTGCAATATAGGACCAAAACTATCATCATGCTCGTAGTATGTTTTGATCATGTCTAGACCAAGCAACTTGCAATTCAAAACACTAATAAGAGCATACCTACGTGATAGAGCACCTGCAAGAACAGTAAACTTGCCTTCTTTATACTTTGATGAAAAGTGAAAAGATTGTAGGAACTCCACCCACTTAGCATGTCTAGTATTAAACTTTTGTTGGCCATTAATATGCTTCAAAGATTCATGATCAGAATGTTGAATGATGTGGTGAGGTCTTAGATAATGACTCCAATGATCAAGAGCTCTAACAGTTGCATAAAACTCCTTATCTTAAGTAAAATAGTTCAACCTCACTCCATTCAATTTCTCACTAAAATAAGCCATAGGCTTCCTCCCTTGAACCAATACTGCTCCAATCCCTACACTACTTGCATCAGTTTCAACTTCAAAAGGTCTTGTAAAGTCTGGCAATGGAACAATAGGCGTGTTGCATAGCATCTCCTTGATCCTCTCAAAAGCTTTTTGCACCTCTTTAGTCCACTCAAAAGGCTTGTCCTTCTTTATGCACATGGTCATAGGAACTAAAATAGACGAGAAATTCTTCACAAATCTCCTATTGAACAAAGCTTAACCATGAAAAGCACAAACCTCAATGACATTAGTTAGAGTAGGCCAAGTTCTAATGACTTCCACCTTTGTTTGATCCACAAAAACTCCATCCTTTGAGACCACATACCCCAAAAACGTGACACTAGGAACCATGAAATAGCATTTTTCGAGCGTCCCATAAAGTTTCTATTGCCTTAAAGTTTCGAGCACACTCCTTAGATGATCTAGATGATCCTCATTGCTTCTAATATAAACCAAGATATCATCTGAGTAAACAACAACAAAATTTCCAAGGTATGGCTTCAATACTTCATTCATGAGTCTCATGAAGGTACTAGGTGCATTAGTATGGCCAAAAGGCATGAACAATTATTCATAAAGCCCTAAATTAGTCTTTAAAGTCATTTTCCACTCATCACCTTCTTTCATGCGAATTTGATGATACCCACTCCTAAGATCAATTTTCGTAAACACATTACAACCATACAATTCATTAAGCAAATCATCTAACCTTGGGATAGGGAATATATATTTGATGATGATGTTGTTGACGACTCTTGAATCAATACACATTCTCCAAGTGCCATCTTTCTTAGGAATGATCAAAGTAGGAACCGCACAAGGACTCATACTTTCTCTCACATATCCACGTTCCATGAGCTCCTCAATTTGCCTTTGGATCTCCTTTGTTACATCTGGATTACATCTATAAGCTGGTTTGTTTGGAATTTGAGCCCAAGGAACAAGATCTATTTGATGCTCAATGCCCCTCATAGGTGGTAATCCTAGTGGTAGATCATCTGGAAACACATCTTCAAATTCACGCAACAAAGGCTTTAAAATCTGTGGAATGGATGAGGAACCTTCTTGTACTTCCTTAGCCATGAGAACAAAGACTTGATCACAAGAATTCAACTTCCTTTCCACCTCCCTAGCAATCGTAAAAAACGCCCCCTTTTTGTTCTCCATAGTCTCTTGTTTCTTAACATTCACAACCTTGAAAGGATTTAATGCAATAGGTTTACCATGGACATGCTTCTTGATGACATAAACATTAGTTCTACCATCATATTGAACAAAACTATCATATTGCCCAAGGCCTTCCAAGTAGAATATTTCACGCATCCGTAGGAAAAACATCACATATATAGCAGACTATCTTCAAATTGCGCAATTTTGGATGATATTAAAGCTTGTTTGGTTGCCTTAACATCACTAGTATTGCTTAGCAAATGAAGCTTGTATGGATGAGGATGATTATGTGTAGGATAGTTGATCTTTTGAATCAACAAATTAGGACAACCCACCCGTGCAACTACCACTATCAATAATCACATCACAAAGTTTACCCTAAACTACACACCTTGTCATCAAGATTTTATCTCTTTGGCTCTCTTCTAATGGCGCTGGTTTACTTTGCAAAACCCTCCTCAAAACTAGATCTTCACCATGTGTCTCAGGATCAACTTCCTCCAAATCATTACTACTCTTATTCTCTTTCCCAATGTCATCTTGTTCCCCTTCTTCAATGATTACATCTCGATAGGCTTCTTCAATCTCTCTTGCCTCTCTAACTGTGATGACCCTTGAACAAGGACAATTTCGTTGCACATGCCCATACCCTTAGCACTTGAAACACTTCCTCTTGTCATCAGGAATTGATGAGTACTTATTAGGAGTAATAACCCTAGGCTTATCTCCACTCTCCACCCTAGGTTTAGTGTTTTGCGTGTACACTACCTCCTTTTCTTTCTTAGATTCATAACTTTTGAAGAAAGTTTTAGACTTTTTCGAGTGCCCTTGATTTTGAACTCTCAAGGCCACCTTACAAATGTCATCAAAAGTCCAATAGGGTTGCAATTCCACCTTTTCCTTGATAGATTCATCATGTCTTGCAATGAATCTAGCCACCTTGTGATCCACCTTCTCTTCAATGTAACATATGATGACCATCTTTTCGAATTCATTGATGTATTCCTCAACACTTTTGGAGTTTTGTTTCAAAGCATGCATATTTAGGAAGTTATTTTGTTCATATTCATGAGGAACAAATCGTTTTCTCAACTCCTTCTTCAATTTGGGCCAAGAGGTGATTTTTGATCTACCCTCCTTTCTTCTCTTCCTTTGTAAGCCCTCATACCAAAGGCTAGCGTAAGATGTTAGCTTTAATTCTGCCACCTTGAAAGCCTTAGAATCATCATACTCTTTGTAATTGAACACTCTTTCGGTCCTCCTTAACCAATCAAGAAAGAGTTTAGGATCCAAAATTCCATTGAACTCAGGAATGTCCAACTTTAAGTTTCGATCATCATCCCATTATTTATCTCGTCTTTTGTGCCTTTTTCAATCATCTTCATCACTTGAACTTGATTATATGACCTTCCTAGGTTTTCGTGTTCCCCTAGTAGAGTCATCATCACTAGAACTTGAACAAGATTCATCACACTCATTGGATTTTTTTGAGCTTTTTGCCTTGGATCCAACAAATTGCATAAGTTCTTCTAGCATGTGGCGCAACTCTTTAATTTCATTATCTCTTTGAATGTCCCTATCTTGTTCAAAAGGAATACCCTTCTTATTGTTTATAGATTGTCCGTCCTCCATGATTAGTTTGCTTGAGTATAGAGCGTTTTGCTTGAGTATAGATCGTTTTAACCTCTCAAAGAGAGCACCAAAGGTGATGTGAGTTTTCGTATGAATACAAAACATGACAAGGGATAGAACTAAACTCACGAATTTCTAATGGCTATGCCACCAAAACTTACAAATTTAGGTTGATAGATTAGTCTTTGATTAATGCTCTAGGCACCCTCAAAGTCACTAATCAATCTTACAAGAGTCTAAAGGAATTAACCACCAATGCAACTCATCATTTCAGTATTTTTGTTTTTCAAGTAAACAAAACAAAACTTGTATTCAATATCAAAATCTGATTTTTACATCCTAATGTTGAGACTATTTATATGTATAATCATCAACAAAAACCTTTCCACATGTAACTAAAACACACGCGCAAAAACACCCTAAGATCGCCCCTAATGACTCACAAATGACTCACAAGATAAGATTGCCACATCATCACTACATCTTGATCTTATCTTGCTAACAATCTCTAACAAAATTTATCTAATCAAGAACATGTCCTAAAACTTCCTAACAACCTAATACACAGAATAATCAGCAAATTACAACCAAAAATATACAAAAAATCAAAGGACCCAAATCTTCTCAAAAATCGTCAAAATCTCGCCACACAAGCATACATCAATTTTGCACAATTTTCAAGATTTGCTTCAAAACTTCAAGACACCTTTCAAGATCTAATGTTTTAATCAAGAAACCTTCAATAAGTTATTTCCCATGTCTTTAAGGTTATAAATGCTGATCAAGACTCACCAAGATATAAAAGACTCAATGCCTAAAATGAGAAAAACCATATCAAGTGAAGTGGGAGAAAACTCATAAGCAAAACCAACTTATTCCCCTCATCAACCATATCCTTCCTCTAATTTGCGTGCCCACCTAGATATTGTGACCATGCACACGCAAATCCCAACCCTAGATGCACACATTAGACTTGTGATATGAAACAAAGTGTTAACTTCAAAGGTTTGATAATGGCTTCTAAAAATGATGCAAGTATGGGGGAAACAATAGGTTATGGAGATTCAAGGCTTTTGGGATCTTCAAAGACATCATCATGGGTGTGTATGGTGACACACGAATTTACTTTATCATTTGAAGTAAAGGAAAGAATAGCGGAATTAGGGGAATAATTTGGTTTTGCCTATGAGTTTTTATCCCATTTCACTTGATAGGGTTGTTATCATTCTAGGCTTGAGTCTTTCATTTCTTGAAGTGTCTTACAGCCTTATACACATGGAAAATGACTTCTTGAAGGTTTCTTGATTAAAATATGTAATCTTTAAAGCTTTGTTGAATATTTGAAGAAAATCACAAATAATTGCGCAAATTTGGACGATCTTATGTGGCATCAATTTTGACGATTTTGCGTTGATTTGGGAAGATCATATTTTTGTGTAATTCTGGTTGTAATTTGTTGATTATCTTGATTTGCAAGGTCTTAGAAAGTTTGTTAGCATATTTTTTTTTGTTTAGATATAGTTTGTTAGAGTTTGTTAGCAAGATGAGAATGACACGCAGTGATGATGTGGCATCTTATCTTGTGAGTCATTGATGAGTCACCTTTCAGGGGACGATTTTTAGCTTTGTTTGTGAGTGTATTTTAGCTTAGTTTTACTAGGGTTTTGTTGATGTTTATGCCTATAAATAATCTCAACATTAGTTTGTAAAATTCAGATTAAAGAATTTAATAAACATTATTGTTTAAGTTTTATTTGTTTTCTACAAAAAAAAAAAAAACCGAAGGTGTGAGAGTTTTTCGAGTGTGAGGAAAATTCGAGCACATTGAGAGTTGGTGCTTAGGCTTTAGACTCTTGTGAAGATAATTTTAAGAATTGAGGGTGCATAGTTTTAATCAATTCACAAAATAATTCGACTTAAATCGTTTTCTTTTTGTGCTTTGCTTTAGAGAAAACCGAACTAGTTTTCTATCATTGTGTGGTTGTCGATTTTCTATCATGAATCACATCAATGTTTGGTGATTTCGTTGAGAGGAAATTAATCCTCAAGGTTATAGCATAATCTCATTGTTGAAACAAGTGCAATCATGTCAGCTGATGAAGTGAATACTCCTATGGTTACTACTGAAGAATTATGCAATAACATAGAGGAGTTGAAGGCTGTGTTTGAGGCTACCATGAAGGATTTTGCCAAAAAATTGAATTCACCTAACAAATCCAAGGATGGAAGCAAAGGGGAGTCAAATTCTAGTTCTGGTGATGAGCAAGCAAGCTCAAGAAGTGCACGCAAACCAAGAAAGAGGTACTCATCAAGTTCTAGCAATGACAAACCTATGAGTAGACACAAAAAGAAGGATAGGCCTAAAGATGATGATCGAAATCTTAAACTAGATATTCCTGAATTCAGTGGAAGTTTGGATCCTTAAAACTTCTTGGATTGGGTAAGAAGAATTGAACGAATTTTCAAATATAAGGAGTATGATGATCGAAATTCATATAGGGTTGTAGAACTGAAGTTCACTGGTTTAGCTAGTTTATGGCTTGAAGGTATGCAAAGGAAAATAAAGAAGGATGGGAAGTCTTAAATATCTACTTGTACGAAACTGAAGAAGGAGATGAGGAGACGTTTTTTTCCTCAGGATTACGAGCAAGGCAACTTTACAAAGATGCATACTTTGAAGCAACATCGAAAATCAGTTGAAGAATATACATCTGAATTCCTCAACTTGATTACCATCTGCGATCTAGAAGAAAAGGAGGATCATCAAGTTGCTCGCTATGTTGCTAGCCTAGATGAAAGAATTAGAGAAAAGGTGGAATTACAACCTTACTAGACTTTTGATGAAGTTTGCAAGGTTGCATCTAGGGTTGAGAAGCAATTTTCGAAAAAAACATTTACTTTTTCGAAACCCTTTGTGAAGAAAGAAGGTGTCGTTGTTCCTTATAAACAAAATTTCGATTCCACTTCGAAACCTCCTCTATATATCAAGGATAAAGGCTCTGCTACTAAACCTCCAAACCATGATCAACTTGCATGCTTCAAGTGCAAAGGTCAAGGTCATATTCAGAAGGATTGTCCACATTCAAGAGTTCATACTACTCGATATTGGGCAAATGATTTAGACATTGAAGAAAAGGAGAATGAACGTCAACAACAAGAAGATGGAGTGAGTTATGACACACAGGGAGAGGATATTGAAGAGATTGCTCCTGATGTGGATGGCCAGAGTTCAGTTCTCTGAAGGGTTTTGCAGTCTAAAGTTGCGCCACCTAAAGAGAACCACAGGGATAATATTTTCATCACCAGGTGCAATGTCCTATGAAGATTGTGTGACCTAATCATTGATTCAGGTAGTTGTACTAATGTGGTCTCTACTGTACTGATCAACAAACTGGAGATTCCTACCACTGAACATCCTCAACCTTACAACTTACATTGGTCAGTAACACAAGTGATGTCAAGGTAAATAAACAAGATTAGGTTAATTTTAAGAATGGAAGTTTCGATGATCAAGTGCTTTGTGATGTATGTCCTATGGATGCGTGCCATATATTGCTTGGAAGACCACGACAGTATGATAGATTTGTAAAGTTTGATGGTAGAAAAAATATATACATCATTAGAAAGCAGGCACAAGGTAAACCAGTTGCGTTGCAACCTTTAGAAGGCTAAAAATTTTCGAAAGATGTGAGCAATAAAAAGGGTGTTTCGTTGATTGATGAGAAAGCCATGGTGCAAGAGGTGAAGAATTGTGAGAAGTTCTATGTGTTGATGGCTAAGGAAGTGCAAGAGAAAGCAATGAGCATTCCACGTGAGTTGCTCCCCTTATTGCATGAATTTCAAGATATATTTCCTGATGGATTGCCACCAGGGTCACCGCCCATAAGAGGAATTGAATATCAGATTGACCTGGTTCCTGGAGCTCAGATTCCTAAGAAACCAACTTACAAGTGCAATCCTGAAGAAACTAAGGAGATTCAACGTCAGGTTGAAGAATTGATGTCAAGAAGGTATGTCAGGGAGAGTATGAGTCCATGTGCAGTACCAACATTGATTGTTCCTAAGACGGATGGATCATGGAGAATGTGCATTGATTCTAGAACTGTGAACAACATCACCATCAAATACAGGTTCTGTATTCCTCGTTTAGATGATTTATTGGATGAATTTTTTGGCTCACAAGTGTTTACTAAGATTGATTTGAGGAGTGGTTATAATCAAATTCGAATGAAAGAAGGTGATGAATGGAAAATAGGATTCAAAACTAAACTAGGTCTCTATGAATGGTCAGTTATTCCTTTTGGTCTTACTAATGCTCCTAGTAATTTTATGAGATTGATGAATGAAGTTTTGAAGCCTCTCATAGGAAAGTGTGTGGTTGTCTACTTGGATGATATACTGGTGTATAGTGCTAGTGTTGAAGATCATTTGCAGCATCTTATAGAAGTGTTCAAAACTTTAAGGAAGTAGAAGTTGTATGCAAAGCTCGAAAAGTGCTCGTTAATGGTAAGCAGTATGAAGTTTCTAGGCTACATTGTTTCTAAGGATGGTGTTTCAGTTGATCCTTCAAAAGTAGACGCTATTAAATCATGGCCAGTTTCGAAATATGTTACTGAGGTGCGTGCTTTCCATGGTTTAGCTTCTTTCTATAGAAGATTTGTGAAAAATTTCTCGTCTGTAGTAGTTCCTATAACCGAGTGTATTGAGAAGAATTAGGAGAAGTTTGAATGGAATAAAGATGCGCAAAAGGCGTTCGAATTGGAGAAGAAGTTGCTTTGTCAAGCTCCTATTTTAGCCTTACGAGACTTTTCGAAACCTTTTGAAGTTGAGACAAATGCTAGTGGCGTGGGAATTGTGTAGTGTAGGTTCAAGGTAAGCGGCCTATAGCTTATTTCAGTGAGAAATTGAATGGAGCAAGGTTGAACTACTCTACCTATGACAAGGAACTCTATGCTATTGTTCGAGCATTAGATCACTGGAGTAATTATCTGCGACCAAGTCACTTTATATTGCATTCTGATCATGAGGCTCAAAAGCATATCAATGGCCAACATAAACTCAATCCAAGACATGCTAAGTGGGTTTAGTTTTTGCAGTCTTTTCACTTTTCATCAAAGTATAAAGAAGGCAAATCTAATGTGGTTGCTAATGCTATGTCAAAGAGGTATGCTTTAATTGGTGTTCTTAATTTCAAATTGCTCGGTTTGGAGTTTATATAGTATTACGAGCAAGATGGCAATTTTGATCCTATATATTCACAAATTACGAAGGGGTCAATCGGCCTTATGTGCTACATGATGGATTCCTATTCAAAGGGAATCTACTTTGCATCCCTAAGTGTAGTATTCGTAAATTGCTCATCAGAGAGGCGTATGGGAGTGGAATTGCAGATCATTTTGGCATTACAGAAACATTGACAATGTTGCAGGAACATTTCTATTGGCCTAGAATGATTGCAAATGTTGAAGCAGTTATCTCACAGTGTGCTGTTTGTCAGAAAGCAAAGGCATCCTTCCATCAGGGATTCTACACACCATTGCAGTGCCAGAAGCCCCTTGGGATGATATTTCTATGAATTTTATAGTTGGTTTGCCAGGAACTACAAGGCAAAAGGATGCCATAATGGTTGTGGTTGACAACTTTTCAAAGATTGCTCATTTCATACCTTGTCACAAGACTGATGATGCTGGGAATGTTGCAGAGTTGTATTTTTGAGACACTATTAGGTTACATTGGGTGCCGAAAACAATTGTGAGTGACAGGGGCACGATATTTATGAGTTATTTCTTGAAGTCATTGTGGCGTTTGATAGGAACGAAACTACTCTTCAGTACTTCTTATCATCCACAAACAGATGGTCAAACTGAGGTCTTAAACAGAGCACTAGGCGTCCTACTTCGTGGAATGGTAAGCAAGACACAAAAGGATTGGGACTTGAAGTTCGCTTATGCAGAGTTTGCTTATAATCGTTCACCTACATATGCAACTAAGCATTCACCTTTTGAAGTTATTTATGGAGTCAATCCCAAGATACCCATAATTTTGTGGCTATTTCCAAAGGTGAGCTCATTCATAAAGATGCTTTAGCTAAAACTGAATACATTTAGAAGTTACATGCACAGGTTCGAGCAAGAATTGAGCATGTGAATGATATCTACAAGACAAGAGCTAACAAAAACAAAGTTAAACACACATACAAGGAAGGTGATTTAGTATGGTTACATCTAAGGAATGAAAGATTTCCTAATCAAAGGAAAAACAAGCTAATGCCTAGGTGTGATGGACCATTCAAAATCGTGAGCAAGATAGGGGACCATGCATAAAAACTCGAATTGCCAGGAGAATATGGTGTTCATGCTACATATAACATTGGTGATTTGTCTCCTTATGTTTTTGATGATCAACTTCGAGGTTTTAGCACAAAATCTTTTAAAGAAGAGGAGGATGATACGAAACAAAGTGATAACTTCGAAGGATTGATTATGGCTTCTAAATATGGTGCAAGTATGGGGGAAATTATAGCTTATGGAAATTCAAGGCTTTTGGGATTTTCAAACACATCATCATGGGTATGTATGGTGACACACGAATTTAATTGATCATTTGAAGCAAATGAAAGAATGGCGGAATTAGGGGAATATATTGGTTTTCCCTATGAGTTTTTATCCCATTTCACTTGATAGGGTTTTTCTCATTTTAGGCATTGAGTCTTACATTTCTTAAAGTGTCTTAATCTTCATTTACAACCTTGTACACATGGAAAATGACTTCTTGAATGTATCTTGATTACAAGATTGAATATTGAAAGATTTCTTGAAGATTTGAAGAAAATCACATACAGTTGTGCAAATTTAGACGATCTCATGTGGCGTCAATTTTGACTATTTTGTGTTGATTTGGGTAGATCATATTTTTGTGTAATTCTGGTTGTAATTTGTTGATTATCTTGATTATCAAGGTCTTCGAAAGTTTGTTAGGATATTTTTTTGTGTAGATATAGTCTGTTACAGTTTGTTAGCAAGATGAGAATGACACGCAGTGATGATGTGGCATCTTATCTTGTGAGTCATTGATGAGTCACCAATTAGGGGACGATTTTCAGCTTTGTTTGTGCGTGTATTTTAGCTTACTTTTACTAGGGTTTTGTTGATGATTATGCCTATAAATAATCTCAACATTAGTTTGTAAAATTCTGATTAGAGAATTCAATAAACATTATTGTTTAAGTTTTATTTGTTTTCTACAAAACAAACAAAAAAAACCGAAGGCACTAGTGGAAAAAATGTCATAGGTAACTGGCCAAAAGGGGGTTTAGGTTACGGTCATCGTTGTTAGCTAAAGTGCGTTGCATATTCTTTTTAGGTAACGGGCGGCGAGCGTTACCTAAACTTCAACTTTAGGTAACGGGATGTGTTGTGCCCGTTACCTAAAACGGAACTTTAGGTTACGGGCATGTACTTCAGCCTGTTACCTAAAGGTGGGTAAAGGTAACGAATGTTGGCTTATGCCCGTTACCTAAAATAATTTTAGGTAACCCAATATTTAATGCATGTAACCTATAGTTTGTTTGACCAATTATACAAACCATTTTTAAGTAACGCCCTGTAGTTTGGCCCGTTACTTAAAATATATATATTTTTTTATTTACTATTTGCTATATTTTTGCTCTACCACAAAAATTCAATTCTATTGTTGCAATTCAACCTCCATAATCCATATATAACCTGCAAAGTTCAACCCAATGCATTAACTACCACAATCACCATATATACCACAAACATTAACACAATTAGTTACGCTTGTTTTTAAATCAACAAGCACATATCTAAATATCATTAATATTGAAATTAAAGCTCAATATAATTTCGTACAAAACATAGGCTACTAAGTAACGCAGTTAATTTTTCATAAAATAAAATCCTTAAGCTTAAAGTACAGAAGTAAATGAAAGCTAGCTTAATTATACATTCAAACTTATTTCACCAAATAGTTAGTTCGAAAGAACTTTGCCCATTGTTCTCGTAGTTCTTTCATTTCTTCTTCATTGTAGGCTTCACTTCTAGGCACATAATCCTTCATCAAAAAGTTTAAAAAAATGAATAAGGTATTTGTAAAATGCGAAAAAGTACTCCGTATATACTTTAAAATAAAACTCAAGCAACATGGCACCACGTTTATTTTTCCAGATACAATAGCAACACAAAAGTAAATAAAAAGAAAACAAAATAGAAATATAGAGCATTTGCTAACCTCTTGTAGGTCACCTTTGCATCCACCATGTCTAACAACTACCTCATACATGAATTTCATGACTTAGTATCCACAATCAAGACTGCCTTTTTGTTGGGGGCACTACATATTGTATAATCAAGATGGTTACAATATATCGAAGAAATTGTTGTTTATACAGAAATCAAAACTCTAGTTTGTGCACAAACCTCCATCCATTTGTATTGTAGCTTTGTCGGCAACTTTTGTAATGCAGGCCCTTTCGCTGTTGATTTGTAAAACATGTATGCACTAAAACTATTTACATAATAAAGATTAGGAAATACACTAGTTTGCTATATACATATATATCATACAAATAATGTAAATAAGACACATTTTTACTTACTATCGAAACAGATTCATACAACACAACCAACGACGTGTGTCAGGACCTTCGAGTAAAAGAGGGTCAAACACATATCCCGATCCCAGTGTCATGTCTAATACAACAAGCGCCCAATGGCCACTACATAGGACATAAAAGTTTGTATTTAAAACAACTTAGAATAGTTTAATAGTAAGTGACATTCAAATTAATTATTGACTTTACTTACCACTAAATGAATGGTGCTACAAAAAATTTTGGAGCTGGTTTTCCCTTCTCGACTTCACTCATGATAGCATCTTTGACATACTTTTGAAGTCCAACAACATTTCGATCGATTTCAGTGCCGACTATTCGTCGGGGACATAATAACTTGATGTGCTTCATATCAAATAGGATTAAGAAATCCTGAATCAGGTACCTGCACCTCAAAAAGAAAAAAGAAAAAAAATGCAACAACAACAACAAATCAACCATGGTATAGCGTTGTGCACTGTTATTAAGTAAAATTGAGGAGAAATAGTTTATTCCTACATCATATACACTTGCAGCAAGGAAATATTAGCCCACACTCCTATAAGGAACTCACCCACATCTTCCCTTGTCACCCAAATTTCCGTAACCCCATCAACAAAATAATACACTTGATTTAATGGAATACAAATGGTTTGGAAATCCCCACCGACAATCCGATAACAAAACAATTCCCATTCTTCACTGAGTTTATAACTCATTTCCTCACCAATGAAGTTGTCGATTTCTGCACAAGTTGATCCTTGAGACTTAGGACCACAACTAGATACATGTCCTTGACTTTGTGACGTAACTTTCTTTTTCTTGCTTGGTGATGGCTCCACCTTGTAATGGAAAAAAATAGTAGTGTGTAAGTGACTAAGTGAGTATCAAAGTAATTGAGTTTATGAGGGGAGTTGGACTGTGAGTCAATGACTAACTCTAACTAACGGTGTCACTCTAAGTAACTCTAACTGTGTAACCGAGATTTGTAACTGAGATTTTTGCTGAGTGAGTGTGTGAGTGAAAGTCTTACTGTGTAAGTGAGATTGAGGGACTGATTTAGAGTTTTTGTGTGTATGTGAGTGTTTGGCTGTGAGTGTGAGTGTGAGTGTGAGTGAATGAGGGAGGGTCTGAGTGTGTACCTGAGAGAAATGTGGGAGATAGTGAAAATTGCAGCAAATGAATATGGTAGGTTAGTTTAGGAAACAAAACATTTTAGTAATTTTAATAGTCTGATATGCATGCAAACTTATAATAAATTTGAATGATTATCATTAGGGTATTGGAAGCCTAGAATTTGATAGTCTAATATTCATTATAATAGTCTGATATTCATTAATAGTTTATTACTATACCTAAATTAAATAGAATGTTAATGGTTATCATCGCGGTATTGGAAGCCTAGGGAAGGACATGAATGAGCCTGGTGTGCAAAGTATAACAGTCAAGAAGCAACCTTTATTAGCACTCAAAATAGTGTAAGATGTAGGCCATTGCTGATATCCAAGAGCATAAACGTAACAAAAGTTAAGATGAAGTACCTTGTCGTCAAATATCACTAACTCAACAGGCCATTGCACAAAACCCTTTTCCGCTTCACCCATAGTCTTGCCACCATCATACAAGGGTAGAGGGAGTGCAAATGATCTAAACTCATCATAAACATTATCTATGTTGACCCGACTGGCCAACAGCATCCTTATACTTAGAATAGTTTGGAAGGCCTCCAAGAAAATTAAAATCACTAAACTTCGCCTTAATTTCTAAGTAGGATGAACGGTCGGGTAAACACCTCACAATCAAGGCTGCTACATGGTCAGGCTGATCCCATTGTGGTAACTTCAACACTGTACTCATGTACCAGCAATAGAACCGTATCTTCCAAACGTATTGAGGTGGACTTTCATAGTCTTTCTTCTCCAATGTCCCTATTTGAGTATACTTACTAGGCATACTATGTATCATCCTGCACAAAACTTAAAACTGATGGTCCATCCTTCCCAAAACAAAACAACAAAAACAAACTAACAATTTTGCAAAAAGGAGGTCTTGTGGCTAACATACAATTTTCTTTACACCCAACTATTCACATAAGCATCACCGTAAACATAAACTTTAATGCATGAAAGAACAGAAAAAAAGTCTATCCTACATGCCAAAACTTCCGACCCAAGCTCACCACATGGTATTAAAGCAATAACGCATAATACATACCTGAATTCCTTGCATACACATAATTTATTTTTCTAAACTTTCCATTTTCGAAAATTACTATTCTTAGTAAAATTCCATTTTCAAAAAGTTTCCAATTTAAGAAATTCCTCCTTCCAAAAATAAAACTTAGGGTACCCCAAAATAAAATTCATTTTATTTCAAAATCTAAGCTCTGGTAACCACTTTGTAACACCTTGGATTTTCCTAACTTGCTACTTCTCATATTTTCCGGAAAACATATTGAATTAATAAGAATTATATTTATTGAAGCTACTAAATATGGAAAAACCAAAGTATTACTGCCACCGTGATAACGGCTAAGGCAATTATCAAAGTACTACAGCGGAAGTCTTAAAACCAAAACAATTTAAAACTAAACTTCAAACAACTTTAAATTAAAAATCAACTTTAAACTTATTACACTTCATAAGCATATTAATGACCCTTAAAACCAGAACCAAAACTAATAGTAAAAGTCTTTAATAATCAAATGACATCCAAAATAAATGTTAGTCTTCGTAAGAAATTAAAATAAAACAAAGCTACAAACACATCAAGCGCTCTCACTCCATCCCATCATGAAATGACTTATGCCCAGTTGTACCTGCAGCTTTTCTTTTACTAGACAACTACTCACCACAAGTGGGTCATCATAGGGTCAAGTCCAAGACAAAGCAATTCACACAAAACAAATAGTAAGCAAAGCTGACTACATAACTACTAAAGACTATGCAATAACAATAAGAAATAAAACTTGCACTCAACTTACCTTTGACAACCTTCACTAGTACAAAAATTCGATTTTGCTGCGCTTGATTTGCTGCGGTTTTTGCACAACCGCAGAAAATAATTTGGTAAAACAAATAATGAGTCATTATTTGCTGCGGTTATTGCGCAACCGCAGCAAATACTATTTTTTGCTGCTATTTTTGGTTATTTACTGCGGTTGTTAACCGCAACAAATAAGTGTTTAGCCAATTTTTTTTTTTTCATTTTAAATTTTTCTCTTTCTTTCTTTTGTTATTCTCCTTCTTCTTCTATTGGTCGACCTAACTTTTGCTTTCATTTTCCTTCTTCCTTGCCTCTTTCTTCTCATTATCACTTTCTTCTTTCATTTTCCTTCTCTCTTCCTCTTTCATTTTCTTTCTTTTTGCACGACATCACCACCAAGAAATCTTCTTTCTTCCCTCTAAACTTCCTTCTTTTTGTTTGTCCTTCTTTCTCCTCCACTCTAAACTTCCTTCTTTCTTTTTGTTTGCCTCGCGCCGTCGTCGTTCCATCTTCATCCTCAATTTTCGCGCCGGCGGATCTTTACCACCACTCTACAGCCGCACTCAGGCCGTCGCTTTGCTCAGTTAACTTTCATGTTAACTAATATCAGTTAAATTAATGTATTAAACCCTAATTTCACGCTATTCATGTATTTCTACTTGCTACTTGATAAAGTGTTTATTGGATTTATCAGTTTATTTTAACATTCAATTGTTAATATTGTATTAAACAGCAAATTAAAATTGAACTTAACATAATGTTTGATTCTCGATTTCTCGTATTAAACAGCTTTTATCTTGTAATCTGGTTCATTTCTCAATCAGTCAGCATTACTTGCTTAGCCCTCACTCTATCGACTAAACTCTTAGAAAAGTTGGTTGTAGAAGTTGAAATGTTCTGTAAAATAATAGTTTGGCTGCTGTCGTATTTCACCAGAAACTAGAGGCCACAATAGCACTCCGTATTTCAGATTGTCCACATAGACAGTAATAATCGGGCTGTAAATCATGTATTCCAGATTTATAGCCAGTCTTACAAAACTTCTAACCCCATAAACAACATCCACCCAACACTTTTAACAGCGGTATGTAATTGTTACTCTATACTTATATTGCTACTTAAATTTAAACCGTAATCAGTTTGCTCAGTTTGTTTTACTGGATTTATCAGTTTGCTACTTAATCATATTGTATTAAGTTGAATTTTAATTTGCTCTTCAGTAATTATTGGATTATAATATGGAATTTTCTAGGTTTTGGCTTTATTGCTGATAATTACTGAATAGTTTTGATTTTTAATTGTTTAATTATCACATTATTTTTATCTTAGATTCTCCATGTTTTCATTGTTGAAATTGGATGATTATATCTGTTAGTTCATATATGTGCATATTTCGCTTTAACATTCAATTGTTTAGTAAATTTAAAGCTTTACTTAGTCATATTGTATTAAGTTAACTTCCTTAACATTGCCTTGTTTTTTAATTTGGTTCATTGTTTGATTTTGAAGTTAATTTCTATTGAAATTTAGATTGAATTTGATTTGCATTGCTTCTATTGTGAATGAGTATTTGCGATTTTAATTAACATATCCCCTTCCAAATCAAACTTCTGAATAATGCCAATAACTTCTGAATAATGCCAATAATAATGCGAATAACCCATCGTCAAGTTTTGAAAGAGTGAGACTTATAAAATTTGTTTTATAACAATCGCCTAAATAACTCTTTCCTCGATCTATGATTGTGATTCTATCTACATCATGGGAATAGATGAATAGCAATACACAAATTGACAAACAAAATATGACAATCCGTAGAATTACACCTTTTTTTAGTAATTTTTTGCTCTCATTTTTTTGTTTTGCTTGAATTTGTTGATTTACGTTTTCCCTTTATAAGAAATTGAGGTATTAGGTTCTTTGTTTTAGGGTTTAGGTTCTCATAATTTGTTGTGGGTTCTTATGGGTATTTTTAAGAGAAAGTATTGTGAGTTTTCGTAAGCCATACACGTAATATGCAATTTCAAATTTTTTAGTATGTATTATTATCTATTACAATCTTTAATTTTATTTACACTTGGTATTTATAAAAATGCAATTTCTACTTCATAGCCAAGTAGCTAAGATTAAGTGCCTACTAAATATCAAGTGACTTCACACAAAAATATGCCATAAATTAGTTAATTCTATCATCTACTGTAATTATTTTCATACAATCCTCTGTTCTACATATAGTAACCAAGAAAATTCATAACCTGGAAATTCAAAATCCAGCTAAGCTGGAGCTCCATTTCAAATACTAAAGTCAAAACTCAAATCATTATTTCAGTTATACAGTTAGAAGAAGTGTACATTTTCATTCATTCAAAACTTGTAATTATCGATTACTAATCCATAGTAATACCTCAGGAGTGGGTGTTTGGTTCAACCCTTTCTAGTAGTATGGAATGGGTGTTGCTATTAATGAAGAAAAAGATGAAAAAGTTGGAATCATTTAGCAAGGGTATAGGATTCCCTACCTCCCTTGTTAACATATGAGCGATGAGCCAAACAACTTATAAAAAGAAACGGATTTTCACTCCATACTCTATGGTTTCATATTCTCATTCCATACCATTCCAAGTTTTTAGTATTAGTTTTTAATTAATATCAATTTGATTCTTGCAATTTACAATATGCATGAGTAGTTTAATTTCTAGGAATAGAGGATCCATGAACCATCCTAATGAACTTGTTTGATAAGAGGACTTGAGTCATAAATTTCTTTTATGAAATAAAGCCTCAAGTAGAATAGAACCAAGGGAAATATTTTTATTTCTTATGTGCTTTATTTTTATTTTAATGGTTGTGTAAAACAATCAAAACAAAGTGAATCATTTGCTCTAAGAGAACGAAACCTCTTTTATATGACGAAATGAGAAAGTGTTTGATGGTTTAATTTTATGTTGTCCTAACTTACAGTTCGACATAATTTAGTATAAAGATCTTTTCCTCCATAGGAGAAATAGAATGGCTGAACGTAACAACAATCAGCTGAATGAAGTAGTGAGGTAATTAGCTACTGTAGTTGAACATTTAGCTGCCAGAGGAAATGGAAATGGTAGTGACCCTTGTAGGGAACTTTTCAAGAAGATTTCTCAAAGTAAGCGACCCACTTACCAAGGAGAGCACAATCTAACTATTCTAGAGGGATGGTTGAGAGAGTTTAATAAGTTTTTTTGGGTTAGTAGAGTGTCCAGAGGAGCTTAAATTGAACCATTTTGTTTACTATCTGAGAGGAGAAGTTGATCTATGGCGGTCACAAAATGAGGCTGTAATAAGGGCTTTACCAGGATTTAATTGGAATATGTTTCAGGAGCAAATTCGTAATAAGTTCTATCTTGTGTTTTTTCAGAAACAGAAAGCTGAGTAGTTTCTAGAGCTTAAGATGGGAAGTATGTCTGTCACTTAGTACTACTCTAAGTTCATAGAATTGTCTAAGTTTTCTCCTGAGGCGGTAGCAACTGAGAGGTTGAAGGCTAGTCGCTTTGAAAGAGGGTTACCCTTACCTACAGTCACAATTAGCTGGACAGATCTTTGAATTCTTGGATGAGTTATATGGTAGAGCTGCACAACTGTATGCCATAGACCTAAAGAAGAAGGAGGTATAGAAGGAAGGTGAGACGAGGGAGAAAAGGAGGGATAGTGGAAGAAACTTCAACCAACAAGGAAATCATGGTAGATTTAAGAAACTCGTTTCAATAATGACTTCCAAGGTAAAAAGGGAAACTTTGGGAAGCCTACTTTTGGAAATGGGAATAGAGCTCAGATGGCTAGTTAAGGAGGGCGTGTGTACAATTGCAAGAAGTGTCCTAACAATCACCCAGTAAAGGACTGTGCAGGGAACCCGGTGCCTTGTTGGTTGTGTAACAAACTTGGACACCGTGAGTATAAGTGCTTCTCTAAGAACAAAGTAAAGGAGGGACAAAATTCACAATTTAGGGGGAATTTAACTGGGGGACTGCAAAAGGGTTTCCAAGGATATATGGGAGGAAAGGTGAAACATCAAGCTGGGAATAGGAATGGGAGCGGGAATGGGGGAGGACAGACTAAGACCTCAAACACTGGTAAGCTGAATGTGATGGCTCGAAGTGAAGCTGATGCTAATAAGGATGTGATTATTGGTACTTTTTCTATTCACTCTCTTCTTGAAAAGTTTTATTTGATTCTGGTGCAACGTACTCTTTTGTATCCACTAAGCTTCTAGAAAAGTTATACCTGTGTTGGAAAAAGTAGATACAATTGATATGTCAATAGTGTTACCCTCTGGACAAGAAGTGCAATGTTCAAGGAGATTTCGGGATGTTCCTATCGAAATTGAGGGAGTGGAGTTTAAGGTAAATCTAATCAAGTTTGATTTAGGTGACTTAGAAGTGATCCTAGGGATGGATTGGTTGAGTAAGCATAAGGCTGATGAACAGGCTATCGCACACCTATCAAAAGTAAACCAAACCACTCTAACTAATATAGCTAGGGAAGTAGGGATCGAATCCACAGGGAAGCAATTAAACCTATTAGTTCTAAAAAGACTAAACTGTGTAAAGGGCCTTTGAATGTCGAATCAAGACTCAAACGCTAACTAAAACTAGAACTAAGTTGATTAAGGGAATAAATCTATGACTAAGTCTAGGACATCGGTTCACCATAGATTAACAAATGAATTGCACACAATTAATTAATTAGATTATCAATTTCCTTGAATTAAGGTCCACTAATTCTCTCGAATCTAGTCCCCTTCAAAACTCCTCTAATGGCTCTCGCTCACTTAGACTCGTTTTGCCTATTGTCCTTATGATCTAATTGTGGTAATCTTACCTCTCGGCATCGATTTCAACAATATCAAACTAACAATTAAACCTGGCCAGTATTTAACTGAAAGCAATAAAAATTGACAACAGGAATTCCAGTACATTAATAACCAATCAACAATTAAGAACAAGCATCAAAATCAATCCATGGATCCCCTAGTCCTAGAAAAGGAACTACTCACGCATAATAGAAACTAAAGGAACTAATTTAATCATAAGAACTGGAACTGAAAACATGACTTCAACAATTAAACTAATTAACAAGAACAAAAATAACTCAAAAGCAAGAACTAAAACAAAAACAAGATCTAAAATTAAAATACTACTAACAATTAAAACTAAGGAAAATAATTAAACTAATAAAAACAAGAGAAGAAAATAAAGAAGAACCTGAAATTGCAATTGTATTGAATGAATGATTGAGTTTTGACAAAAGTAAGTTCTAGAGAGAAACTGAATGAAAAATCCTAATGAGAGAAAATAAATTCTAATCTAGTCTTTTATGTCTAATGTAATGTGTTGAAAAAACCTAACACAAACACTATTTATATAAAAAGTACAATGCTCGGGTCAAAAGGAGTGAAAAACGGGCTCCGGACAATCCGCCCGACCAATCGGGCAAAAACCGCCCGATCGGGCTCACAAAGCGAGTGATTTTGGCCTTGGAAGCAATCCGCCCGACTGCCCGGGCGAAATCCGCCCGATCGGGCGCGATCAGTGTTTTCGCCCCTATCTCCTTGAAAATGCTAAGTAAATTCCGCCCGACTGCCCGGGCGAAATCCGCCCGACTAGCCGGGCGAAATGACTTTTTCGCCTAAATCAAGTTGGCACGTCTTCTAGTTACTCCAGGCTTCATCATAGCTTCCTGATTACTTCAATTCTAACCCATGGCTTCTAGTATCTAGTTGTAACTCATATGATTGCCTCGGAATCAATGCAAAAACACCGAAATCCTGCAAAAAGTCACTAACAAGCACAAACAACTCCATACAACCAAATGTTAGCCAAAATAGCTCCGAAGAGCATAGGTTAGAGTCAAAATAAACCAGAAAAGGGGGTAAAATATAAGCATAAAATACACTTATCAAACTCCCCCAAGCCAAACCCTTGCTTGTCCTCAAGCAACAACTAGACCGAACAATGACTTCACCCCAAAACTTTTGAAAATACAACCAATTCAAGCAATTCCGAGCATGTAAGTTCCTATACCAACATATCAAAATCCCTTGACCGCAATCCACTTAAATCAAAATCAATAAGCCAACCATGTAAGAAATAGAAGTCGATGACTAGAGTAGCTCACTCGGTGTCACTCCACACATAAAATTGAGCATAAACAGTGAAGCTCACCCTTAATCCCAAATAAGAATGCAAGTGCAATAAGTGTTTAAATGCAAATTTTGAGAACCCAAACCCACATCTCACACCTCATGCAAGTGTTTAAGGGTAGTCACTCAATCCTAGTGTGAAAGTCGACTCGAAATGCAAGTAATACTCACTAGCTTTGGCAATTGACTCACTTCACAAGAACTAAAAATATGTACATGCCGATCAAAAAGGTCTTTTTAAGCTTGTAACGTGGCTAGGGTGACGGGTAGGATAGAATTTGGGATAATGTGGCGGTAAATGCGGGCTATATGCATGTAACAATCAAAAAAATCCAACATCAACTCCAACATCAAACCATTTCACATGGGATCACATCACACCATTAAAACTTACATTTCAACTTGCTCCAAATATCACAAGCTTTTCTTCTTCAACATCTTTAAATTCTTTTTTTTTTCTTTTCTTTTTTCATTTTTTTTTCTTTCATTTCTTTTCTCTTTTTTTTTTCTTTTCAACTTTCAAGATTTTTTTTTTTTTTCAATTAGGCTCACGACTCTTAATGACATGTCAAGGACAAAATCATCACACATACATAACTAGGCCAATAAAAGATAAAACATTTTAATTCTTCATTAAACTAGCCTAGACATTGGTATGCAGAGCCTTAATGTGAGACCTATTATCAAACTTTAACCACAACCTTTTCACAATTTTTCAATCCTCCAAAACCTCCAACAAATGCAAAACAACAACAAAACAACTCTCCTACTCCCCCAAGCCAAGCTTGGGCATATATCAAAATGATTAGAACAAGGCCAAATAAGGTTGTAATGTGGCTAAAATGCAAATGAAGGGTAAAAAGCTCAAAACAAGGATCAAGGGAAAATTTGTGAATGAATGCCTAAAATCTGAAAGCTCCTAGAAAATGAATGCCTTTTATCATTCGCGACATGTAACATACCAAAGCCAAGCTACTAGAGTTAAAAGCCAAAACATGGATCATATATGCACCAGGAACTAAACACACATGAAAAGAAATAAGCATAGAAATAATGCATGCGGCTCAAATCCTCCCGTTAACACAGTTCAAGCCCCTACTCTACACATGGCTATAATGGCAAGATTAGAAATTATTTCAAGCTAAGTCAAGTTCAAGTCCAAGTTGGCAATTCCCTAAACATAACTCATCACATGCCCAAATCGATCGAAAACATTTTTAAATAAAATGCGGGGCACAGGGAAGTCATCATTCAACCATTCAGTACTTCTCAAATCAAAAATAAACTCAATTCATTCAAACCATTCAATCTAAAAAGCAATAAAAACTAAACTAGGAAAGTAGTACAATATTTTTGGTCATATGTAAACTCCTACTTCTAGCAAGCAGTACAAACCATATGACTATCCTAAGAAAGCAATAAATCTATACTAAAAAGCAATAAAACTATACTAATAAAGCAATAAATCATACCTCCCCCAAGCCGGACTCAGCAATGTCCTCAGTGCTGGAAGGGAGTAAAGTGAGAGAGAAGAGAGATGGTGGATGGGGTTATGGGGTCATGAGGGTGGAATATGATGTAAATGGGTAAAAGGATGAAGTTGTGCAAGGATAAGAAAAAGGCGTGAGTGGTAGACGATATTGCGTGTAGCATACATGGATTGAAATTTGACCACCTTTCACTGTTTCGACCATATCTCACAAAGTAAATTTTGGATCAACACGATTCTTATTTCATTGGAAAGTAAACTCAAAGAGCTTTCCAACGGTAGGTCATACGCCCCGTGGAACGTCCTAGAAGAAAAGTTATGGTCATTTGAAAATGATCCTGTGAACCTGTCGCGGACAAGTCTATTCGCCCGATCGGGCGGATTTCGCCCGACTGAGATGCATTTTCGCCCGACTCGGGCGAAATTTACTTAGAATTTTTTCTGATCTTTCCTCAAAAACGCCATTCGCGCCCGATCGGGCGGATTTCGCCCGACTGCTCGGGCGAAATTTTTGCCTTTATAATTCATGCCTTCCTCACTCGTCCCGTGCGCCCGACCGGGCGGATTTTGCCCGAGTGCTCGGGCGAAGCCCGCGGTAGCACGGGTGGTTCAATTCCTTGCAAATTTTCACCTTAGCAACGTTCTGAGGCCTGTACTCATAAACCGAACTTGACCAAAATCATTAGTACTCTCACTCTCACTCACCAACATAGATAAAACTTAGTTGAGGTATGAACTACTACTACGGAAACAAAATAAAGTGAAAAGAAAACTAGACTACTTACGGGTTGCCTCCCGCAAAGCGCTCCTTTAAGGTCATTAGCTTGACCGTGTTACACAATACTTTAAGGAGGGTCAAAGAGGGAACGTGAACCCCATGTAGTTAAAAATTCAAAGATGCTTGGGGTTTCCGTTCGCTCAATTGTCTCATGATCCTTACATGGAATCTCGCCATTTATCTTATTCACCTTAAAAACATGTTGAGATGACTTCCGAGGCTTTCGACGTGTCTTACGACGTGTTTTCCTTTTCTTTGGATCCTGACACATCTTGTTATCATCACTATCTCCGTCACCTGCAAGAGAATCCAAACACAAAGGAGCCTCCAAAAGATCCTTATTAGGGGATCGAGGCAGGTCATTAAGAACAATTTCATTAAGAGTATAAATTGCATGACATGATTGTTCTATCATTGGACGTTTCAAAGCATCATTAAGGTTGAAAGTAACCTTATCATCCCCTACTGAAAGAGTTAGACTCCCATTTTTCACGTTAATAACAGCACCTGCAGTGTGTAAGAAAGGTCTACCAAGTATAATTGGGATATGAGCATCCTCATCCATATCTAGCACAACAAAATCAACAGGAATAAAAAATTTCCCGACTCTCACCGGGACATCCTCTAAAATACCTTTAGGGTATTTCACTGTCCTATCTGCCATCTGCAAGGTGATGTTAGTAACCTTTAAAGCACCCATATCAAGTTTTTTACAAATAGATAAAGGCATGACACTAACACTAGCCCCTAAATCACATAAAGCTTTATCAATGAACAGTGGGCCAATATTACAAGGAATAGAAAAACTTCCCGGGTCCTTTAGTTTCGGTGGTGACTTGTTTTGCAATATGGCACTGCATTCCTCCGTAAGTGCTACGGTCTCCACCACATTCAACTCACGTTTCCTGCTTAAAATATCTTTCAAAAATTTAGTATAAGTAGGAATTTGAGTGATCAAATCAGTAAATGGAACAGTAACCT
The DNA here is from genome assembly GCA_016808085.1 of Suaeda aralocaspica. Taxonomy (NCBI): domain Eukaryota; kingdom Viridiplantae; phylum Streptophyta; class Magnoliopsida; order Caryophyllales; family Amaranthaceae; genus Suaeda; species Suaeda aralocaspica. Next base: position 1,748,666 of record PYUH01000187.1, on the reverse strand, counting down.
GCAAATTCTTTACAATATCTAAAAATTTACTGAAATGATTATCATTCTTACTTCTGGTTACCCTGTTCGGAAAGGGTAACCTAACCTGTGACCTCGGGATCGTATCAATCGACGTGTCATCTACCTTCTTCTTAGGTGCTTCGGCCTCCTTAGCTGGAACTGTCTCCAAATCTTCAATCACCACATCACTGGTCTTTTCAGCTCCACCTGCAACATCAGAATTAACATCATCAGTAGGCATTTCCGGGCCCTCATAAGCAGTTCCACTCCTCAAAGTGATGGCATTGACATGGTCCCTCGGGGGGTTCTGTGATGCCTGTGATACTGGAGGTGTAGGTTGTGATGGAAGGTGGCCTGGTTGCCTTTGAGCAGTGGATTGTGCAATCTGAGCTATCTGAGTCTCCAGGTGCTTGTTGTGAGCCTGCATTGCCTCCATATTTTTCTGCATTTGCAACATCATATTTTTTAACTCTGAGATTTCTCCACTAGGTTGAACTGGCATTGGTGGTGCTGATAGTGGTGGCCTACTGAAACCTGGTGGGTGTGGTGGTACATATCTCTGCATCTGCTGGGGTGCCTGCTGAGGTGGCATAGCTTGCTGAGGATTCTGTACATTGCTATTGTTCTTGTAGGAAAAGTATGGGTGATCCTTCCAGCCCGGATTGTATGTATTAGAATATGGATTGTTCTTATAGGCTTGAAAGGCACACACTTGCTCTACTGAACTGGTACATGACTGGGAACTATGACCAAATGAACCACAGGAATCACAGAAAGGATCAGTACATCCCGAAAGTGCAGCTACAGGTGATGGTGGAGGAGCTGTAGTACCAATCTTATCAAGCTTCTGACTTATGGCATTGATCTGTGCAGCTAGACTCTCATACTTATCATCAACTACATGTTTTCCACCCTTCTTAGAATGCCCTCTAAGGTTACTAAACTGTGAATTATGAGTGGCTATTTCATCAATCAGTTCATATGCAGCATTAACCTCCTGGTTCATAAATCGACCATTAGCAGCAGAATCTAATAAAGCTCTACTCTCATTACCCAAACCATTGTAGAATGACTGAACCAGAAACCATTTCTCAAGCCCGTGATGAGGACACATTCTCAACAACTCCTTAAACCGTTCCCAAGCATCATAAAGTGACTCATCTGTCTCCTGATTAAAGTTAGTAATTTGACTCCTCAATAAAGCTGTTCTCTGTGGTGGATAGTACTTCCTCTGAAAAGCAAGAGCTAAATCCTCCCAACAATTAATTGTGGCCATATTAAGATCATTTAACCAGGTTCTAGCCTTGTCTTTCAACGAAAATGGGAACATTCTCCTCCTAATGTAATCCTTAGAAACGTTCATTTGCTTGATAGTATCACAGTATTGAAGGAAATTTTGTAAGTGCAAATTCGGATCCTCCTTCAATGTCCCTGAAAACTGATTTCGTTCAACCATATTCACAAGAGCCGGTTTCAGTTCAAAATTAGCAGCATCGGTATCAGGTACTGAATAACCTCCAGCCATAGACTCCGTACTAGGCAAGGAATAGTCTCTCAATGAACGGGCCGCAGGTGGCGGTGGTGGAGGTGGTGGTCCTCTACCCTGTCCTTCTCCTTCGGCAGCCATTTCGACCTCTAAATAACCTTCAAACAACGGGTTGAAAGTGAACTCGAAAAACTGAGACAAATCAGAAACAGTTTCCTCCACGGATCGGGGAAGAAAAATTCGGCGTCTACTACGTCTCAACCGCTTCAAAAATACTCGCTCGGGCTCAGGGAAGATGAAAGTGTCAGGCTCGTGGTCGGTTTGCATAAACCTATAAACCTGCACAATATGTAACTCCGAGCAAGGATGAGAAACTGCCTCAAAGAACCAAAAAGTTCTTTGAGACTAAGAAAAATAAAAAGAAAAACAGTATAAACCCGACTAATAGAATTAAAAATTGCCTCCCCGGCAACGGCGCCAAAATTTGATGAGGCTATCGCACACCTATCAAAAGTAAACCAAACCACTCTAACTAATATAGCTAGGGAAGTAGGGATCGAATCCACAGGGAAGCAATTAAACCTATTAGTTCTAAAAAGTCTAAACTGTGTAAAGGGCCTTTGAATGTCGAATTAAGACTCAAACGCTAACTAAAACTAGAACTAAGTTGATTAAGGGAATAAATCTATGACTAAGTCTAGGACATCGGTTCACCATAGATTAACAAATGAATTGCACACAATTAATTAATTAGATTATCAATTTCCTTGAATTAAGGTCCACTAATTCTCTCGAATCTAGTCCCCTTCAAAACTCCTCTAATGGCTCTCGCTCACTTAGACTCGTTTTGCCTATTGTCCTTATGATCTAATTGTGGTAATCTTACCTCTCGGCATCGATTTCAACAATATCAAACTAACAATTAAACCTGGCCAGTATTTAACTGAAAGCAATAAAAATTGACAACAGGAATTCCAGTACATTAATAACCAATCAACAATTAAGAACAAGCATCAAAATCAATCCATGGATCCCCTAGTCCTAGAAAAGGAACTACTCACGCATAATAGAAACTAAAGGAACTAATTTAATCATAAGAACTGGAACTGAAAACATGACTTCAACAATTAAACTAATTAACAAGAACAAAAATAACTCAAAAGCAAGAACTAAAACAAAAACAAGATCTAAAATTAAAATACTACTAACAATTAAAACTAAGGAAAATAATTAAACTAATAAAAACAAGAGAAGAAAATAAAGAAGAACCTGAAATTGCAATTGTATTGAATGAATGATTGAGTTTTGACAAAAGTAAGTTCTAGAGAGAAACTTAATGAAAAATCCTAATGAGAGAAAATAAATTCTAATCTAGTCTTTTATGTCTAATGTAATGTGTTGAAAAAACCTAACACAAACACTATTTATATAAAAAGTACAATGCTCGGGTCAAAAGGAGTGAAAAACGGGCTCCGGACAATCCGCCCGACCAATCGGGCAAAAACCGCCCGATCGGGCTCACAAAGCGAGTGATTTTGGCCTTGGAAGCAATCCGCCCGACTGCCCGGGCGAAATCCGCCCGATCGGGCGCGATCAGTGTTTTCGCCCCTATCTTCTTGAAAAATGCTAAGTAAATTCCGCCCGACTGCCCGGGCGAAATCCGCCCGACTAGCCGGGCGAAATGACTTTTTCGCCTAAATCAAGTTGGCACGTCTTCTAGTTACTCCAGGCTTCATCATAGCTTCCTGATTACTTCAATTCTAACCCATGGCTTCTAGTATCTAGTTGTAACTCATATGATTGCCTCGGAATCAATGCAAAAACACCGAAATCCTGCAAAAAAGTCACTAACAAGCACAAACAACTCCATACAACCAAATGTTAGCCAAAATGGCTCCGAAGAGCATAGGTTAGAGTCAAAATAAACCAGAAAAGGGGGTAAAATATAAGCATAAAATACAATTATCAGCTGAGATTTTATGTGAACCACAGAAGATCTTGTTGATGAATAAGGGTAAGAAGGTGAGCTATTGGAGGGCAGGAAGACCAAAAAACAACAAAATAGTGTTTGTAATGAGGTTTGCTAGGTTTGTGAAGAGAGGTTTACCTTTGTAGTTTGAGAGATGTGGATCATGTTGAGACTGCTAGGCCCGAGGATATTGAGGTAGTAAGGACCTTCTTGACATGTTTCCGGAAGAGATTCCGGGGATGCCACGTAAATGAGAAATTGACTTTACCATAGACTTAGTTCCAGGAACAGCACCTGTAAAAATGAGTGAGTTGAAGGAGCAGTTGCAAGATTTGTTGGAAAAAGGTTACATTAGGCCTAGTGCTTCACCTTATGGAGCACCAGTACCTGTTTCTGAAGATGAAAGATGGGAGTTTGAGGTTATGTATTGACTATAAAGAGCTGAATAAGGTGACAATCAAAAAATAAGTATCCACTACCGAGGATACATGACTTGTTTGATCAATAAAAAGGAGCTACTGTGTTTTCGAAGATTGATTTAAGGTCAGGAAACCATCAATTGAGGAGTGCTAATGAGGATATACTGAAAACGGCTTTTCGTACGAGATATGGGCATTATGAGTTTACTGTTATGCCTTCTGGGTTAACCAATGCGCCAACAATCTTCATGCATCTAATGAATAGTATTTTCCAGCGATTTCTGGATAACTTTGTGGTTGTTTTCATTGATGACATCTTGGTGTATTATAAGAGTAAAGAAGAACATGTGGAACATTTGAGGAAAATCTTGATGACATTAAGAGAGAATGAGTTGTATGCTAAGTTCTCAAAATGTGAGTTCTGGTTGGAGAAAGTAGCATTCTTGGGGCATATCGTGTCTAAAGAGGGAGTTGAACTAGATCCAGCCAAAAATTGAAGCAGTTAAGGAGTGGCCTACACCTAAGAATGTAACGGATGTACGGAGTTTCTTAGGGTTAACAGGTTTTTATAGGAGGTTTGTGAAGGACTTTTCGAGGATTGCTAAACCCATGACATCATCAGTGAAGAAAGACTGTAACTTTGAGTGGAGTGATAAGTGTGAAGAGGCATTTCAAACCTTAAAAGAGTGTTTGACTACAACTCTAGTGCTGTCTTTTCCAGATGGGAGTGACTCTTATGATGTGTATAGTGATGCTTCTAAAAATGGTTTAGGATGTGTGTTAATGCAAAATTGAAAGGTGATAGCATATGCTTCAAGGCAATTGAAACCATACGAGGTGAACTACCCTACTCACGATCTGGAGCTAGCAACGATTGTGTTTGCTTCGAAAATATGGAGGCATTACTTGTATGGGGTGAAATGTAGGATATACATAGACCACAAGAGTTTAAACAACTTTTTAACTCAAAAGGAATTAAACATGATACAGAGGAGATGGCTTGAGTTGATCAAGGATTATGACCTAGATATCCAATACCATGAAGGGAAAGCTAATGTGGTAGCAAATACTTTAAACCGTAAAATGAAGCAAGGAGTGATTACCTTGGTGGTTGCTAATGAGCTATGTAAAGATATAGAAAGATTGAGCTTGGAAATAGTGGAGGGAGAGTTAGAAGGAATTCTTTGTAATCTTAGCATCCAACAGACAATATTTGAGGAAATTAAGAAGAACCAGGAAGGAGATATGAAATTGGACAAAATTAAGCAAAAGTTGGAAACAGGAAAGCCAATGGATTTTAAGGTTCATGAGGATGGAAGTTTAAGGTATAAAGGAAGATGGTGTGTACCACAAAAATGTGAGGATTTTAAACAAAGAATCATGGAGGAGGGTCATAATACCCCATATTCAGTGCATCCTGGAGGCGATAAGCTATATAAGGATTTAAAGAAGATGTATTGGTGGCCTAGGATGAAGAGAGAAGTGGCTTAATTTGTGAGTAAATGTCTTACTTACCAAAAGGTCAAATTTGAGCATAAGAGACCACAAGGAGGGGTCCAACCGCTGGAAATACCGGGATGGAAATGAGATTGCATATCAATGGACTTTGTGACTTGCTTACCAAAGTCAAAGAATCAGAATGATACCATATGGATAGTGATGGATAGACTTACTAAGTCAGCAATGTTTATACCCATGAAAGAGACTTGGAAAATGGAACAACATGCAAAGGCCTACATAAAGCATATTGTGAGGCTACATGGAGTTCGAAAGGATATCGTATCAAATAGGGATTCTAGGTTTCACTAAAACAAAAATGACCTAAGGCATGTGTGCTAAGGGATCGCGATTAAAATACAACCTGTTTCTTAGGCAAAGAAATAGGATATATGCTATGTCTGGTTTCTTAACATTAAATAAGAGACGTGTTAGTAGAAAAAACCGATGTCTTATGAGTGGTTTTTTAGATGGAGTCACACAAAGAGATGTGAAAGATAAAAACTGGTTTCTTTGCTCATTTTAAATAATAAAAAAAAAAAAAAAAAAAAAAAAAAAAAAAAAAAACAATAAAACTTCGTACAAATGGTCGCCCTCCTTCTCACCTTTACTTTCTCTCTACTGTAATCTAGAAGAATAAAAAGATCTTCCCTTTCATAACAATAATCTATCTAGAACACATGCAATGCACCCAGAACTTCTCAAATCCAAAAACAAACAACTCAAGTGAATTGATTCAAAATACAGCTACACAACCCATGGCCAAAACCAAGACCTCTTTTTAACCGTAATTCAAAGTAAAATCATCACATAACCTCAAGAATCTCAATAATTCTTTAAACCTTGCCTAAAACACCTCATTTGCGCCGCAATGCTACAACATTTTTCCCCACATTCGATTCAACACAATCACTTGCAAAACTAATTCTTCTGCACTATACTAATGCAACCCCACATTCATATGATTCAATGCCACCTTTTGCTTGTATGTAAATCGAACTTGAATAATTTCATGTTAGGGTTTCCATCTTTTTGACTTAGTAACTTTTGGGGATTTTGGTAATTTTCTTTTTTTTTTAATTCGATTAGGGATTTGAGTTAGGTTCTTTTGAATTCAATTAGGGAAATGAATTGGGGTTTTTTAAATTTGATAAGGGATGTTTTTCATTTATTAATAATTTGGTTTTTGCATTTAATTAGGGATTTGATTTGGAGATTTAAATTTCGATTAGGGATGTTTTTGATTCATTAATAATTTGGGTTTCTCGAATTCGATTCATGATTTTTTGAATTCGTTAGTAATTTGGGGTTTTTTTTTAATTCGATTAGGATTTCAATTTATTTTGGGGTTTTCAATGTCTCTGGGACTTTTGGGGGTTGATTATGATAGTCTAGATTTTTAATTCGCTTGGGGTTTCAAAATGTTGGGGAATTTTAATTGGGGTTTCAATTTCCAAAATAGGCATTTATTAATGCTACTTCCAGTCGAAAGTTTGTTGCTTTTTTTATTTACATTTTTCCGTTTGTATTTTGATTGATTTAAGTAATTGTGGTTGGTCAACTGTTCGATTATTGGCATTCAAAATCAAATGTATTTTTTTAGGTTTCGATGTTCCATGTCCAAATATTCAATTAGGGGGTCGAGTTTTTGGAGGTTTAATTTGATTATTGGTGATTGAGTTAGGGTTTTGAATTGATTGACGTTGCTTATCTTGTTGCTTCGACAATAATGGTCTCACAGGGGAGCATTGTGTCGCCAATGAGAATAATTCATTTTGGTCATTATATTTCTTGTTGTTGCTGTGTTGATTCATTGGATTTGTTTGCTGTTGCATGTTTGGCTCGTGATTTTTTTGTATTAGTCTGTGTGCAATTGTTTCAATCGTTGAATGCAGTATGTTGAATAGTTGATTATGCTTTTGCAACTATTCAAGTTGAAATTTATGCAATTATCTATTGTTGGAGTTTTGATGGTTTATTTACTTTGTTAGTATTGCTTATTACTGTAAGTTGTAATTCTCAAGGAACCAACTATCGACTAAATTTTGGATTGGCGTTCATTTAGTGATTTATTTGTATTATTTTTTTTGGTAACTAAGCAAGTTATTTATAGGCATTTTAAATTCTGTAATTATTTGTGCTTGATTGTGATTTTTTTTTCCTTGGAGCAAAATAGTTGTTGGATTTGCAGTTACAATCAAAGTTATGTGTACGCATATATGTGTTTAGTTGAGGTAATAAAAGCATGAGCACATTGATTGAAAGACATACTACAATATTACTTTTCATTTGGAGCAATGGTTTTTGTTCATGAATACACATTTTTATTTGTGGTGTTGAATTCTTTTTCATTCTGGTTATTTCATTGTGGTCATCCCTACAAGTATTGCATTTATGCCTAAATCTTGCCTGTTATTCCTTCTGATAGTGTCATTCATGGGGCATGTTTTTTATGGAACTTCTTAGAGACATCGCTGCGGTTTTGTCGGGTTACAGTACCATCCATTCTGTTCTGCCTAACTTGCTCTGTCTTACCCACCCTGGTCTGTTTTGCTACGCAGATCTTATGCCTCTTGTAGCTTTTGTTTCTATGTTGTATGTTGCTGTCTTGTGTTGTATGACACTGTGCGAAGAGGCTGCTGTCCTTTGGCTTTGTAAATAAAATAAGTTAGACTTGCATGCATTTCCTCACCAGTGTAATGTTTTTGCCAAATTTTACTATTTGTTTTTGTTAATAAATGGATAATTGACACTACAAGAGAACGACCAATTAGCGACGGATTTTTGCGACGGAATAAAATTCCGTCGCAAATACTTAGTTTTGCGACGGAATTATTTCCCTCGCAATTTTTGCGACGGAATACCCTGCATTTGCGACGGAATTATNTTGCGACGGAAATATTTCCGTCGCAAATTTTGCGACGGATTTCCTAGGTTTTGCGACGGATATTTCCGTCGCAAAAAAGTGACAAAAACAGATCAAAGGGTAGTCAGTTGTTTGCGACGGAATTTTGTTGTTTGCGACGGAATATTCCGTCGCAAATTTGCGACGGAAATTTTTCCGCCGCAAATTCCGTCGCAAATCCTGTCGAATAAATTACAGAACAAAACACCAGTTTTTACTTCAACAAAAATTAATTTCGCAAAATCACACTCCTTCTTCTCCAAAAAACCGTTCTTCTCTCTAACAAATTAAACACACTCCTTTCTTCATCTCCTTCTTTTCCGGCGGCCTTCCCCCTTCTTCCGGCGGTCTCCTTGTTGTCGTTATTTTTTTTTTTTTTTCCATCGTGTTTTTTTTTCCGGCGGTGTTAGGGCAACAATTCCGGCTTCAGTCGCCTTCTTCGTCGTCGTCAGTCCTCGTCGCCGCCTTCTTCGTCGTCGTCAGTCCTCGTCGCCGCCTTCTTCGTCGTCGTCAGTCTTAGGGTATGAAATCTGATTGAAAATCTGATTTTTTTTTGTTTTTTTAATTTAGTTAAATTAAAATCTGATTTTAATTTAGTTAAATTAAAACCTGATTTTAATTTAAAACTTATATTATCATTTATATTGACTAATGACTGATTGATTTCAATTTCATATTATCATTTTTTTTCAATTTCAATATTATCATTTTTGTATTTCATTTCATATTAATCATTTATTATTTGATTTCACTCAGATTTTTGGGTTATTTCAATTTCATATTATCAGTTATTTATTTAGTGGTTAGTTATAAAGTTTTTGGGGTTGTATAAAAATTGGGGATCATACTATTTTGGGGATTTTCTGTCTAATGTTTTGTTGGATATAATTTTAGCTCTTTATGATCAAAGTCACCGAATTTACATTGGTATGTATTGATTTGTTGACATTTTTATTTGATTATGAAACTTAATTGCTTGTTAATTTGTTTTAACCATAGTGCTTATCTTAATCACTTGATTGTTGGAGGGAAGACGAAAGCATATTTGTAATTGCTAGTTTCCTTTATGGATAAGATTCCAGCTCTTATTTTGTTGTTGGGTTGTCGAAGTGTTAAGGCGAGTATTCGTCAAGAGTTTTACTTCTATTTATTGGAATCAGTTTTTCGATCAAAAGGTTATCTTAGGCTTCATATTTTATCATCAAAAGATAGGAGAGCAAGAATGTCAAATGTGTGCTTCTTTAAGACCTTTTCCTTTCTTGAAACTTTGTTAGAGATGCACTTGAACATAAATGTCAAGTTAGACTTGAAAAGATAAACGGTAGTGTTTATTCACTAGAATGAATAGCATGGTGAATGTTCAAAATTCTAATCATCCTTTATCCTCCGAGATAGGCTATGTTAAAGCTGTTCAAATCTTAATGAACTACTATTTTTATTATTTTGATGGTTTTTATGCTACAATCTTTAGGTGTACTAAGGGAGCTAGTAATTCTCTGATCACTTTCTTTGATATGGAATATTTTTATAGCAGATTGACTGTGTTCTTTTTATACTTCTTTGAGGAATATTTGATTTGTGAAGGTTTTCATTGTTAAATTTGGTAGCAATTTCAAAGTATCATCTATGGATGTCAATATTAGTGTATTCTATTGTCACCCTTGAACCATGATTTTTCCTTGGGCATCAGTGTATTATATCCTCCAAAATTAACTTCAACAATTAATGATTATGATTTGATTTGATTTGGGTTTTTGAAAAAGTTTCTAACTTTGCTTGTAATAACACAACAAAATGGGAAAAAGATGATTTTCTTTTGTTAATAATGGGAGTTTTTTGATTTGGGTTTTTGAAGGTTTGAATTTTTACTACCTATTAAACATTTAAATTAAAATTAAAATAGGTAATAAAAGTCATTGTACATTAAACCGAATCAGATTAAATCATAAAGATTTCATGACTATATTTAACTCTTCATTGTGAATCACAATTGCAGAATTTTATGATGAATAAATAGTTGCAAAGTCCAATTGTTGCTATTGGGATAATCGAAGTTATCCTTGTATGTATATACGGAGTATGTTTATTTTGATAAGGAAATAAAGCCGATTGATACCTCTTAGTTAGTTGAGGATCAACCAGAACAGTCTTACGAATGATATATGACAAAAAAAGAATGAACGCATGCAAGGGATGACCATAAGATTAGAATATACGAATGATCCTTATTATGGGCTATCTTCTCTAATACGTGATTAATTTGACAAGAGTTTAAAACGTGGAATATCAATTTCCAAATCGTTAATTATGTAAATAATCCTTTGTACTCCGTATATAATAACGCATAATGGTCCTACCCATGTGGTTGTGCTTCAGGCTTTATTTAGACAACCCGACAAACATACTTGTGCTTCTATTTTATGAACTTTTTACAGCAGTTAATTATTCATTTGGTCAGCTTTGTTCTTGAATCTTTGACTCATATTATATTTGGCCATTTAGACTAAAATAATTATATGCGTGACTTGTGTAGAAGTTTTCACTATGAAAAGAAGGGACTTAGTTGGATGTATTGTGAAAGGTCGGATCTTCTATGAACCCTGCTTTTAAGGAAGGAGTTGAGGATTCCTTCAATATTGTAAACATCATCCGCAGACACACTAACCCAAATGAAGTTAGTGTCCGTGTGTTAATGCAAGAACAAACGCTCTATGATCCGGACACAGTAAGTATCATTTGTATGCCAGGGTTTACACCGATTTATTATGAGTGGCATTGTCAGGGGAAGGGTTACCTGAGTCTCCGACCGGCAATCCAATGACTATCGCGAAATGGTTATGGATGCTTTTGGACATAACCAAGATCAATCGGGTACCCAACATCAGGAGGAACCTAACCCCGAGGCCAGCAGTTCTATGATATGCTAAAGGCTTCTGAACAACCTTGGGTTGAAGGGAGTTCAATGTCTAGATTAGAGATGGCCTCTAAAATAACTAGTATTAAATCCGAGTTCAATATGCCCCAACGGGGTGTAGATGCCATTGTGTCTTTTTAGTGATTCGTTCCTAGAACACCTATATAGGGGAGACATTCTACGAGGTAAAGAAAATTGTTCAAGGGTTGGAGATGCCTGCTAAGAAGATTGATGCATGCCCGAAAGGTTGTATGTTGTTTTGGAAGGTGATGCTCACTTGGTCTAAGTGTACTGTTTGCGGCAGCGACCGTTACAAGAGACTTCGAAGGAATCGATTAAGTACTTTTGTTGCTGAATTTCGATACCATTAAAGATATTTATGTATGATGCATTAATTATTAGTTTGACGTTATTGCAGAAAGATGCACTTGGGCTGCTGAGTTTGAACCTCAAGTTAGACATGAATTCCAATCTAGGGTTGGAAATCGATTGCGTGACATGTTCTACAGACTCCCGCACAATGCTGGTAAAACATTACCAAAGTGGGTGAGTGAAACCGTGTACAAAAAGGCGCAGGATGTGATATCGGGTGAAACGTTCAAGAAAAGATCGCACAAACAAGAAAACAAAGTGGTGGTTCAATGGAAAATGCCATTGAACCTACCCACTATCAAGGGTCTTCTTCAGCAGTGCAGCATGCTAAGAAGATGGTTACTTCTTCTATGTGTCATTTACTTTTGTACCATTTGATAATCTATCTTCTATTCTTTAATTTTATACTATTTGGTTTTCATTATCATTTACAGGCGAAGGAGAATGAAGGAAAGCTCCCATCCCCAGTTGATCTGCTCCTCCGTACGCATTTCAAGGATGTCCCGGGAAAGGAAAGGTGCCTGCGAACCACACAAGCAAGCATTGCAGTATTTTTACACTTGTAATTATGCCTTTTAAGGATGTTTAGAGAATTTATAGTTTAATGAAGAGATATGTGAAAAATGGGCACATTTCGGGCCATTTCGACCCATTTGAACCTAAAACACATGTAAAGGGTACTTTGGTATAATGTAGACTTGTGTAACACTTGTAGTTATGCCTTTTAGGATGTTTATCTATTTATAGGTGAAATGAAGAGATATGTGAAAAATGGGCACATTTTGACCCATTTCGGGCCATTTCGGGCCAATTTGAACCTAAAACACATGTAAAGGGTCTTTGGTATAATGTAGACTTTGTAACACTTTTAGTTATGCCTTTTAAGGATGTTTAGCTTATTTAGGTTGAAATGAAGAGATATGTGAAAAATGGGCACATTTTGACCCATTTCGGGCCATTTCGACCCAATTTGAACCTAAAACACATGTAGGGTACTTTGGTATAATTCAACACTTTGTAACACTTGTAGTTATTCCTTTTAAGGATGTTTAGCTATTATAGGTTAAATGAAGAGATATGAAAAATGGGCACATTTTGACCCATTTCGGGCCATTTCGACCCAATTTGAACCTAAAACACATGTAAAGGGTACTTTGGTATAATGTAACTTGTAACACTTGTAGTTATGCCTTTTTTGTCTTTGTTTTATTGAATTATAGGGTGTAACACAAAATTTTGCCTTTTAGACTTATATGAAAATTATGCCTAATTTAATTTTAATTGTGTTTTGTAGGAGACCTACCAGAAGAAGCTTGAGGAAACAAGCAGTGACGGGAGTCAGAGAACGCCCGATGAGTTATATTGGGAGGCATCTGGTGGTCGTAGCAAGAAAGGTCGCGTGAAGGGTCTTGGTAGTGGTGCGGACCTGTATTACAGCTCTTCAAGCTCTTCGAGAAGATCTGGATCATCGAAGCAATACACGCCATCTGTGCTTTCTCAAATGAAAGAACATTTAGAGAAACATGTGGAGAAGGTGCGGGAGGAGGTGCGGGAGGAGGTGCGGGCTGAGGTTGAGGAGAAGGTGCGAGCCGAGATTGAGGAGAAGATGCGCGCCGAGTTTGAGGCAATGCAGAGGACGCAGAAGGAGTTTATGGAGCAGATGATGAGTCGATTCGGTAGCGACAGCTGTTCACCTTTCCAAATTCAGCGTCGGGACTCAACAGACGACGACGGCAGCGGCGCCGGGCAAGGGATGCAGCTGTAGATAGATATCTTGTTCCATATAACATACCTTAGCTCCATTATTATCATTGTTAAACTTTAAAACTATGAAACTATTTAAAGGCGGATATACTTTGTAGGCATATGTTACATTTGAAATATATAATTCTTGAAAATATAAATTGTCCGTATTTGATTAGAATACATAACGCGTCAGGTCGTACAGGTTCACAGGCACAAATACAAATAAACAATCAAAACATTAAAAATCCGTCAGTTTTTTTACGACGGAATATACCGTTTGCGACGGATTTTCCGTCGCAAAATTTGCGAGGGAATCTTGCGAGGGAAATTCCGTCACGAAATTTGCGAGGGAAATTTGCGACGGAATTCCCTCGCAAAATTTTGCGACGGACTTTTGCGAGGGAAATTCCGTCGCAAATTGCGCGAGGGAATTTTGCGACGGAATTTTCCCTCGCAAAATTTGCGACGGAATTTCCGTCGCAAAAAAAAAGAGTTGCGACGGAAATTCCGTAGCAAATTTTGCGAGGAAAAATTCCGTCGCAAAATAAACGTAATTCCGTCGCAAAAATTTTGCGACGGAAATTCCGTCGCAAAGATGTAAGTTTGCGACAAAAAAATAGCGACGGACCGTTAGCGACGGAATTCCGTCGCAAACTACATTTTGCGACGGAATCAACCGTTTTTGCGACGGAATTATTCCGTCGCAAAATTGAGGTTTTCTTGTAGTGTGAGGTAACTAAAGCTAAAGCTAAATTTATTGTTTCAGAGTTGGTCTTGAAGGAAAAGTAGCAAGAATGGGCTTTGCTTAGGAAGTAAGACGAAGTAAGAGTTTGATCGTCAGAAGAAGAAAAGAGTGGGTGGGAAGCTTATCTTCAAAAGAATATTTTGTTATTAAGAACCCAAGAAAAGACATATTTTGTTACCAAGTGTTTTTTTTTGTTAATGGATGATACTGTGTTCTTGTATAATTTTCTAACAATTTTCTATATTGTCAATTTGTTATATGAAATATACAGTACTTATAATGAATTGTTGCAATTTAACACTATTTACTTTTTTTATTGCTAAAATAATAATAATAATAATAATAACAACAACAATAATATTATTATTATTATTATTATTATTATTATTATTATATTTTTTAAAAATCTTTAGCTACCTAAGAGACAGGTTATAGACAGGGACTGGTCTCTTAAATCAACCTAAGAAACTAGTTGTAAAATAACAACACGTGTCTTAGGTTATTTTAACATCTCTGCTAATGCATACCAAACAAACAGGTTGAAGGGGATAACTGGTCTCTTTGCTCAACTTAAGAAACATGTTATAAAATCTGATTTCTTAGCCTAAGACACGTGCCCGCTAAGGACGTGTTAGTTTACGATCTCTTTGGCTTATTTTGACCGGTCTCTTAGGCCATTTTTGTTCTAGTGTTTCTTTCAAAATTCTCGAAAAGTGTCCTAGAGAACTTTGGTACAACATTGAAGATGAGTACAGCTTTCCATCCAGCAACTGATGGACAAACAGAGAGAACCATTCAAACTTTAGAGGACATGCTAAGGGCTTGCGTAATGGATTTTCAAGGGAATTGGGAGGATCACTTAGATCTCATTGAGTTTTCAAACAACAATAGATACAATGCAAGTATTGGCATGTCACCTTTTGAGGCATTGTACAGAAGGAAGTGTAGAAGCCCTTTGTATTGGAATGACATAAGTGAGATAGTGATTCTAGGACCTCAATTTTGTAGAAGAAACTACAGAGAAAATTAAAGTAATACAAGCAAAGTTTCAAGCAGCTCAAGATAGACAAAAGTCCTATGCAGACCAAAAACGCCAAGAAGTTGTGTTTGAAGTTTGCGATAAAGTGTTACTTAAGGTATCACCAATGGAAGGAAAATTGAGGTTCGGAAAGGAAGGGAATTTAAGCCCAAAATACATAGGACCCTATGAGATCTTGCAAAGGGTTGGAAAAGTAGCTTATAAATTAGCTTTACCAATGGAGTTGAGCAAGGTTCACAATGTCTTTCATGTGTCTCAACTAAGAAGGTATGTGCCAGACGAGTCACATGTGTTAAAACCTGAAACAATAGAGTTAGACCAAAGTTTGACCTATAAAGAGAGGCCAATTATGATCCTAGACAATTAGGTCAGGGATACTCGTAGAAAGAGTGTCAAAATAGTAAAAGTGTTGTGGTCTAACCAAGAAACAAAAGAAGCCACTTGGGAAGCTGAAGATATGATGAGAGAAAAGTACCCAGAGCTATTTCAGGTTAGTAAGTAGAGTTGCGGGGATGTAACTCGATTCTTAAGGAGGGTAGAAAGCGACCTGTTTTTCGCGCGTTTGTACCCTCAATTTTGCAAGTTTTTATGAGTTTCTGCAATTTTTAAGTAAGAGTTTTATGTTTGTCTACTAAGAAGTTGTCAAGTGTCTAAGGTCTACAACAACATAGTATTACAATAAGAAAGTTTAAAGTAAATATAGTCTCTATTCAAATTCCATACACTAATCTACACAAAGTTTCGGGACGAAACTTCTTTTAAGGGGGTAGACTGTAATACCCCACATTTTCACTTATATTAAGAAAGTACTTTTGTATTTTACTCGTATAGTTTTAATATTTTTATTGAAAAATTATGTTCAATAAGAATATTAAATGGAAAAATGATAATAATAATAATAATAAAATAAATAAACAATAATACAAAATAAGTTTTAATTAAAAATAATTAATTGTGTTTATAAATAATATTTAATGTTTATAAAATATTTTCAAAGGCTTCTAAAAATAGAATTTTCAATAGTTTCCTAATTTATTTTGATGCAAGGGTCTTAAGGTAATTTCCACTTGTTAAGATAAGTATGGGCTTTTCCAAATTCTACTTTGGAGCCTATAAATACCCTCAAATCCAAATTTTCATATTTCATTCATCATTAGTTGTCATTAAGATTTCAAAATCTAGAGAGAAGAGAGGAAAAAAAAGGGGGGGAAGGGATTTCTGAAAAAAAAAGAAAAAAAAATTAAGTCGGTTGTTTTGGTAAAAAAAAAAGTTTGAGCTCGTTTTTTTCTTGGGATTCGTGCCTCGCCACACTACCGCCGAAGCCATGCGCCACCGCCGGCCACCACTCCTCCCCTATTTCTGTATTTTTTGGAATTAAAAAAAATATCTCCTTCTTTCTTTTTGATTCAATCTTGCAAAGTCATGCTTTTATAAGTTTTAATCATGTTTTAATAAAGTTATAATTGGTTTTAAGGCATGAATTAATTTGTTGTTCATGAATTTTTAGATAACTGTTTATAAACTATGAAAGTTTTGATTTTTATGAGTTTTTATGATTTAATATTATGATCATGAATTATTGTTGTGTAAATTTATGATGATTTTATGAAGTTTCAATTGATTTTTTAAAGGCTTTGAATATAAAATAAATTGCTGTCCAAATTTTATAATCATGAAATTCAATAGAACAAATTAAATATTATGAATATGTTTTGTCTTATGAAAAATTATTCTAAAGCATAGATTGGTTTCATAATTATGTTAGTAGATTGTCGAAGAGTTTTTTCATGAATAGATGATGTTTTTATGAGTTTTTCATGACTTTAAAGTTAATAAGTAAATCTGAAATTTTTATAAAAACAAGTTAAAGTAAGTTTTAAGTGTTCATATTATGCTAGTACGATCACATATTAATTCTATGATGTTACATATAATTTTTAGTATGTTTTATGAAGCTTAAAAGTGATTTTAAACATGTTTCACATGTTGTCCAGATTTTATAAAGTGAGTAATTAGGCTTTTAAAGTAGGTAGCTGTTACGGCAAAAATTTCTACCTTTAATCCAGCTTGATCGCCAGCTATGCAGGTACTCAACTTGGAATTGGTTAAGGTAGCGGGTTCGTGAATCAAGGAGTCAGAAGGAGAATAAGTCAGGAGGCTTCTAGAAGAAGAAGAACGTGGAAGTTAGAGTCAGAGATATTGAGAAGATCATGCCAAGAAAATAGGAACCGCATTTCAACTCACCTTGAATTTAGCCCATAATCCGAGCTAGATACATCCGAGAAGAAGCAACTAATTCAAAAGGAGAAAAACGGCTATGAGGAACGGTTACTCTATAAATAGGAGCAAGAAAAAGAGATACGACACACAAGACGATCATAAGAAAATCAGTACTTTATTATTATTGTTCATTTGTACGTACAACATATATATTTTATTTACATTCTTTAAGCTAGATACTTAGCAGCTATAAACTAGGGCTACCTAGCTAGCATCATACATTGTAATTGTAAACAATCTTATTAACTAGTGGATTGGTGAACTCAAAGCCACCCGCAGTTTTTGACCCTGATTTAGGGGGGTTTGCCGCGTCACCACATCTGGTGTCTCCCCCACTCCCATCTTTGCATTGCTCTATTTCTGCATTAAAACAAATCAAACTAGTAATTATTTAGTTATAGCCGGAACCAGCTAAGGTTAGCTACCTAGAGAAGATTTTAGCATAAATAATTTGGCGCCCACTGTGGGGCTGTAGCTAGATAATCCACTTATTCAAATACACCCTTTCACCTTGAGATAACTAGAATATTCCACCGTATGGCATCCAAGCATCTCAGAAGGCTATGGAAGGGATGAGGCAAGCGTTGGAGAGCACCCGAGCCGAGCTGGAAAAAAATCAAAGAAGATAGCAAGAAAGCAGCTATGCAGTCACAATCGACTATGGACAACCTCAAGAAGGAGCTAGAATCTATGAAGAGTAACAAATTCGGGAAGAGGTACACAAGCGAAATCTCCAGCATGGCGAACCTGGATCAAAGCGACATCGAGTACAACACGTCGGGTGAAGAAGAGGAAGAGGAGCCTAGAGAGGAGCAGGATGATCAGCCCAGGAAGAAATCTGCTAAGGAGATGGCGCTCCTACGGCAGCAGAACCAGAAGTTGTACCAGCTACTATCCAAGCTGCCAGGAGCCCCAATCCCCTTAGCTACTTAGGCCAAGCGCAACTATGCCTTGTGGTCTTTCGTTGAGGAGGTGGCCAGAGTAAAAGTGCCAAAAAAGCCGAACGTCCCAACGTTCACCAAGCTATATGACGGGACAACGGATCTAGTAGATCATGTCTCCCAGTACAAGCAGAAGATGATGCCACTACCTATCCCTGATGAAATAGTGGAGGCCACCTTTTGCAAATCGTTTGGGGCGACCCTCACGGGTCCCGCGTTACAATGGCTGATGAACCTAAAGCCGGGGACCATAGAGGACTTCTCCAGCTTGGCTAACAAGTTTTACCAGCAATTCGCAAGCAGTCGTGCCATGAAGAAGCAATCCAGTGACCTTTACAGGATAGTGCAAAGGCCCAACGAAGCTGTTAGATCCTACCTAGACAAGTTCAACAAGGAGATGATAGCCATACCCAACCTAGAATCTTCTACAGCCATTGAAGCCTTCAGACGAGGGCTACCGTACAGGTCCAGGTTGTATGAGGAACTGACTAGGTACCCGTGCTCCACTTTCGATGAAGTGCAAACCAAAGCACTAGCTGAAGTTAGAATGGAAGAAGATGAAGCTTCCCGGACGCCAGCCTATGACGACCGCAGGACAGCTAGCCAACGACGCAGCAACTGGAGGAACCAACCGTATCCGAAACGTGAATCTATTAATAACATCTACCCTTTTTCTTCCTCGCAGGTAACAGGTTATGGCTATGGAGCTAGCAGCTATCCCAGCATCGAGTCATACTGCTTCAACGTGGATACTAGCGGCGTTATAAACGCGTTGCACAAGCTTGGAGAAGCTGTGCATTCCAAAGAGAACTGACAAGCCAGATAGTTTGAAGGACAAGATTGAGTGGTGCAGCTACCATAATGACCATGGGCACAACACAGAGGAATGCTTTCAGCTCAGAAAACAGGTAGTCTACCTGCTCAAGATAGAGTACCTGAACCAGCTGCTAGGTAAGAAGGGCGGACCACAAGAAGAAACCAAGAAGCCAGGACCACCCTCGCCACCTACTACGTCAAAGGTAATTAACATAATATCTAGTGGATCTAAAATTTGCGGACTAACCTACTCTGCTGCAAAGCGTTTTGCTAGAGATGGAACATGGACTCCAAACAAGCCGGACAGCTTGAAATCGGAGGAAGACAAAAAACTGAAGAACATGACCATTTCCTTTGATGTAGGCGAGCTAGAAGAGGAGGCTCATCACGACAGCTTGGTAATCTCCCTACAGATTAGTAACTGCCTCATCAAGAGAGTGATGGTAGACAATGGCAGCTCAGCCAACATAATCTTCAAGAGCGCGCTAAAAGAAATGAGATTGAAAGATGCTGACATCACCAAGACACCTAAAGTGTTGGTAGGGTTCAGTGGAGAAACAAAGCACACAGAAGGGGAAATCAACCTAACAACCTGGGCAGAAGATGTAAACATGACAAGCAGGTTCAACGTGGTAGATTGTCCCTCCGCATACAATGTCATTCTGGGGACACCTTGGATCCACAAGATGAAAGCTGTACCATCTACATACCACCAAGTTCTAAAGTTCCCTTCACCATGGGGGGTCCTAACAATAGCAGGGGACAAAAAGATAGCGAGAAATTGCTACAAAAGGACGTGTAAACCGAAGCTGGTGAACATCTACCAATTACAGGAAGGGTTAGCGCCAATAGGACCTGGCAAGCTACAGCTAGACAAAGTGGCGCTAGATCCCTCCAAGCCAGAGCAAGTGATCCAGCTAGGAGCTAGCTTGGCCGAAGGCCAGAAGACGGGAATCATAGCCTTCCTAAGGGAGAACGCAGATTGTTTCGCATGGTCCCACGAAGACATGGTAGGTATAAACCCAGAGGTCATAACACACAAGCTGAACATGGATCCAGCTATGAAGTCAGTAAAGCAGAAAAGGAGGAAATTCGCACCAGAAAGAAACCAAGTAATCAACGAAGAGGTGCAAAAACCTTTGGAAGCTGGGAAGATAAGGGAAGTGAAGTACCCCGATTGGCTAGCCAACGTAGTGGTGGTCAGCAAAAAGAACGGTAAATGGAGAGTTTGCATAGACTTCACAGACTTAAATAAGGCATGCCCGAAAGACCCTTTCACCTTACCACATATAGATACTATGGTGGACACAACAGTAGGACATGAGATGCTAACATTCCTGGATGCTTACTCTTGGTATAATCAAATACTAATGCACCCAGAAGATCAAGAGAAGACGACCTTCATGACGGATAAAGGAATATATTGCTATAAAGTCATGCCCTTTGGATTGAAGAACGCTGGAGCTACCTACGAAAGGCTGGTCAACAAAATGTTTAAAGACCAGCTAGGAGATACAATGGAGGTGTACATAGATGACATGCCGGTAAAGTCCAAGAAAGCTGACGATCACATAGAGCACCTACGGCAAACTTTCGAGGTATTAAGAAAATACAACATGAAACTCAACCCTTCAAAATGTTCGTTTGGAGTAGCTGTAGATAAGTTTCTAGGTTATATAGTAACCCAAAGAGGCATCAAAGCATGCCCCGTCCAGGTTAGAGCTATAATAAATATACAATCACCTAGAAAACTAAAAGAAGTATAGAAGCTAACTGGCAGTGTAGCAGCATTAAACCGCTTCATTTCTAGGCCATCTGACAAGTGTCACTTGTTTTACAATGTTTTAAGAAAAAATGAAGGTTTTAAATGGACAGATGACCATGAAAATGCTCTAAAAGAATTAAAGCAGTACTTAATGTCGCCACCCCTGCTATCTAAAGCTCAAGCTGGAGAGTGTTTACAGCTCTAGCTAGCCGTAAGCGGTAAAGCTGTAAGCGCGGTCCTAACAAGGGAAGCTGACAATTAGCAACTCCCTATCTATTATGTAAGCAAGTCACTCCTATATGCCGAGACTAGATACTCCTTGTTGGAAAAACTTGTTCTAGCTCTAGTAACGGCATCTAGAAAGCTTAGACATTATTTCGAGTCTTATCCTATACTAGTCATGACTAACTATCCCATTAAGGCTGTGTTAAAAAGACCAGAGTTATCTGGTAGAATGGCAAAGTGGAAAATTACATTGAGCAGCTACGACATACAATATCACCCAAGAACTGCAATCAAGTCACAAGCACTAGCCGACTTTGTGGCAGACTTTAGTCCTGACCTAGAACAAGCTGCACAAATGGAAACGAAGGAGGTTAACTAGGTACAAAACAACCAGGTGTGGAAGATGTTTGTAGACGGCTCCTCCAACTTCAGAGGCGCCGGGCTAGGTATAGTACTAAATTCGCCACAAGGGGACAAGATAGTACGGTCCATCGCTTGCGACTTCAAAGCAACTAACAATGAAGCAGAATTCGAGGCGTTGATTGCAGGAATGATAATGGCTAAAGACTTAGGGGCAACAAGTTTGAAGGATTATAGTGACAGCTTGCTCATAGTCAGCCAAGTCAAAGGGGAATTCACAGCTAAAGAATCCAAATGACCAGCTACCTGGAGCTAGCCAAGCAAGCATCAGCTCACTTCACCCCCTTCGAAATCACTCAGATACCGAGAGATCAGAACACCCAAGCTGATGCCCTAGCTAACCTAGGCTCGGCTCTTAGAAAGAGCAGCTTGATATCTATACCCATAATCCACCTAGCTGACCCCCCCTATAAACAAACCCACAAATCAGCTAGTACTCACCACAACCAACCAAGAAACAACCACCAACGACCAATCATGGACCAAACCTCTCTACGACTATCTGCAGCACGACATCTTGCCGGAGGACAAGCTGGAAGCTAGAAAGGTTAGGTTCAAGGCATCCAGGTACCAGCTCATCCAGGGAATACTGTTTTAGATGTCAGCTAGAAGGATACTCCAGAGATGCTTAGATAAAGAAGAATGGCAGAAGCAGCTAAAAGAGTTCCATGATGGCCAATGTGGATCGCACATAGCTGGAAGGTCGCTAGCAAACAGAATCCTTAGCAACAGATATTATTGGCCGACCGTTAGACAGGATGCAGATTGATACGTGGCTAGATGCGATAGCTGCCAAAGGCATGCTGGCATGTCTCACAAACCCTTTGAAGTCTTGCACCCAACACTAACGCCATGGCCCTTCATGAGATGGGGAATGGATGTCGTGGGAAAATTGCCACCAGCTCCAGGTCAGAAGGTGTTCATGCTAGCACTAACTAATTACTTCTCTAAATGGATCGAAGCAGATGCGTAACAGTAGGTTAGAGACAAAAAAGTAGTCTCCTTTATCTAGAACAACATAATGTACAGGTTCGGGGTCCCATCCGAGATCGTGTGTAATAATGGGTCACAATTCATAAGTAACAAAACAAGAGGCTTCTGAAACGAATGTAATATCACCATAACTACGCCAACCCCTAGGTACCCACAAGCAAATGGGCAAGCTGAATCAAGCAACAAGTCAATAATTAATGGGATCAGGAGAAGATTAGTAGCTAAGAAGGGAAGATGGGCGGAAGAGCTACCTAGAATCCTGTGGGCTAATAGGACCACGCCTAGGGCAGCTACAGGACAAACACCCTTCTCCCTAGTATATGGGTGTGAAGCCGTACTACCTGCTGAGGTAGTCACACCGACAGCCAAATACGGACTGAAGACATAAGAAGCAAACAAGGTAGAGCTAACTAATGACCTGGACACCTTAAAAGAGCTAAGAGACAACGCACTCATCAGAATGGCTGCCCAATAGAGTATAGTAGCCAGAAGCTTCAACAAAAACGTCAAAGCAAAGGCATTTCACCTAGGAGATTGGGTGCTAAGGAAGGTTTTTGCCAACACCAAAGAAGAGAATGTTGGAAAATTAGCTGTGCAATGGGAAGGACCGTACCAAGTCATCAAAGTCATAGGCAATGGTGCTTACAGGTTAGCTACAACACAAGGAAAAGAAGTACCTAGAAGCTGGAATGCATCCAACCTGAAGGTGTACCACTTCTAGACCAGAATAAGAGCACAACCTAGCTAGCAAGTAAGCCAAGCTAACACAACTATCCTAGCTATGATATATTTTCTTAACTATAGAGTCATTGAATGATTAACTCTAAGTCGTTGGTGGAAACACATACAACCGCATCTAACAATCGTCTTAACATAAACAGGCCCCAGATAGGCCACCAAGGGATCCAGATACTCCATACAGAGTAGCAACTAAGGCCTAGACGCCACTCAAAGCTACACTAGTACAAAAATCCAATTTTGCTGCGGTTTTTTTAGGGGTATTTGCTGCGGTTTTTAACCGCAGCACTTGGAGCAGCAGCAATAAAGTAGCGTATTATTTGCTGCGGTTCAACCGCAGCAAAAAAATGGACTTTTTGCTGCGGTTGTAGTCAAAACCGCAGCAAATAACCACCCAAAAAAATAAAAAAAAATTATTAACCAGCCAAAGATGTACATTCCAGCCAAAGATGTACATTCCAAGGCTTTTACCTCCACAAAGATCAATCAGAATATGTATTAAAATTTCTTAACCAACTGCTCCGACTATTTGTTAACCAAAATCACTTCATACTCCTAAAGTAGTCCCCAACAATGCAACAAACCTTAAACAACAATGCCAAAACCCAATTTTTAAACATCATCATTCCAACATAGCCCCAACAATGCAACAAACCATAAACAACAACTAAAGTAGTCCAAAAATCCCAGTAACAACTACATCACCAAATAATGTACTTAAAAATTATAGAAATCATAAAATCTAAAACATATGAAATTAAGTACTCACAGGAGATTTGGGGAAAATGTCAGCAATCAACTTCTTGTATCTTTTAACAGGCTGCCTAGACCTTGATCTTAGAGCAATCAATTTCTTCCCATTAACTATTACACATGTAGGACGCAATGACACTCTCATACACAAAGATTGGAACTTACACTTATAAAAAAAATATTACTGCAGCTATTTTTACCAGATGCACCCAATATTTTCATGCAGCAATGAGATAATGATGTTTCACCCAATATTACTTAAATAATTTCACTACTTAGATAGTAGGTTGCCTATAATCAGAGTAAAATAACCATATATAAATGTGGGATTAGATCTAATTATTTTTAAGGCCATGGCTGTATGAGCATAAAAGGTGGGAATTATAACAATATCGAGTCTGACACTACCTGTTGGTAAGAGACCAGAAGGCCCCAAACATTTGCAGAAATCAGCAAAGAGGTATCTTGCATGGCTGATCACTTTGGCAAAAAAAGTCTGCACTTGAGCATCAGGATCATCTTTGTTTATAGCTTCGAAGTTCAAATGAAATATATAGCCATATTCAGAATATAGTGCTCCATGATGAGTATTCTTAACTAGCACAAAGTTTGTACGCTGAAAAGTCACCACAACAGAAACAAAAAATATAAGAAAAATGACGATAGGCAGAATAGTCAGCATTACAGTAAATGGTTAATAGTTTAGGAAAGAGAGGTCAATCAACTGAAAATATACCTCTAAACCATTAAACAAGGACAAGGCTACACATGCACATTCTTCTAGTAAGCCAACACGCATAAACCTTCGTTTCCATCGCGCAAACCTGTCAATATACTTGACTCCAGGATGTGAAAACCTAGGCCTAAATTGTACGTCTTCAGCTTCCCTTTATATTTGTTTTGGAGTAGAAATTGAAACAGGAATTTAATTAGAAAATCGTGCTAAGTAACACTAATTCAAATAAATTAATTTCATGAAGTGAAAGACAGTCACATAGTATAGCCACATGAAATCTAAAAATAAAACTATAAGTTGATCAGTAGAACAGATGACAAAATGGATGAGGACTTACAGAAACAATACAAGAAATTTAGGACGAAATTGAAGAATGATTTAACAGTAAAGGGAATGGCGGCATACCCCTTACATATGAAATTATGCAACTTATTTAATTGGGAGCTCAAGTATGACCAATGGGGTTCCCTGCCACATCGGTATGTAAATTATTAACTCACCTTCACAACTTTGTTCAATCCTTCACAGTCATGGAAAAGTGGCTTCCAACAAACGGATCTTCGACCACTAGCAGAAAAAAAAAAATGAGAATTAAAAAAAATCTAATCAAATAAACAAAACTTAAATTCCAAAAACATAAATCGATAAAAAAAAGCAAGTGCTATTAAAAAGAAATCGATCTTCAGCAACAACGAATCAAAGAAATCGATCTTCAGCAACAATGAATCAAAAAAACGATCTTCAAATTAAAAAGAAAATCGAATAAAAAAAGAACACAAATTCAAAAGAAAAATAAAATAAAACCGGAAAAATAGAGAGATTTATACCTTCAAAATTGGGAATAAGAGAGGAAGTGAAATGGAGAATGAGAGAGGAAGCCAACTCGAGAATGAGAGAGGAAGTGAAGTGGTGAATGAGAGAGGAAGTGAAGTGGAGACGGGATGAGGAAGGAGAGAGGAGGTGTTAGGGTTAGGAAGGAGAGAGTGAAATTAGGTTAATGTATCTTATATATATGTGGCGGTGAATTGGGCTTGGGCTGCTTATTATGTTCATTGGGTTATTTGCTGCGGTTATAACCGTAGCAAATAAGTTATATAACCGCAGCAAATAACTTATTTGCTGCGGTTTCTTTTGAACCGCAGCAAATACATTTACATAACAGTATCATAGATAACTATTTGCTGCGGTTCTTGAAAAATCACAAAAACCGCAGCAAATGTGACGCAGCAAAAACCATTTTTTCCACTAGTGCTATAACACTATCAAAGGAGAAGTGGATACTAGCTGGAAGCTTCCCCAGCAATCAAAACACATAATCAAGCAGCCCCTAGATGGCCTATAAAGTAGCCTCACCACTTACCCGACACAAGGTATGCATACGATCTAACTTAAAGCTAGCTAGCAATCATAAATATACACATAATAATTTCAAGCTGTATCATTATACGCAAAAAAGCAAAGTCATAGAAAGCATTCAAATTAAAGAAAGACAAAGTTAATACAAAAAGGACCCTAAGGCTATTGTCTGATAAACACAATGATTAAACAGCTAATGATCTAATCTAGAACACAAAAGAGGAAACAACTTTAAGCTTCTCCATTAGCTGGCTCCAGCACCCCTCCTACTTGGCTCTCATCAGAAGGAAGGACAGCTACAGGGGTAGGAGTCTCCCCCACAGTAGTTGCATCCCCCTTGCTAGCCAAGCTGGCAGCATCACAGGTGGAGCAGCATCAACCGGTTCAGAGGAAGTAGGAAGGAGGTCAGCCAAGCTTCCAAAATGCTTCAAGTACTCATCTACCACAGCTTGGCAATCTTTATCTGTAGCCCCCTTATGATAGACCTCATAAGCAATCATGGCTCTCCCCCTCGTGAGGGAAAAAGCAGCCACATCCCTATTCTCCTCCATTAGGTCCTCCAGCTCCTGCTCCAGCTTCTTGTTCTTGTTCAGCAGTGTAACACCCCCAAATTCCTCACTTTCTAACTTACCTCAAACCTATAAACACAAGAGGAACTTGAGCATGTTACCGCCACGTCACAACTAATTATGAAAACTAATTGCAACGCTAAGGCTAAGGTAAAACAACACACTTTACTAAAACCATTTTATAAAAGTCAAACAACTCACAGCGGAAGTCTTTACAACTAAGTCAAACATTAAATTAACAACTTGGAACCATCACGGCCCTTATTCCAAACCACTAGAAAAATCTAAAGTCAAAACAACTACCAAATATATCCACTCACTCCGAAAAAATCCCTCACCATGCATATGCTC
This sequence comes from Suaeda aralocaspica, assembly GCA_016808085.1. NCBI lineage: Eukaryota > Viridiplantae > Streptophyta > Magnoliopsida > Caryophyllales > Amaranthaceae > Suaeda > Suaeda aralocaspica. The sequence goes on along the minus strand of PYUH01000187.1, from coordinate 1,721,631 downwards.
AACAACCTGCACTATTTGCTTAACAGCAAACAGAACAAGAAAAAAATGGAATATTATGTGTCAGCAACACTACTGAGTATCACAACATAGCAAAAACATAACAACACGAAGACACACAATAGCATACAAAAATACACATAACAAGACTCTCATTCCATTTTAAGACTCATGACTCATAAGTTCAAAATTCTTCATCTTGATTATAACTTCTTGCTTCGAAAAAGGATATAGGAAACGTGAACGGGCTCTTTGGAAGGACGGTCGTTACCAAGTAGGTAGCGCTCCCCGTACAATCCGAACTCTAACAGAAAGATAGCTAGTCTTTCAAAAACAGTGGTACATGGTCTCCATCCACCCCATGTCCAAACTTAACTCTTTAACTCTTTTGGAATTCCAGAACTAAAACGTGAAGCATCGTCACACTCCACTATGGAAGTACAGCGTTAAGGCAATACATACCTCCCCCGTATGGTAACCTCATTTGGCCTGAATGAGTACTCACGTTCCTTTAAAAATAACTTGCTCATAATTGTTTACTTAACTTTGCTTTACTCGACTTTATTTAACTTTGACTTAATAAGCATTTAACTTTGATTTGTCTTGTAAACATGACTCTTATGGTCAAAACTTGCTCAAAACATGCATAGAAGCATTATAACTCATGAACAAACTTCAAAACACTTAAACATGTCATTTTAGACTCTTAACCCTCATATTAAAGCTTCATATAGCTACTGTCCAGAATTCAAACATAACTTAAAACACAACCGAAAAGTCAAACATTCACCGTCAGACTTCGAAACATACATAAACAACACAGAAACCCTCAAACACTTAACCAACACTTGTTAATGACTCTTTCCTCTTTTAGTAACCTTCCATTAATTGTAATGGACCTTCGAAAACGTTTTTAGAAACTTCTATTCTTAGAAATTTATTTTTTTGAAAAACATTTGTTTTAAAACTAGGCAATAGAAATAGAAATAAATCTGAAAATAATTATTAAAAATTAAATAGGTTCGAAAACACTTTTCCAAAACCTTTTACTGCCTAAAATACAGTCTCAAACCAAATCTCGTGGCTAGATAAGGTCTATGTGAATTTTAGTAGATTTTAAACTAGAAACCCTAAAACTAGCGAGAAAACAATTAAAAATCCAAGCTAATTACCAAATAAATTCTCTAGGTCGTGAAACCCATTTTATAATTCCTTTTATTCACCTATTAACCAGTAACAACTTTTAGAAACCTTAGTTCACGTTTTAAATATTTTTAAAAGATTTATTTTTGAAAACAGTCCAATCTGTCTAAAACCAATCTAAAAATTATTTAAAAATATTGGAAAACCTTTTAATGACGAAACCAACTCTATAAACTCATATTATGCTTCTGGAATACATTAAAAATAATCTCATAGTCAGATTCGACCTTTAGACCTTCTGAAACAATATTTTTCGGTAAAAACCGCAAAACTGAAAACTGACTAATAAAATTATTTGACCATGCTATACTTCATGTTAAAGTACGAGAATTTAACACAACTTCACATACATCACAATAAGTCTAAAATAATTTTTACGAGCATACTTCAACACTTTAACCTCATATAACAAATTTTACACATAAACCAGCAGATTTTCGGTTCAACACTATAAAATTCATGGGGGCTTGCATGATCGTTTTCTTACTCCAATAATTTAACAAGACATGCTATAATACTAAACCTAAGTTTTCATGCTATTAGGTCTTTAATATGTCGCACATACCTTGCTCGCTAAATTTCCTTCTTAATTAATACTGCTCTTCGGAAAATTCTCCTCCTTGCATTAAAAATACAAAAATACCATTATAAATTCGTCTAACCTCATATGAACATTATATAACTAATAT
>PYUH01000187.1:1688658-1712300 GCA_016808085.1 Suaeda aralocaspica | reverse complement strand
ACAGCCTCTAAATAATTTTTCTTGCATAAATTTCGATTATTTATATTTCTATGATTTGTTTTATTAAAATCCAATTTTTGACATAAACTAATCTATTAATAAAATACCAAACTAATTTTTAAAAATAATTTGAAACATCAAAACACTTTTATTTACTGAAAAACATTAGGGAACACTTTTTCGATTTTTAAAAATAATTTGGAAGGAAAAATAATTTTTTTTCTCTCTTTTTCTTATTTTCGAAAACCATGGTGAGTGGGCTACTTTGAGGTGGTTTTTTGGCGACCTTGGGGCGTGCATGGGTGGGCGGATCTTGGTACCTGGTGTGTAGAGTGCAGCAAGGGCTGTCCGTGGTGGTGGTTTGTCGGCAATGTGAAGTGTGGTGGTGTGTGGGTGGCTCAAGTTGTTTCCACGAAAGGAAAACTGCAGTTTATTTTTTTTCGTTTGTGTTCTGCAGTTTTTGGGCTGCGGGTTTTTTTTTTTTTTTTTTTTTTTCCTGATTTATTGGAAAGGGTTTTAAGAGTAAAATTTGATGAACCAGAGAGCTATATATAGTAATGGCCTTAAGGAATTTCGGCCAATCAAAGTGAAAAGATAAAGTTTTGATTTTTTTTTTTTTTTTTTTTTGAATAAGATCTAAATTGTGTAGGATAATTTTGGTATGTTTTATCTTTTGTAAAATCTAAATTTATCCTAACTAAAAGATACAAATATCTAGGTAGTTAAAAAAATAATTTAGAAAATAATTTGGCCAAAAAAATTTATGGGCCTGGAAACCGAAAATACCCCATTTTGGGCCTAATATGGTCCGAAATAATTAAATAAAACCCATAATATTTTTGCTTTTTGAAATTAAATTTAAATACTCAAAACTCTCTTTAAAAATAATTACTATTTCTAATAAAACCCTTTTGTAAAATAATTATTTTAAGCCATAAAATATAATTGACTTTATTTTCTGAAATTCATAAACTATTATAATAATCGTATAAAAATATAATATAAGTCTTAAAATGCGGGGATGTACATTCTCCCCCCCTTAAAGAAGTTTCGTCCCGAAACTTGGAAACGTGTAAAAAACGCTTCTCGAAACATCTTTGTAAACTCTTTCAAAATTTACAAGTCTTTTGCTTGATGTAAAACGTTTGTGAAAATCTTTTCGTGAAACTCTTACGAAACTTTTATGCACGTTATAGAAACTTTTGTGTCTTGCTTGGCTGTATTTTATTCATAATAACAATCACTCTACTGTGAAACGCGAAATTCTATCGCCTTCTACCCCCCTTAAATCGAGTTACGTCCCCGTAACTCTACTAACCTCGGCAAACAAATCGGGGTCCTCTCTTTCACATACGCATCCCTTCTTCCCAAGTTGCCTCTTCTGTATTTGTTTGACCATAAAACTTTAACAACTTAACTTCCTATTCGTGGTTTCCTCACCTTCGAATCAAGAATCTTTACGATCTTTCTTCAAAAGTCAGAATCATCAGCTCTTAGGTTTCAGGTTGTAGAACATGGCTCTTATCCGGATGTACCTCTTCAATTGAGAAATATGAAAAACATTATGGACTCGACTCAACTCCGTGGGTAAAGCTAAGCGTATGCCACTTTCCAATCCTCTCCAGAATTTCATACGGTCCAATAAACTTCGGGCTTAACTTTCCCTTTTTTCCAAACCTCATTATACCTTTCAAGGTGATAATTTCAACAATACCTTCTCCCCAACTTCATATTCTTCATCTCATCGTTTCTTATCTGGCATAACTTTTCGTGTCGAATCTTGTGAGTGGGTGGTTGTGTGTAGTGTGAGAAGGTGGGTTGGTGGATCGTTGTGTTATTTAACTTTGACTTAATAAGCATTTAACTTTGATTTGTCTTGTAAACATGACTCTTATGGTCAAAACTTGCTCAAAACATGCATAGAAGCATTATAACTCATGAACAAACTTCAAAACACTTAAACATGTCATTTTAGACTCTTAACCCTCACATTAAAGCTTCATATAGCTACTGTCCAGAATTCAAACATAACTTAAAACACAACCGAAAAGTCAAACATTCACCGTCAGACTTCGAAACATACATAAACAACACAGAAACCCTCAAACACTTAACCAACACTTGTTAATGACTCTTTCCTCTTTTAGTAACCTTCCATTAATAGTAATTGACCTTCGAAAACGTTTTTAGAAACTTCTATTCTTAGAAATTTTATTTTTGAAAAACATTTGTTTTAAAACTAGGCAATAGAAATAGAAATAAATCTGAAAATAATTATTAAAAATTAAATAGGTTCGAAAACACTTTTCCAAAACCTTTTACTGCCTAAAATACAGTCTCAAACCGAATCTCGTGGCTAGATAAGGTCTATGCGAATTTTAGTAGATTTTAAACTAGAAACCCTAAAACTAGCGAGAAAACAATTAAAAATCCAAGCTAATTACCTAATAAATTCTCTAGGTCGTGAAACCCATTTTATAATTCCTTTTATTCACCTATTAACCAGTAACAACCTTTAGAAACCTTAGTTCACGTTTTAAATATTTTTAAAAGATTTATTTTTGAAAACAGTCCAATCTGTCTTAAACCAATCTAAAAATTATTTAAAAATATTGGAAAACCTTTTAATGACGAAACCAACTCTATAAACTCATATTATGCTTCTGGAACCTAGTCAACTCATCCATCTTGGGGTGGAACTAGTAGGTGGTACCAAGAAGTTCTATGGACATATACATTAAAAATAATCTCATAGTCAGATTCGACCTTTAGACCTTCTGAAACAATATTTTTCGGTAAAAACCGCAAAACTGAAAACTGACTAATAAAATTATTTGACCATCTATACTTCATATTAAAGTACGAGAATTAACACAACTTCACATACATCACAATAGTCTAAAATAATTTTTACGAGCATATTCAACAATTTAACCTCATATAACAATTTTACATATAAACCAGCAGATTTTCATTTCAACACTATAAAATTCATGGGCTTGCATGATCGTTTTCTTGCTCCAATATTTAACACGACATTAACTATTACTAAACCTAAGTTTTCATGCTATTAGTCTTTGATATGTCCACATACCTTGCTCGCTAAGTTTCCTTCTTAATTAAAACTGCCTTCGGAAAATTCTCCTCCTTGCATTAAAATACAAAATAACCATTAGAAATTCGTCTAACCTAATATGAACATATATACTATATACAGCCTCTAAAATAATTTTTCGTGCATAAATTTCGATATTTATAATTTCTATGATTTGTTTTATTAAAAATCCAATTTTGACATAAACTAATCTTATTAAATAAAATTACCAAACTAATTTTTAAAAAATTTGAAAACATCAGAACACTTTTTTTTACTGAAAAACATTAGGGAAACACTTTTTCGATTTTTAAAAATAATTTGGAAGGAAAAAAATTTTTTTTCTCCTCTTTTTCTTATTTTTCGAAAACCATGGTGAGTGGGCTACTTTGAGGTGTTTTTGGCCACCTTGGTGCTGCATGGGTGGCGGATCTTGGTACCTGGTGTTAGAGTGCAGCAAGGGCTGTCACATGGTGGTGGTTGTGGCGGCAGATGTGAAGTGTGGTGGTTGTGGTGGTGCTCAAAGTTGGTTCCACAAAGAGGAAACTGCAGTTTTATTTTTTTCTGTTTCTGTGCTTTGCTGCGGTTTTGGGCTGCGAATTTTCTTTCTTTTTTTTTTTTTTTCTTTTTCTGATTTTTGGAAAGGGTTTTAAAGAGTAAAATTTGATGAACCAGAGAGCTATATATAGGGTATATGGCCTTAAGGAATTTCGGCCAAATCAAAGTGAAAAGATAAAGTTTTGATTTTTTTTTTTTTTTTTTGAATAAGATCTAAATTGTGTAGGATAATTTTGGATATGTTTATCTTTTGTAAAATCTGAAATTTATCCTAACTAAAAGATACAAAATATCTAGGTAGTTAAAATAAATAATTTAGAAAATAATTTTGGCCATAAAAATATTTATGGGCCTTGGAAAACCGAAAATACCTCATTTTGGGCCTAATATGGTCCGAAAATAAGTAAAATAAAACCCATAATTATTTTTGCTATTTTTGAAAATTAAATTTAAGTACTCAAAACCTCCTTTAAAAATAATTACTATTTCTAATAAAACCTTTTGTAAAATAAATTATTTTAAGCCATAAAATATAAATAGACTTTATTTTCCGAGATTCATAAAACTATATATTATAATCGTATAAAAATATAATATAAAGTCTTAAAAATGCGGGGGATTACAAGTAGCTCTTCATTTTTGCCTTCCAGTTCCTTCTCCCTCTCCTCCAGCATGCACCTGAAATCCTCTTCTAGCTTGGATTTCAGCTTAGCTTGTTGCGTCCTAAGGAGTTCATTCTCCGTTGTCAGCTTGTCCACCTTGAGCAACTCCTGGCCATGCTTAGCAGTGAACCCCTTCACAAAGCTCCTGGCAGCTAGAGCGCCATGGAGGGCCTACGTGAAATTAAGTTAGGAAAAGAAAGTAGTAGAAAACACACACATGAAATTCACTAGGAAAACAACTAACCTGAAGGGATTGACCAGCTATGTGGCCCAACACAACCTCAGGAGACAGGTTGTTGAGGCGTTGCCTAGTAGTCGGGAATAGCAACTTCTCAGCATGAGGCCACATCCCTTCCTCTACACCTTCCTTAGCCAGGAAGGTAGGAGGAAAAGACAGCTCTAGGTCATCCACTAGAACGGGGTGTGATAACCTAGGGAACTTAGAAGGAGGAGGCATAATAACCGCAGCTTCCACAGGCCTCGAACCCATGTTCGCAGAGCTATTTGTGCTGCTGCTAGCGGTTTTCCTCTTCGAAACCCTCCTCTTGGCCTTCTCAAAAGACATCTGCTTTAAACCTTTAGGGAACATAGCTAGATAAGTGTTAAGACCAATATCAAACATAGCTAGATAGCGCATTTCCAAGAAAAACAGTTACCAACAAGCAAGAAAAAACTTTTACCAGAAGACATAGCTGGAGTGGTAGTTGTAGGTTCTTTAGCTGCTTCAAAGGTCCTTTCTTCGATGGGATGGCTTAAGAATTTCCTAATAGCCTGACTTTCCGTGATTAGGGGAGGAGGAGAGTGAATTGCAAAAGAAAGTAAGTAAGAACCAAATTAATAAAAGTGTTAAAAGCTAAGCAATGAAACGGTACTAATACCTGTAGCATTCCATCCACTAACCAGCCACCTTCCCTCTTCACCGAGAGAGGACTTCTCCACAAAGAAGTACCTACTCTTCCAACCCTTATCAGGTGCCCCCTCATGATCCACCATCTTGTTCCCAGCTACCCTAACCTTTAAGGTAGCATACCCAGGGCCTACCTTCCTGATGGAGTATACAGCTAATAAATCGTCTAGATCAATATCTAACTCCCTGTCATTGCTTTTTCCCTCAAGCACCTTGCAAATCCTCCAAAATGATGGTTGCAGTTGCCCCCGGCTTAGACATAGATGCTCTAAAACCAACCTAATTAACCCAGCCAAAGGGAAGGTAAACCCAATGGTAAAAGGGTACTTGAAAAAACACACATGGACGGAGGGACAAGTTTCAGGTCGCTGGCTGGAGGTAGGAATCACTAATCTAGCCGACTCAGGGAAGAGACCCATCGTGGCAACCTGTTGTAGACGCTCCTCTGTTATTACGCTCACTATGTCATCCTTAGTTCTACCCATGTTTTCTAAACTATAACTAAACACTTGAAGAAGGAAGCAAAACAAAGAGAGAAGGAGAAGATCTCAGTACATGATAAGCTAAAATTGTCTGGAAGTTCGCAAAGTCACAAAGAAATAAAAATCAAACTTTCGAACTCTCTTCCTAAGGAAATTAGCAAAGGTGAAGAAGAAGAGTGAAAGAGGAGACGTATTTATAGGTGGAAGACAAGGAAATAACGGTTATTGTTTTTATTGTTAACTGCTAAATCTTTTCATATCTTCCTTTCATTTATTTTTAAGAAGTTAATTATTGCTTCTGATTATAACCGTTTGTTTTTCGGAAACTGGGTCGATCCCCAACGAGAACTTGCAACCTGGTAGCTGGGCGCTCCCAGCTTACAAGTTAGGGGAAAATTGTTATGGCAAAAATTTCTACCTGTAATGCAGCCTGATCGCCAGCTATGCAGGTACTCATCTAGCAGCTACAGCTTGGAATTGGTCAAGATAGCGGGTCCGTGAATTAAGGAGTCAGAAGGAGAATAAGCCAGGAGGCTTCTAGAAGAAGAAGAACGTGGAAGTTAGAGTTAGAGATATTGAGAAGATCATGCCAAGAAAATAGGAACCGCATTTCAACTCACCTTGAATTAAGCCCAAATCTGAGCTAGATACATCCGAGAAGAAGCAACCAATTCAAAAGGAGAAAAACCGCTATGAGGAACGGTTACTCTATGAATAGGAGCAAGAAAAAGAGATATGACACACAAGACGATCATAAGAAAATCAGTACTTTATTATTATTATTCATTTGTACGTACAACATATATATTCTATTTACATTCTTTAAGCTAGATACTTAGCAACTATAAACTAGAGCTACCGAGCTACCTAGCTAGAATCATACATTGTAATTGTAAACAATCTTATTAACTAGTGGACTGGTGGACTCAAAGCCACCCGCAGTTTTTTACCCTGATTTAGGGGGGTTTTCCGCGTCACCATATCTGGTGTCTCCTCCACTCCCATCTTTGCATTGCTCTATTTCTGCATCAAAACAAACAAAACTAGTAATTATTTAGCTATAGCCAGAACCAGCTAAGGTTTGCTAGCTAGAGCTGATATTAGCATAAACAGTAGCTAGCATGAATTCATATAAATTAAGTAATACACTGTATGATTGATTAATGCTGTTTTTGAAGTTTTTCAAGAAGTTATGGTATTTTTAAATTGCTGTACACTTTTCTAAATTGGCATAAAATTTATATTAAGGTTTTATAAAGCATAAATCAGTCCCGAAAATACCGTAATCATATAATAGAAAATTAAAGTGTGGTATGGAATTGAATAGAGACCGTATAAGGAATGTTTTGGACAAGTTTCCAATATAGAAGTTAGTTTATAGTGATTGTAGAACTTAATCAACAAGGTTTTAATTTAGTTCGATTTTCCTTATGTAGGACACTTTTATTTAGTCCACTTCTAGAAGTTGTGGCGGAGCACTATTATTTTACAAGGTACGTAAGTACCAAAGATAAACACAGGAATTATAATTCATGCTTGGATGATCCTTGATTATATGAAATATTGTTATGCTTGTTTGATTCATGAATTTGTGTGCATGACAAGTTTATTAGAAGCATGATTTTTATAGTATGTTGACATTCCATGTTAAATAGTAATATATATTTTTATAAGATAGAATTGGAATGTTGTGATCAGTATAATTTGGCCAATAGTTTTTGAATCAAGGAAGGAAGTTATTTTTAGGTTGGTTAGTTACTTAATCAACAAGAAAGGTAGTTGTGAATTTTTATTATCACGGTTAAAAGGAGTTATAAGCAATTATTTTATACATGTTGCCACTCACAGTTTAATGTGTGGTCAAGGAGGAAGTAAATGTTTAGCTACTCATAATTAACGTGTGGTAAAGGAAGTTTAGTTTAATTAAAGGACGCACATATGATTAATTTTGAATCACCTTAAATTGAAGATAATTAATATGGCTTGCTTGATGAGATGTATGTCTTTATGTGTTGTTGCATGTGAGTCATAACATTGTTAAACTGGTTAATCATGTAAAGTGAAAGAGGATTTGCATCAATACTCTTGGAATGTATATACCTTGAGTATGAACGATGGGGGGAGTCGTATGGAACAGTGATCTATGACTTCTGATTGGGGTATAAGACGTTGTACTCTTTTATATTTATAATGCGCTAGAATTCCGCCACTTTATGTGGCATAGTAATACCATCTTGGAGTTGCTCCCAATTTGGTGCCCAATAGGGCGATGATTTTAAGGAGAAAACCTGTTCAATGCAAAATCCAAAAGTTTGAATACAATAATTAATTTTGTTGAGTCTATGAACAGGTGAAAGGTGGTCAAAGGTAAGTTGTGTGTATGTTTTATTTCTTATTGTTTTGTTGCATAGTCTTTAGTAGTTATGTACTCAGATTTGCTGACTGTTTGTTTGTGTGTATGGATTTGTCTTGGACTTAGACCTACAATGACCCACTTGTGGTGATTAGTTGTCTAGTATAAGAAAAGCTGTAGGTACAAGTGGGCATATGTCATTTCATGATGGGCTGGAGTGAGAGCGCTTGCTGTGTTTTTTAGCTTCATTTTATATTGCTTATGAAATACTAACTATTACTTGGATGTTGTTTATTTCTAAAGACTTTTAGTTTGGTTTTTTTTAGGGTCAATAATATGGTTCCGAAGTGTAATAAAGTTTAAAGTTGATTTTTGTTTTGAGATTGTTTTGAAGTTTAGTTTTAGATTAGTTTTTGGTTTTAAGACTTCCGTTGTAGTACTTTGATAAATTCCTTAGCCGTTATCACGGCGGCGGTAATACTATGGTTTTTCCATATTTAGAAGTTTTAATAAATATAATCCTTAATATTTATAATATGTTTCCGGAAAAATAAGAAGTAAGAAGTTAGGAAATTCCAGGGTGTTACAGTGCAGTTCCAACCTTAGTTGTACCTAAGAAAGATGGAACCCTGAGAATGTGCATTGATAGCAGGGAAGTGAACCATATTACAATTAAGTATAGATTTCCTATTCCCAGATTGCATGATTTACTGGATAAATTAAGTGGTTCTCAACTCTTTTCTAAGATTGATCATCGAAGTGGATACCACCTGATTCGTATGAGGGAAGGAGATGAATGGAAAACTGCTTTCAAGCCTAAACATGGCTTGTATAAGGTGGTTGGTTATGCCTTTTAGTTTAACTACAACTCCTAGTACATTCATGACGCTTATAAACGAGGTCTTCCGTCCTTTCGTTGGAAAGTTTGTTGTGGTGTATCAAGATGATATATTGGTGTATAGCAAGGACGAGGAGGATCATATGGACCACATGCGCCAGTTATTTCATGTTCTAAGGAAACAACGACTTTATGGGAAATTGGAGAAGTGTGATTTCCTGCAGAAAGAGATAACTTTGCTAGGCTATATAGATATAGATCAGTTGCTATCTTAAGTTTAAGCACTTAGTTTGAACCTAAGATATAGATCAGTTGCTATGTGTGAGTCATAATATTGTTAAACCTATTAATCACGTAAAGTGAAAGAGGATTTGCACCAAATCTCTTGGAACGTATATACCTTAAGTATGAAGAATGGTGGGAGTCGTATGGAATAGTGATCTATGACTTCTAATTGGGGTACAAGCTGTTGTACACTTTTATATTTTTAATGCGTTGGAATTCCGTCACTTTATGTGACATAAGTAATACCTTCTTGGAGTTGCTTCCAATTTGGTACCCAATGGGGCGATTTTGAAGGAAAGGAAACCCATTCGATGCGAAAGCTAAAGCTTAAATATAATAAATAATTTTATTTGAGTTTAATCTATGCACAGGTGAAGAGTAGCCAACGGTAAAAATTGTATGTGAGTTACTTTTCTTTTCTATTGAATTTAATCATGTTTTGCATAGTGATGTGGCATGCCAAGTGAGCTGCTACATGTCAACATCTGAATGGGCCACGTGTCCACTTATCTAGTGTTAAATGCCAACATGGCACTTCCACGTGGCAATAGTGAATCTACCATGAGTAGATCCCACATAGCTACGTGTCATCATACGACTGGACCACGTGTGTTTTTGAACAAGTATTGGGAAGATTGTTCTCCTCCACGTGTCATACTCTAATTCGTTTTTTAAATAAAGTCCAAAACAAACCATTGGGCCTTGAAAGCTTAATGTCATAAGCCCATAAGGCTTATGAGGGAAAAAGAGTCAAGTAGATCACGACAGGTGTCGCGTTCTCATTGGCAAGATGATTGTACTTCAGGCTATAAACACCTCTCAAAATCCTCATTTTTGGAGATTGAATTCCATTCAAATCTTACACCATACATAGATAATTTTTCTCTCAAGCTTCTCTCTAGATTACTTGTTTCTTATTGCTACATAACCTTTTTCCTCTTACAAGTACTTACTTAACCATCGGAGGGGGAATTAATCCTACAAGAATTATTGTCCCTTTTTTGCAGGTTCTCAGAGGGAATGTCAGCAGGAGTCTAATCAACTTACACCTCCAGTCTTCATCAGCGAAGTCCTCGTAGTCCCTACCCCACCTCATTGCTTGTACAACAACATTTGGCGCCATCTGTGGGGAGGGATCCTAACAATGACTGGAAGTGGGATTCCTACTAAAGATGAGACCAGATATCTCGACTAGACTGGCAATTACTAGACAGGGGAAGGTAATGGCTCACCAAGAAGAGCACAAGAACAAGTTGATTTCGGAAATCAACCTGTGAACATGAGTGAGCTCAAGAGTATCTTGGTTAGGTTCCAAGAGAACCTGGCGGAAACTCTACGGGAGTATTCCACCAAGAAAACTCGAGAGAAGGTTGAGCCGCAACACCCTTCATCCTCAAAAATGAAAGGTGTGATGATCAAAGAAGGCCAAGGCCAAGAGAGATTAACTTTCCACGAGAAAGTTGAGAAGCTAAAGAAAGAAAGAACTCCTTTGAAAGCCCATTGGGGAGCAGTGAAGAGGTATTCTGTCACTCCCAAATACAAGCCCAAACGGGAGCTGGCAAAAAAAGAAGTTGGATCTAGTAAAACACAAACTGGTGCTAGAGAACTCATTGAGTTCAAGAAAGCTATTGCAAGTGATTCTCGAGAGTACCTTGAGCAGAAGAAGTCATCAACTAGAGATGCAAGAGAGTATCTTGAAGCCAAGAACTCATCAAGTATGGATACTAGGGAGTATCTGAAGGCCTAAAAGGAAGGAGGCTGATCTGGCTCATCTGAAGGTTCTTCGACCAAGGAGATGTCTGATTCCCATCACATCTCCCTAGATTTGGGGGAACGAGAGAAAGAAACTTCATTGAGAAGAAGAAAGCTGATGAGGTCGATCAGGCCAGGAAGGAACAAATGATTAGGTATTGGGAAGATGTGGGTAAGCCGAACGATCTTTACAACGAATCAACAAAAGCTATCCATGACCCTACGGGGGTTGATGGGGAAAGGCTGAACAACATGGTGACGGAATGGAATACTCCGTTCTCCATGTCTATCATGATGGCACTACGTCCTACCAAGTTCAAAATGCCACAAATTGAGCCATTTGATGGGACTACTGACCCAGAAGAGCATTTGGCTACCTACAAACATTTGATGTATTTTCAAGGCCCAGATGATGCAACATGGTGCGGGTACTTCCAAACCACCTTGAAGGGAATAGCCTAAAAGTGGTTCAATAGTCTTGCTGACCAATCAATTCTCAGCTTCCATGAATTGAGTACTATCTTTGTACACAACTTCCTGGCAATCAAAAGGGAGAAGAAGGCCAGCATGCATCTGGAAAAGATTGTTAAAAGAGAGAAGGAGTCTCTAAGAAGTTATGTACAAAGGTTCAATCTGGAATCTTTGCAAATCCCAAACCTATCTGAGGGAGTTGCATTTGATAACTTCTTTAGAGGTCTCCCTGATGGAACTTTTAAATCTGATGTTGTAAGAAGAAATAGTAAGACATTGAAAGGAATACTGGAAGAGGCTGAATGCTTCATTCTTGCCCAAGTGCTTTGTGCTTCAACCAGGAAAGACAGGAAAGATGATAGAAAGAATGATCAACACCCCAAAAACAAAGATCAAAAGAAACATGCCACATGGGCAACCAGGTCATCAAGCAAGGGAGGAAACTTTCAAAGTAAGAAAAGAAAGTCAAATGATGGCCCTAACGTAGAGTTCACCAAAGACCTCTGCTCAGTTTTAAATGAAATTCGAAACAAGGTTAAGATCGATGATGCACCACCACTGAGAAGTGCGAAAGAGGATAGAGATTCAAGCAAATATTGCCACTTTCACAAGGATACGGGGCATCATACTAGTGATTGCTTCAATCTGAAAAAAACTCATGAGTCCCTCATTTCCAAGAGGAAAATCTCCCAACACCTGATCAAGTCTCAAGAGAAAGGCTCTAAGAAAAAAACTTATGCTAAGGCTAATAAGCCCAAAGATGGAAATGAAACGGAGGAGGATGTGGTGTATGTAATCTCTGGTGGGTTTGCCACTGGCAGACCGACCATTCGAGGGAATAAAGAGTACTTACGAAGTCTCTCCTGAGAAGTGTCTCCAAAGGCCGGACATGATGCCAAGGTCAAGTTCCCAGAAGTCATGATCAGTGACAGGGACCGGGGCAATGTCCGTACTCCACACGATGATCCCTTGGTGGTGGAATAAGTGGCAAATATGAGAGTTAAGAGAATATTGATTGACACTAGAAGTTCGTTTGATATTATTAGTTATGCTTGTTTGAAGAAGTTGACATATAATGTGTCCACTTTGGAGCCTGTCCACCATCCTATCATTGGTTTCGGGGGAGGGGTGATCAACCCATTGGGTACCATCTCCCTACCAATCAGGATAGGTGACAAAGACTGCGCTAGGAACATGGTCGTCAAGTTCTTGGTGGTTAAGGAACTGTCAGCTTACAATGTAATATTGGGATGGCAAACCTTGAATGCCTCTAGGTCGGTCAGTGTTACACAACTCATGCTTATGAAGTATGAGTGTAACATTGGGGCAGTTGGAACTCTACGGGGTGACCAGCAGATGGCCAGGGAATGCTACATCACCACTCTTAAACCTACTGCTTGGGTTGAAGAGGTGGAAGAACCAAACAAGAAAAGGAAGGTTGAGGGAGTGGCTAAAAATGAACTCATAGCTATTCACATTCTGAGTCAAGTTACTCGACCTTAACCAGTCGGTGAACACGAAGATTTTGTTCTTGATGAGGCCAGGCCCGATAGGACTGCCAAGGTAGGCCGCGCTCCTAACAACCATGCTGGGGAAGACATGAGAAAGCTGTTAGAAGAATTTAAGGATGTTTTTGCATAGGATGTTGAAGAAAAGCCGGGCATTGATCCAAGCATTGCAGTACATAAACCGAATTTTAAACCTAACGCCAAGCCGATTCGTCGAAAGAAGAGGAATTTGGGTGGATTCATTAGACCGTGCCAGTATCCTGATTGGGTGGCTAATGTAGTTCTGGTTCCAAAGAAAAATGGTACAACGAGGATGTGCGTAGGTTTTACGGATCTCAACAAGGCTTATCCTAAAGATAGCTTCCCCTTGCCGAAAATTGACCGATTGGTTGATTCCACAGCGGGGTATGCCTTGTTGAGTTTCATGGATGCTTATTCAGTATTTCACCAGATTCCTGTAAGGAAGGAAGATCAAGAGAAGACAACCTTTGTAACGGAAAAGGGTCTATATTGTTATACTAGGATACCATTTGGTTAGAAGAATGCTCAAGCCTCCTTCCAACGTTTGGTAAATGATGTTTTCAAAAATTAGTTGGGAAGGAATATGGAGACTTACATTGATGATAAGATTGTCAAAAGCAAAGAAATGAAGGATCATGTGGCGAATTTAAAAGAAACCATTGAGACATTGGGAAGTTATAAGATGAAGTTAAATCCAACGAAATGTGTTTTTGGAGTAACTTCTGGAAAGTTTTTGGGATTTCTTGTGGATGGAAGAGGGATTGAAGTCAATCCAGATAATGTCAAGGCTGTTCTGGATATGACCTCTCCCAGAAACGTTAAGGAGGTTCAGAAGCTGACAGGATGCCTGGCCGCCCTTAGTAGATTCTTATCAAGAGTAGGAGATAAATGCCATTATTTGTTTGATACAATCAAGAAAAAGCCAAAGGAAATCAGGGGTGGCCTGGAGTTTGAATGGACAGAAGAGGCCAAGTCAGCTTTCAGTCGCTTGAAAGAACACTTACATACCTCCCTAGATTAATCTACCCCATTGAAAGAGAAACTTTATTTATTTATCTGGCAGTTTCAGAGCATGCACTCTCAGCTGTCTTACAAGATGAGAGAGATGGACTCCAATATCTGGTATACTTTGTGGGTTACGTGCTTCAAAATGTCGAGATCAGATATGCTCTAATCGAAAAATTTAGGCTGGCGTTATTTATGGCTAGCCGGAAGTTGAGACCCTATTTTCTTTCTCACAAAAGTGTTGTATATACTGATCAACCACTCAAGAAAGCTATATGAGAAAAGCTTTATGAAAGGAAACATCAAAGAAAAGCTCTAGAAATGGACTGATTTGACATTTCTTTTGAACCAAGAAATACCATTAAGGGTCAAGCTTTTGCTGTTTTTATTGTTGAGATGACTAGACCTCCAATGGAGAAACCAAGTATTGATCACTAGACCTTGTACATTGATGGCTCGTCCACTATAAATGGGTTCAGGGTAGGCATTATTTGTAAATAGCCTGAGGGTGACACTTATGAGTATGCCATGAGGTTCAAGTTTCTGACGTCAAATAACGAGGTTGAGTATGAAGCTTTGATTGCCGGAGTCAAGTTCTGTAAAGCCGATGGGGCAAAGAAGATAGAGGTAATGTCTGATTCTCCGCTTATCGTAAGTCAATACTTGGGAGATTATGAAGCCAGAGATGCCAACATGGCCAGGTACTTGAATATTCTTCAAGAAGAAGTGAGAAGTGTGGACAAATTTGGAATTATGCAAATACCAAGATCTGAGAACAACCAAGCAGATGCTCTTTCCAAATTAGCTAGCTCACCAGGTGGAGAGAATCCCCGAACAATATTTTGGGAGATTAAAGAGAAAAGAAGTATAGAACAATTGGAGGAAGTTAATTTCAACAGGCGTGGAAGCTCTTTGATGTATGATATTATTTAATATAAAACCAATGGAACCCTGCCAAACAGTCCACAACAAGCAAAGTATGTAAAGGCTAGAGATGCATTGTTTGTTCTTTGGCAAGGACAGCTATATAAGAAGTCTTTCACTCACCCATTATTGAAGTGCATCACTCCAGAGAAGGGCAAGGAGGTTCTTTAAGTTATCCATGAAGGTTTTTGTGGTTCTCACATAGGAGGAAGAGCATTGGCAAAGAAGGCACTATGGACTGGGTATTACTGGCCTAGTCTGAGACATGATGCCATGACCTATGTGAGAAAATGTAAGAAGTGTCAGCTGTTTGGTAACTTACCACAAAGACCAACCAATAATTTAAATCCAATTTTGAGCGCTATACCTTTTTCTAAGTGGGGAATGGACATTCTTGGTCATATCCACAAGCATCGGGGAAAAGGAAGTATGTCTTGGTTGCTGTAGACTACTTTACTAAATGGGTAGAGGCAGAGCCTATGAGAAATATCAAGCATGGCGATGTTAAATGGTTTATTTGGAAGAATATAGTAACAAGGTTTGGTGTACCTCAGTCAATAGTGTTCGACAATGGCCCTCAATTTGAGATTCCTCAGTTAAGGGTGTGGCTAAAAGATCGAGGCATCTCATCCCATTTTGCTTCAGTTGGCTATCCACAAGCCAAGGGTAAGGTGGAATCCTTCAAAAAAATCTTCTGTTCAGGAATGAAGAAAAAACTAAAGGTTGCAAAAGGTCTATGGGTGGAGAAATTGTATAACGTTCTTTGGTCCATCAGGAAAACAACAAAGAACTCCACAGGGAAACTCCATTTATGTTGGTATATGGAGCAGAAGTTGTTCTCCCCATTGAAATGTGTGAGCTTACTTTAATAGTTATGCTATATAATGAAGATGCTAACTGGGAAGTGATGAAAGCCACCTTGGACATCTTACCAGAGGTAAGGGACAATGCTTTGCTAAGGCAAGAACTATACAAGGTAAAAATGGCTAGACAACACAACAAAAGGGTAAACCATAGACCAATTAAGTTAGGGGATCTTGTGTTGAGAAAGATGAAGTCAATTGGGAGAGCAAATGAGCAGGGAAAGCTTACCCCCAATTGGGAAGGTCAATATGAGATAGTTGCAGTATTGAGGGATGGAACTTATCGCTTACAAACTTTAGATGGATATGAAGTGCCTAAAGCATGGAATGCTCCTAGTACTTTCATGAGGCTTATAAGTGAGGTCTTCCATCCTTTCATTGGCAAGTTTTTTGTGGTGTATCTAGATGATATATTGGTGTATAGCAAGGATGAGGAGGATAATATGGACCACATGCGCCAATTATTTCTTTTTCTAAGGAAACAACGACTTTATGGGGAATTAGAGAAGTGTGATCTCCTGCAGAAAGAGATAACTTTCCTAGGCTATATTGTTTCATTTGAGGGCACTAAAGGTGATCCTAAAAAGGTGGAAACTATAGCATCATGGCCTATTCCGACAACAATTATTCAAGTAAAATCTTTTCATGGTTTGGCTTCTTTTTATAGGAGGTTTATTTGAAATTTCAATACTATTATGAGTCCTATAACTAAATGCACAAAACAAGGGAAGTTTGAAAGGACCAAGAAAGCTCAACAAGCTTTTGAGTTGGTGAAGGAAAACATGTGTAATGCTCCTATTTTAGCCCTTCCTGACTTCACTAAACCATTTGAAGTTGAATGTGATGCAAGTGGTACAGGAATTGGTGCCGTTTTGACGCAAGGAGGGAGAGACATTTTGTATTTTAGTGAGTCGCTGAATTGTGGGAGGTTTAATTATTCTACTTATGACAAGGAGTTTTATGCAATGGTGAGAGGTTTGGATCACTAGAGCCATTGTTATCGTCCACAAGCTTTTGTGCTACATTCTGATCATGATTCTCTAAGACATATCAACAACCAGCAGAAACTCGATGCTAGACATGCGAGGTGGGTGGAGTTTCTTCAATCTTTCAAATTTGTTGCAAAACACAAGGCTGGAAAAGCTAATGTTGTTGCAGATGCTCTTTAAAGGAGACATAGCCTTATAGCAATGGTTGATTCCAAGGTGTTGGGTTTTGAAATCATCAAGGAGTCTTGTGAGAAGGATGATGATTTTGGTGAAATATGCAAACAAGATGCGCAAGGTGCAAAGGGCCATTATAATTTTGTGGATGGATTTCTATTCAAACGAAATAAACATTGTATTCCTAAATGTACTATTAGGGAGTTGCTGATACGGGAGGCTCATTGAGGAGGCTTGGCAGGACACTTTGGTATCAATAAAGCAGTTGAGTTACTTCAAGAATATTTTTATTGGCCAAATATGGTGGGGTATGTACAAGCTATTATTGCTCGTTGTGGGATATTCCAAAGGGCAAAGAGTACATATCACATGGGTTTATATACGCCAGTACTAGTTCCGGAAAGGCCTTGGGAATATGTGAGCATGGATTTCATTGTTGCTTTACCCATGAAGCATAGAGGTAAGGATTCAATCATGGTTGTGGTTGATAGGTTCTCTAAGATGGCTCATTCCATTGCTTACCATAAGAATGCAGATGCTATGGTTGTTGCTTCTTTATACTTTAAGGAGATTATTCGATTGCATGGTTTTCCTAGAACTATTGTTTCTGATAAAGATAGCAAGTTCCTTAGTTACTTTTAGAAAGGGTTGTAGAAATTGATAGGCACAAATCTATTGTTTAGTACTTCTGATCACCCACAGACAGATGGGCAGACTGAAGTGACTAACAGGACAATAGGATCGTTGTTAAGGGGGCTTGTAGGCAAAACTAGCAGAGATTGGGATATCAAGTATAGTATTGCAGAGTTTGCTTATAACTGCACACCTACTTATGCTACACAACACTCACCTTTTGAAATTTTCCTTAGTAAAATCCTTACATTCCTATTAATTTGATTGAGAATCTTGAAAATGAGTTTATACATGAGGATGCCAAGAAACATGCTGAAAACATGTTGAAGCTGCATAATCAAATCAAGGCAAGAATTGAAAGGGTTAATGAAATGTATAAGAAAAATGCCAATAAGCGGCGCAAGTCCAAGTTATTCAATCTAGGTGATTTGGTTAGGGTCCATATTAGAAAGGAAAGGTTTCCAGGGAAACTCAAGCACATACTCATGCCTAGAGCAGAAGGACCTTTAAGAGTCTTGGATAAGTATGGAGATAATGCTTACAAGATTAACATTTGGGAAGAATATGGTGTGGCTAGTACTTTAAACATTGGGGATTTGACACCTTACTTTGATGATCAGTAGTATAAAAAATTAAGGACAATTCCTTTTGAAGAAATGGATGATGATCAGGAAGCAGGTTCAAGCAGTGAGTCAAGCAATGGTAACAAGGAGTTAATTCTACGTCTTTCTGAAATTCAAGTGATTAGACCATTTAGTTTACATTTCTTTGGGTTGGCTAATGGACATTGTTGCATATTACATTTACATGTTTAGGATTGGCCACATGCAAATGGAAAGATGGTGGATTTAGGGAATAAGTTGGTTTTTGCCTATGGATTTTTTCCCACTACAGTTACTAGGGTTTTTCTCATTTCAGGCATAGGTGTGTTTAGTTACATTGGAGTCTTAATCATCTTTGTGAACTTAAAGGTCAAGGAAAATACTTTCTTGAAGGTTTCTTGATTAAAAAAATTGTTCTTGGAAGGTTCTTCAAGATTGAAGAATGTTCTTGAAAGTTGCGCAAAAAACGAAGTAGACAAGGGGCGAGTTTTTGGACGATCTTCTACAACCTTGGCTTTCTTTAATATTCCATGATTTTTGAGTCATTTCTTGATGATTTTTTTGTTAATTAGTTAGTTAGGATTCTATACAAGTTGCAAGTCGATAAGAGTCTAGTTGGCAAGTTGATCAACAACTTGTGTAAGTGGGTGTGTTTGCTGAATTTTCTAGGGTGAAGTGGACAAGTTGTCACGTGATTCTTGGGTATTTTCTAGCTTGTTTAGAGTCTAACAGTTTGTTAGGATTTAGTTGTTGGTTATATTATAAATAGCCACAATTCTTTTGTAACAAATCAGTTTCAGTTTTCAATAAGAAATTCAAGTTCCTTTAGTCATTGTTATTTTTTTGTGTGTGTTTCATACGAAAATTCCAAGAATTTGTGATTCGAGTGTTTTGTGACTTACAAGCTACAAAATATTCACTTTTAGTTTAAGGATTTGTGATTGAGTGTTCTCACCAAGAATAATACAACCTTAGCGTTGGATTGTTGAGTGTTCCAGTCTAATCTAAGTTTTTCCGAATTGTGTTAGTTGTGAGTGTTCTAATTTTCATTATTTACAGTAAAAACAATCTATCTTCAGTTTAAGCACTTAGTTTGAACCTAAGATATAGATCAGTTTTTATGTGTGATTCATAATATTGTTAAACCTATTAATCACGTCAATTCAAAGAGGATTCCCACCATATCTCTTGGAACGTATATACCTTGAGTATAAACAATGAAGAGAGTCGTATGGAATAGCGATCTATGACTTCTAATTCGGGTACAAGACGATGTACACATTTATATTTTTAATGCGTTGGAATTCCGTCACTTTATGTGACATAGGTAATACCTTTTTGGAGTTGCTCCCAATTTGGTACCCAATGGGGCGATTTTAAAGGAAAGGAAACCCATTCTATGCGAAAGACAAAGCTTAAATATAATAAATAATTTTATTTGAGTTGAATCTATGCACAGGTGAAGAGTAGTCAACGGCAAGAATTGTATGTGAGGTACTTTTCTTTTATTTTAATATTAATCATGTTTTGCATAGTGATTTGGCATGCCAAGTGAGCTGCTACGTGTCAACTTCTGAGTAGGCCACGTGTCCACTTATCTAGTGTTAAATGCCAACATGGCACTTTCACGTGGCAATAGTGGATCTACCATGAGTAGGTCCCACATAGCTACGTGTCATCATACGCCTGGACCACGTGTCATTTGGAACAAGTAATAGGAAGATTGTTACCCGCCACGTGTTGCACTCTAATTCGTTGTTTAAATAAAGTCCAAAACAAACCATTGGGCCTTTGAAGCTTAATGTCATAAGCCCATAACGCTTATGAGGGAAAAAGAGTCAAGGAGATGACGACAAGTGTCGTGTTCTCATTGGCAAGAAGATTGTACTTGAGGCTAAAAATACCCCTCAAAATTCTCTTTTTTGGAGATTGAATTCCATTCAAATCTTACATCATACATAGAGAATTTCTCTCTCAAGCTTCTCTCTAGATTAATTACTTGTTTCTTATTACTACATAACCTTTTTCCTCTTACAAATACATACTTAAGCATCAGAGTGGGAAATAATCCTACAAGCAATATTGTCCCTTTTTTGCTGATTCTCGGAGGGCACGTTAGCAGGAGTCTAATCAACTTACACCTCCAGCCTTCATCAGCAAAGTCCTCGTAGTCCCTACCCTACCTCATTGCTCGTACAACAACATTTGACGCCATTTGTGGGGAGGGCTCCTAACAATGACTGGAAGTGGGATTCCTACTGAAGATGAGACCAGATATCTCGACCAAACTGGCAGTCACTAGACTGGGGAAGGTACTGGCTCACCGAGAAGAGCACAAGAACAAGATGATTTTGGAAATCAACCTGTGACCATGAGTCAGCTCAAGAGTATCTTGGCTGGGTTCCAAGAGAACTTGGCGGAAAATCTACGGGAGTACTCCACCAAGAAAACTAGAGACAAGGTTGAGCCACAACACCCTTCATCCTCAAAAATGAAAAGTGTGATGATCGAAGAAGGCCAAGGCCAACAGAGATTAAATTTCCACGAGAAAGTTGAGAAGCTAAAGAAAGAAAGAACTCCTTTGAAAGCCCATTAGGGAGCAGTGAAGAGCTATTCTGTCACTTCCAAATACAAGCCCAAACGGGAGCTGGCAAGGAAAGAATTTGGATCTAGCAAAACACAAATTGATGCTAGAGAACTCATTGAGTTCAAGAAAGCTATTGCAAGTGTTGCTTGAGAGTACCTTAAGCAGAAGAAGTCATCAAGTAGAGATACAAGAGAGTATCTTGAAGCCAAGAAGCCATCAAGTATGGCTACTAGGGAGTATCTGATGGCCAAAAAGGCCTGGAAGGAAAAAGGCTGGTCTGGCTCACCTGAAGGTTCTTCGACCAAGGAGATGTTTGATCCCCATCACGTCTCCCTAGATTCGGGGGAACAAGAGAAAGAAACTTCATTGAGAAGAAGAAAGCTGATGAGGTCAATCAGGCCAGAAAGGAACAAATGATTAGGTATTGGAAATATGTGGGTAAGCCGAACGATCTTTACAAGGAATCAACAAAAGCTATCCATGACCCTACGTGGGTTAACGGAGAAAGGCTGAACAACATGGTGACAGAATGGAAGATTCCGTTCTCCATGTCCATCATGATGGGACCACGTCCTACCAAGTTCAAAATGCCACAAATTGATCCATTTGATGGGACTACTGACCCAGAAGAGCATTTGGCTCCCTACAAAAATTTGATGTATTTTCAGGGCCTAGATGATGCAACATGGTGCCGGTACTTCCCAGCCACCTTGAAGGGAATTGCCTAGAAGTAGTTCAATAGTCTTCCTGGCCAATCAATTCACAGCTTCCATGAATGGAGTACTATCTTTGTACACCGCTTCATGGCAATCAAAAGGGAGAAGAAAACCAGCATGCATCTGGCCAAGATTGTTAAAAGAGAGAAGGAGTCTCTAGGAAGTTATGTACAAAGGTTCAATCTGAAATCTTTCCAAATCCCAAACCTGTCTGAGGGAGTGGCATTTGATAACTTCTTTAGAGGTCTCCGTGATGGAACTTTTAAATTGGATGTTGTAAGAAGAAATTGTAAGACATTGAAAGGAATCCTTGAAGAGGCTGAATGCTTCATTCATGCCCAAGTGCTTTGTGCTTCAACCAGGAAAGACAGGAAAGATGATAGAAAGAATGATCAACACCCCATAAACAAAGATCAAAAGAAACATGCCACATGGGCAACCGGGTCATCGAGTAAGGGAGGAAACTTCCAAAGAAAGAAAAGAAAGTCAAATGATGGCGCTAAGGTAGAGTTCACCAAATACCTCTACTCAGTTTTTAATGAAATTAGAAACAAGGTTAAAATCGACGATGCACCACCACTGAGAAGTGCGAAAGAGGATAGAGATTCAAGCAAATATTGCCACTTTCACAAGGATACAGGGCATCATACTACTGATTGCTTCAATCTGAAAAAAAACTCTTGAGTCCCTCGCTTCCAAGGGGAAAATTTCCCAACACCTGATCAAGTCTCAAGAGAAAGGCTCCTAGAAAAAAACTGACGCTCAGGCTAATGAGCCTAAAGATGGTAATGAAACGGAGGAGGATGTGGTGTATGTAGTCTCTGGTGGGTTTGCTGTTGGCGGACCGACCATTCGAGGGAATAAAGAGTACTTTCGGAGTCTCTCCCGCGAAGCGTCTCCAAAGGCCGGACATGATGCCAAGGTCAACTTCCCAGAAGTCATGATCAGTGACAGGGACCGGGGCAATGTCCGTACTCCACAAGATGATCCCTTGGTGGTGAAATTGAAAGTGGCAAATATGAGAGTTAAGCGAATATTGATTGACACTAGAAGTTCGTTTGATATTATTAGTTATGCTTGTTTGAAGAAGTTGACATATGATGTGTCCACTTTGGAGCCTGTTCATTATCCTACCATTGGTTTCGGGGGAGGGATGATCAACCCATTGGGTACCGTCTCCCTACCAATCAGGATAGGTGACAAAGACTGCGCTAGGAACATGGTCGTCAAGTTCCTGGTGGTTAAGGAACTGTCAGCTTACAATGTAATATTGGGATGGCCAACCTTGAATGCCTCTAGGTCGGTCATTGTTACACACC
This sequence comes from Suaeda aralocaspica, assembly GCA_016808085.1. NCBI lineage: Eukaryota > Viridiplantae > Streptophyta > Magnoliopsida > Caryophyllales > Amaranthaceae > Suaeda > Suaeda aralocaspica. Next base: position 1,689,557 of record PYUH01000187.1, on the reverse strand, counting down.
TCATGCTTATGAAGTATGAGTGTAACATTGGGGCAGTTGGAACTCTACGGGGTGACCAGCAGATGGCAAGGGAATGCTACATCTCCACTCATAAAAATTATACTAAGTTTATTAGAATGCTACATTAGGCGGTGGGGTCCGACTGGCACGGATCCCAAGACACCCCAAATTTTTTTTCCCGAACTTTAGTTTTTTTCTTTCTTTTTTTTTTTTTGGAAATCACAAGCCTTTTTTTTTTCTTCTCTCCAAACTTTTGAAATTCCAAAGACTAGTATGAGCAAGAAAATCTGAAATTTTGGGTTTAAAGGGGTATTTATAGGCCCCAAAGTAGGATTTGGAAATGCCCATACTAATCCTAACAAGTGGAAATTACCTTTAGGCCCTTGCCTCAAAATAAATTAGGACACCTTTGAAAGTTCTATTTTTAGAAGCCATTTAAAATATTTTTAAACATAAAAAATATTATTTATGAACACAAATAATTACTTTTAATCAAATTTTATTATTTATTTTATTGTTATTAATTTCTTTTATTTAATATGCCCATTGAACATATTTATTTTTTTCAGTAAAAATATTAAAATTATACGAATAAAGCACAAAAATACTTTCTTAAAATACACGAAAATGTTTGGTATTACACATTAGGCTCGACCTTCTTTAGGAAGGCCATTTTATTTCTATCATAAAAATTTTTTGAGGCATTCGGTGTCATTGTTTGACACCGGATGTGCCGAAACATATTGCAATGTGTTTTGATTCGATCTCCCTTACGAAGGCCGAATGTGAGACATACAAACGAGAATTTGACACATCCGACATCATCATGTGATGCCGGATGCATCAAATGTTAAACATCAAGAAATTCATCTTATTATATTTTTATTATTATTATTATT
>PYUH01000187.1:1652978-1688633 GCA_016808085.1 Suaeda aralocaspica | reverse complement strand
ATTAGTATTATTATTATTATTATTATTTATTATTATTATTATTATTATTATTAATTATTATTATATTATTATATATTATTTATTATTATTATTATTATTTTTTGTTGGTTGCAAAGAGACTCGGTCTCCTCAAAGAGGCCGAGTTGAATGTACTTTGACGGAAGTTCAGCACATTCGGCGTCATTTAATGACATCGAATGTGTCGAGTTTTTTTTCGTTTGATGCAACTCGGTCAAATTGTTGAGACCGAGTCAAACGTGTTGGTATGGAGATTCGGCACATTCGGCGTCATCTCTTGATGCTGAATGTGTCAAATCTGCTTTCATGCGATAGATGCTACTCGGTCTTTGAAAAGGTGACTGAGTTCACCATTTGAGAATGCAGTTTTGGCACATTCGGTGTCAACTTGTGTCACCGAATGTGTTTAGGTACAAGGGGTAACCTTTCTTTGAAAAGACACAGAGTTGAAGGTGTGTTAATGCAAGTTTGGCACACTCGGTTTTCTTTTGATCACCGAATGTGTCAACTTTAAAATTTTAACATTCTTTGAATTTCTTTAAACAACTTGGTTTCACTATTTGTAACTTAGTTTTGAACTAATTAATTAACTTAGTGTTTTTTTGACTGATATATTTCTAAGTGTTTAAACGGACATCCCATGGAGTGAATAAGAGTGAAACGAGAGTGAATAAGTATTTGGCACATTCGATGCCTTGCACCTTTGATTATTATCTTACTTATGTTTTGCATTGTGCAGTCAACATGAGATAAACTGACCTTCAGTGCTGGAAAGAGAAGAAGGCAAAGGTAAGGAGAAGCTAAAAGCTATCCCTACCAAACTTAAGAGGAAAGAGAGTTTTCTCCACTCTCCAACAACCCACAGAAAAGAAGAGGCCAACTTCCTTGGCCAGTTACGAGTCCCCTCCGGGCTCCTCCCTGCTCATCCTATTGAGGCCAGTCGGCTCAAAGGAGATCCCATACGTAGAATGAAAAAAATTCCGATCTACTGGCAGTCATCTAAGGGACCTTGTCTTGACAATCCTATGAGGCGAGTTTGGATTGATGGATCAATCCAACAGGATAAGGCAGGCGTGCTGGTCTCACCATTAGGGGTTACTGACAAGGACCCAACCTTAAAGGACCCCAGTGACTTCCTCCTCTAGACTCGGACCCAGCTGCTGGATTTAGGAGGCCATCAGGAGGAAACAGCCCCTGGAGTACCTCGACTCGCGCTATGGCATCAGGTATCAAATTTACACGTCTGTTATAACTACGGTCTCGAGCACTCTGTTCTAGAGACTCATTACATCTCCTAGAGATCCTCGTGCCATAATAATCCATTTCCAAACAGATGTGGCTGACTCTGAAAAGGAATTCTTGGACGAAGAAGGTGACATTCCTTCAACCTCGAAACCTTTGCTCCAACTATAAGAAGGAGTTGGTGAGGAGGTTCTCCGCTGTGGAGACAAAGAGTACAAGGAGTCATTGAGGGATCCTTGATGGACAGCGCGGCCCTTGTTTGAACAGTTGCATTTAGGTAAATTTTATTATTATTATTATTATTATTATTATTATTATTATTATTATTATTATTATTATTATTATTATTATTATTATTATTATTATTATTATTATTATATTTTTTTGTTGGTTGCAAAGAGACTCGGTCTCCTCAAAGAGGCCGAGTTGAATGTACTTTGACGGAAGTTCAGCACATTCGGCGTCATTTAATGACATCGAATGTGTCGAGTTTTTTTTCGTTTGATGCAAATCGGTCAAAATTGTTGAGACCGAGTCAAACGTGTTGGTATGGAGATTCGGCACATTCGGCGTCATCTCTTGATGCTGAATGTGTCAAATCTGCTTTCATGCAGATGCTACTCGGTCTTTGAAAAGGTGACTGAGTTCACCATTTGAGAATGCAGTTTTGGCACATTCGGTGTCAACTTGTGTCACCGAATGTGTTTAGGTTACAAGGGGTAACCTTTCTTTGAAAAAGACACCGAGTTGAAGGTGTGTTAATGCAAGTTTGGCACACTCGGTTTCTTTTGACATCACCGAATGTGTCAACTTTAAAATTTTCAACATTCTTTGAATTTCTTTTAAAACAACTTGGTTTCACTATTTGTAACTTAGTTTTGAACTAATTAATTAACTTAGTGTTTTTGCTGATATTATTTCTAAGTGTTTAACCGGACATCCCATGGAGTGAAATAAGAGTGAAACGAGAGTGAATAAGTATTTGGCACATTCGATGCCTTGCACCTTTGATTATTATCTTACTTATGTTTTGCATTGTGCAGTCAACATGAGATAACTGACCTTCAGTGCTGGGAAAGAGAAGAAGGGCAAAGGTAAGGAGAAGCTAAAAGCTATCCCTACCAAACTTAAGAGGAAAGAGAGTTCTTCTCCACTCTCCAACAACCCACAGAAAAAGAAGAGGCCAACTTCCTTGGCCAGTTACGAGTCCCCTCCGGGCTCCTCCCCTGCTCATCCTATTGAGGCCAGTCCGGCCTCAAAGGAGATCCCATACAGTAGAAATGAAAAAAAATTTCCGATCTACTGGCAGTCATCTAAGGGACCTTGTCTTTGACAATCCCTATGAGGCCGAGTTTGGATTGATGGATCCAATCCAACAGGATAAGGCCAGGCGTGCTGGTCTCACCATTAGGGGTACTGACAAGGACCCAACCTTAAAGGACCCCAGTGACTTTCCTCCTCTAGACTCGGACCCAGCTGCTGGGATGTAGGAGGCCATCAGGGAGAACATGCCCCTGGAGTACCTCGACTCGGCTATGGCATCAGGTATCAAATTTACACGTCATGTTATAACTACGGTCTCGAGCACTCGTTCTAGAGACTCTATTACATCTCCTAGAGATCCTCGTGCCATAATAATTCCATTTCCAACTACAGATGTGGCTGACTCTGAAAAGGAATTCTTGGACGAAGAAGGTGACATTCCTTCAACCTCGAAAACCTTTGACTCCAACTATAAGAAGGAGTTGGTGAGAGAGGTTCTCCGCTGTGGAGACAAAGAGTACAAGGAGTCATTGAGGCGCATCCTTGATGGACAGCGCGGCCCTTGTTTGAACAGTTGCATTTAGGTAAATTTACCAACTTATTACTCTAAATTCTTATCAACTTAATAGTGTCTTTCTATTTCTTGTCTTTCTACTCTATGACAGATCATCTTTCGGCTTCAGTATCTCCACAAACTGGTTGCTCAAACTAAGAAAGAGAGGGCAAAGGCAACCCGAATGCTCACCATCTGCGAGTCCTATATGAGCGAACAAGTTCATAGAATTCAAGCCCAGAATTCTCATGATGTGAATGAATTGTCTGCTTCTTTGGGTCAAGCCAAAGAGCAAAATCTGTTCATGGCTAAAAGAAATGTGGAACTATGGACGGATCTTGAAGAATATAAAAATAAGAAGTTTGACTTGGAGAATATTGTGTCCGACAAAAGGGCTGCTAAGTTGAGAGCTGAGGAGGCCGAGGAGAAGGTAGCCCAGCTAAATAAGCAACTTAAAGCTGTCATTGCCCGAGTTGAGGAGGTTGAGAAGAAGAAGGAAGAGGAGCTGGGCCAGGTCAGACAGTTTGCAGTTCAAAAGTATCTGGAGGGAGAGGAATCCACCAGATAGAGGATTGTAGAGGCTTGGAAACTCGGCCTTGAGGAGTATGTCCCCCATCAATATTTTGAGAAGAGGCTGGACTACACCACCAGGGCTCACTTAGCCAAACTATGTGGGGACACTCCTCCCAACCCTATCAGCTTCTCCGATGCCGAAGACGAGTAAGATGATGTCGAAGCTGGGGATGATGAGGATGAGGAGATGAACAAAAATGACAAGGAGGCTGGGATTGGGGCAGACACTACTGCCTCCACCACTGTTGATCAACCCACACTAGCCACTCCTTGAATATTGATTCCTTTTATAATTAACTTGTTGGCTTGTATAATCCTTCGACAATCTCAATATTTATTGTTGGTTTTTATTCCAACTGCTTGTATTATACATTTGTGCTTTCTGAGCACCTATTAATTTATCTTTTGATTTCCATTTCCTTAGTTTGATTGCCATATGGTTTTTCAAAAGAAAAACAATTCATTTAACAATACATATCTCTAAGTGTTATACTTAGAAATTTTGTAAATCTTACAGCTCATAGTCCGTATAATTCATAAAGTTACACTTCACTTAGAAGTTTAAATTATAAGTTTAATTTATAAGTTGAAAATTTCTCATAGAAATTTCGCTTGAAAGCTTTACCTATAAGTTATAATATATATAAGTAAGCATTGAGATTTAACTTAGACATTCCTCATATCAAATTCATGAGTATTTACTAAAAGTTCCTTCATTAACTTTCATCCCTTAATCTTATAAATTTTTGTAGCATTGTCCTATTTCACTACTGCCCCTCTCAGGGACATTTAGCTTTACTTCATGGAATATCCTATTCAGTTTTTTTTAAAGGCTTATAATCATATTGATTTTGACATAATAAAGATTGTTCTAAATTCGGCCTCCCTTGAGATGACCTAGTCTAATGTGATTGACTAAAATTTTAGCATATCCGGTGTAATCATATGACACCAGATATGTCAAATATAGTGAGTTAGACATTAGACTTGGTCTCCCTTTGGTGATCTGGTTTAATATGTTCAAACCAATTTTTGGCATGTTCGATGTTACCGTATAACATCAGCTATACCACATGTAATTGGTTAGGTAACAACTCGGACTCCTTTTAGGTGTCCTAACTTATAGAGATTTGATACTTCAACACTCATTATTTTTAAGTATACATTGTACTCTTATATCCACCGCTTTATTAGATGAAGCGATTTCAAAATCAAACTTTATCTAATAGTGAGATCCCTGAGTTTATAAATTTTAGTATTTGATTGATTCATTACTTTTTAGGAGTGATGAATCAATCAATCATATTGATTACCCTTAAACTTAGGGATCGAAACTGATATTAGTCTGTCCGTAGTAAGGGTTTTTTTGACTTAATATATACACTTATGGGGACTTTGCCCAATTAATGGCTTTTTGCCCTTATTTATCCCACATTTAAGTAAAATTCTAAATGTTGAACTTTAAATTTGGTGATCCATAATCGCCTCTGAGGGTACATGCCCTTGTTTGGCATAAAAGACTCTTTTTGCTTTTAATTTCCAAATGTTATCTTGTGGTTAATTCATGGGATCATGCCCTTATTCAACTTCAGAACACTTGGTAAGGCTCTGAATTTTCTTAACTCTTGGTTAAGTATGGGGCTGTGCCCTAATTTATGAAATCAAAAGTCTCCTTTTGCATTTAAAATCGATGTCTATTATAACAAGTGTGTATTTTGTATATAAAGACACATATAAGAGGAAAAAAAATTTAATTAATTGCGGCCCGTAGCCAATTCTGTACAATAAGAAATTCCTTTTCCAATTGATCAACATAGATTAAATAGGTGGGCTTACGGCCTTACATTATGGTTCCTTGAAACCGAGTTAAAGATAGTATTTCCTCAAGTTATTAGCATTGCATGTTGTAGGCACTTCACATCCATCTAAAGTTTGTAAGCGATAAGTTCCATCCCTCAATACTTAAACTATCTCATATGGACCTTCCCAATTGGGGGTAAACTTGCCCTGCTCATCTGCTCTCCCAATTGACTACATCTTTCTCAACACAAGATCCCCTTACTTCATAGGTCTATGGTTTACCCTTTTGTTGTGTTCTCTAGCCATTTTTACCTTGTTTATTTCTTGCCTGAGCAAAGCATTGCCCCTTACCTCTGGTAAAGATGTCCAAGGTGGCTTTCATGATTTCCCAGTTAGCACCTTCATTATATAGCATAACTCTTAAACTAGGCTCACACATATCAATGGGTAGAACAGCTTCTGCTCCATATACCAACATAAATGGAGTTTCCCCTGTGGAGTTCTTTGCTGTTGTCCTGATGGACCAGAGAACGTTATACAACTCCTCCACCCATAGACCTTTTGCAGCTTTTAGTTTTTTCTTCATTCCAGAACGAATGATTTTGTTAAAGGCTTCCACCTGCCCATTGGCTTGTGGAAAGCCAACTGAAGCAAAATGGGCTGAGATGCCTTGGTCTTCTAGCCACACCCTTAACTGAGGAGTCTCAAATTGAGGGCCATTGTCGAACACTATTGACTGAGGTACACCAAACCTTGTTACTATATTCTTCCAAATAAACCATTTAACATCGCCATACTTGATATTTCTCATAGGCTCTGCTTCTACCCATTTAGTAAAGTAGTCTACAACAACCAAGACATACTTCCTTTGCCCCAATGCTTGTGGATATGGACCAAGAATGTCCATTCCCCACTTAGCAAAAGGTATAGGGCTCAAAATTGGATTTAAATTATTGGCTCGTCTTTGTGGTAAGATACCAAACAGCTGACACTTCTTACATTTTCTCACATAGGTCATGGCATCATGTAAGAACCACAAATGCTCTTTCTTCTATGTGAGAACCACAAAAACCTTCATGGATAACTTAAAGCACCTCCTTGCCCTTCTCCAGAGTGATGCAATTTAATAATGGGTGAGTGAAGAAGTTCTTATATAGCTGTCCTTACCAAAGAACAAACCATGCATCTCTAGCCTTTACATACTTTGCTTACTGTGGATTGTTTGGCAGGGTTCCATTGGTTTTATATTCAATAATCTCATCTATCCAAGAGCTTCCACGACTGTTGAAATTAACTTCCTCCATTTCTTCTATACTTCTTTTCTCTTTAATCTCCCAAAACATTGTTTGGGGATTCTCTCCAACTGCTGAGCTAGCTAATTTTGAAAGAGATCCTGCTTCGTTGTTCTCAGATCTTGGGATTTGCATAATTCAAAACTTTTCCAGACATTTCACTTCTTCTTGAAGAATATTCAAATACCTGGCCATGTTGTCATCTCTGGCTTCATAATCTCCAAAGTATTGACTTACGATAAGCGGAGAATCAGACATTGCCTCTATCTTCTTTGCCCCAGCGGCTTTACATAACTTGACTCCGGCAGTCAAAGCGTCATACTCAACCTCGTTATTTGATGTCTGAAACTTGAACCTCATGGCATACTCATATGTGTCACCCTCAGGCTATTTACAGATAATGCCTACTCCGCACCTATTCTGAGTGGATGAGCCATCAACATACAAGGTCCAGTGATGAATATTTGGCTTCTCCATTAGAGGTCTAGTCATCTCAACAATAAAATCAGCAAAAGCTTGACCCTTAATGGCTTTTCTTGGTTCAAAAGAAATGTTAAATGAGTCCATTTCTAGAGCTTTTCTTTGATGTTTCCTCTGATAAAGCTTTTTTGAGTGGTTGATCAGTATATACAACACTTTTGTGAGAAAGAATATAGGGTCTCAACTTCCGGCTTGCCATAAATAATGCCAGCCTAAATTTCTCGATTAGAGCGTATCTGATCTCGACATTTTGGAGCACGTGACTCACAAAGTATACCGGATATTGGAGTCCATCTCTCTCAGCTAGTAAGACAGCTTAGAGTGCATGCTCTGAAACTGCAAGATAAATACATAAAGTTTCTCTTTCATTGGCGCTGATTAATCTAACCCCTTGATTGCCTTTGCCTTTTTCTTGATTGTATCAAACAAATAATGGCATTTATCTCCTGCTCTTGATAAGAATCTACCAAGGGCGGCTAGGCATATGGTCAGCTTCTGAACCTCCTTAACGTTTCGAGGAGAGGTCATATCCTGAATAGCCTTTGACTTTATCTCGATTGACTTCAATCCCTATTTCATCCACAAGAAATCCTAAAAACGTTCCAGAAGTTACTCCAAAAACACATTTCTTTGGATTTAACTTCATCTTATAACTTCTCAATGTCTCAAAGGTTTCTTTTAAATCCGCCACATGATCCTTCATTTCTTTGCTTTTGACAATCATATCATCAATGTAAGCCTCCATATTCCTTCCCAACTGATTTTTGAAAACATCATTTACCAAACGTTGGAAGGAGGCTTGAGCATTCTTCAGACCAAATGACATCCTGGTATAACAATATAGACCCTTTTCCGTTACAAAGGTTGTCTTCTCTTGTTCTTCCTCCCATATAGGAATCTGGTGAAATACTGAATAAGCATCCATGAAACTCAACAAGGCATACCCCGCTGTGGAATCAACCAATCGGTCAATTTTCGGCAAGGGGGAAGCTATCTTTAGGATAAGCCTTGTTGAGATCCGTATAATCTATGCACATCCTCATTGTACCATTTTGCTTTGGGACCAGAACAACATTAGCCACCCAATCACGATACTAGCATGGTCTAATGAATCCAACCTCTAAGAGCTTATTCTCTTCTCCTTAAGCTGCTTTGTTGTGAAGTTCACCCAAATTCCTCTTCTTCTGACGAATCAGCTTGGTGTCAGCTTGTTGTTAACATTCAATTTATGTACCACAATGCTTGGGTCAATGCCCGACATTTCTTCAACATCATATGCAAAAACATCCTTAAATTCTTTTAATAGCTTTCTAATGTCTTCCCTAGCATGGTCGTCAGGAGCATGGCCTACCTTGACAGTCCTATCGGGCTTGGCCTCATCAAGAACAAAATCTTCGTGTTCACCGACTGGTTGAGGTATAGTTACCTGACCCAGATTGTGAATAGCCATCAGTTCATTAGTAGCGACTCCCTTAACCTTCCTTTTCTTGCTTGGTTCTTCCACCTCTGCAACCTAAGCAGTAGGTTTATGAGTGGAGATGTAGCATTCCCTTGCCATCTACTGGTCACCCCGTAGAGTTCCAACTGCCCCAATGTTACACTCATACTTTAGAAAGGTTCCAATATAGAAGTTAGTTATAGTTGTTGTAGAATTTAGTCAATAAGGTTTTAGTTTAGTTCAGCTTTTCCCTATGTAGGAGACTTTGAACTAGTCCACTTCTAGAAGTTGTAGCGGAGCACCGTTACTTTACAAGGTACGTAAGTACAAAAGACAAACACAGTAGTTAGAATGCATGCTTGAACAATTCTTGTTTACATGAAATCTTGTATGCTTGTTTTGAATCATGAATTTATGTGCATGACAAGTTTATTAGTAGCATGTCCTTAAAGTATGATGGCATCCCATATTAAATAGAAAGCTAAATTTTTACAAGTTTGAATTGGAATGTTACGATCAGTTTAAGTTGGCCAATAGTTTATTGATCAAGGAAGGAAATTATTCTAAATTTGGTTAGTTACGTAATCAACAAGAAAGGTGCTTGTGAATTTTTATTCACATGATTAAAAGAAGTTATGAGCAATTATTTTAGACATGTTGCCACTCACAGTTTAATGTGTGGTCAAGAAAAAAGTAAGTAATTAGTCACTCATAGTTAATGTGTGGTAAAGGAAGTTCAGTTTAATTAAAGGACACACATAAGATTAATTTGGAATCACCTTAAATTGAAGATAATTAAATTGGCTTACTTGATTTGATGCATGTCTTTATGTGATGTTGCATGAGAATCATAACATTGCTAAACTTGTTAAATCACGTAAAGTGTAAGAGGACTTGCATCAAAACTCTTGGAACGTATATACCTTGAGTACGAACAATGAGGAGAGTCGTATGGAACAGTGATTTATAACTTCTAATTTGATTACAAGATGTTGTACTCTTTTCTATTTTTAATGCGCTGGATATCCGTCACTTTATGTGACATAGTAATACCTTCTTAAGGAGGAAACACGCTCGATGCAAGATCCATAAGTTTAAATATAATAATTAAGTTAATTGAGTCCATGTACTGGTAAAAGGTTGTCAAAGGTAAGTTGAGTGCATGTTTTATTTCTTATTATGTGTTGCATAGTCTTTAGTAGTTATGTACTCAGCTTTGCTGACTGTTTGTTTTGTGTGCATGGGTTTGTCTTTCACTTGGCGCTACAATGACCCACTTGTGGTGAGTAGTTGTCTAGTAAAAAAAAAGCTACAGGTACAAGTGGGCATAAGACTTTTCATGATCACTGCAAAAAAAAAAAGTGAAATTAGCAACCACTGAAATTGGTTGCTAAGCATGGAAAATTGGTTGCTATTATGCTTAGCAACCAAATTGCCAACCAAATATGCTAGTTGCTATATAGGTGGTAGCCATTGAAATTTAGCAACCAATTGTTTGTAAATTTGGTTGCCATTTAGCAACCAACTAAAAATTCGTTGCCAATTATAGCAACTGTTTTTGTATATTTGGTTGCCACACTAGATATTAACTTTCCCTATCTAAGCAACCAAATTATCAGTTTTCGTTGCCAAATAGCAACCAAATTTGACAATTTTGGTTGCCAAAATTTAAAGAAAAAATAGTCTCTACTCTTAATTGATTAACTTCCCAAGGAGGTCACCCATCCTAACACTACTCTCGATCGAGCACACTTAACTTTAGAGTATCTTAGTACATAAGCGCCCTAAAAGGAAGATGTATCTTGTTACCAATAGTAGTATAGTAAATGTTTTTAAAGCAATCATGGGTAAGCTTAGCAACCAGTTTTTTGATATTTGGTTGCCAATTAGCAACCAATTAAAAATCATTTGGTTGTCAAGTTTTGTGCATAAGCTTAGCAACCATTTATATATATATATTTGGTTGCCATTATTTAGTAGCAACTAATTTAAAACAATTTGGTTGCTAATTTTAGTGCATAATTTTAGCAACTATTTTTTTGATAATTGGTTGCCATTTAGCAACCATTAAAAAATCATTTGGTGGCCAATTTTGGTGCATAAGTTTAGCAACTATTTATTCAATATTTGTTGCCAGTTAGCAACAAAATAAAATCATTTGGTTGTCAATTTTCATGCATAAATTTAGCAACCACTTTTCGATATTTTGTTGCCAATTTCGCAACCAATTTAAAATCGTTGCCAAAATTGGTTGCTAAATTGACTAATTTTTGTAGTGGATGGGATGGAGTGAAAGCGCTTGCTGTGTTTTGTAGCTTTACTTTATTTTATTGCTTATGAATGACTAACATTTACTTTGGATGATTGTTTGATTTCTAAAGATTTTTAATTTTTGTTTTGGTTTTTTTAAAGGCTATTAATATGGTTCCGAAGTGTAATAAGTTTGAAGTTGATTTTTATTTTGGAGGTGGTTTTGAAGTTAGTTATAAATTGTTTTGGTTTTAAGACTTCCGATGTAGTACTTTGATAAATGCCTTAGCCATTATCACGATGGCGTTAATACTTTGGTTTTTCCATATTTATAAGTTTTAATAAATATAATCCTTAATAATTTTAATATGTTTTCCGGAAAAATGAGAAGTAGGAAGTTAGGAAATTCCAGGGTGTTACAAAGTGGTTACCAGGGCTTAGATTTTGAAATGAAATGAATTTTATTTTGGGGGTACCCTAGGTTGTATTTTTGGAACGAGGAATTTCTTAAATTGGACACATTTTGAAAATGGAACTTTTCTAAAAATAGTAATTTCCAAAAATGGAAAGTTTTGAAAAAAAAATAAATTATGTGTGCAGGTATGCAAGGAATTCAGGTATGTATTATGTGTTATTGCTTTAATACCATGTGGTGAGCTTGGGTATAAAGTTTGGGCATGTAGGATAGACTTTGTTTCTGTTCTTTCATGTATTAAAGTTCGTGTTTAAGGTGTTGCTTATGTGAATAGTTGGGTGTAAAGAAAATTATATGTTAGCCACAAGACCTCTTTCTGTAGAACTGTTAGTTTTTTTTTTTTTTTTTGGGGGGGNTTTTTTTTTTTTTTTTGGGGGGGGGGGGGAAGGATGGACCATTAGTATTAAGTTTTCTTCAGGATGTCACATAGTATGCCTAGTAAATATACTCAAATAGGAACATTGGAGAAGAAAGACTACGAAAGTCCGCCTCAATATGTCTGGAAGATACGGTACTACTGTTGGTACATGAATATTGTGTTGAAGTTACCACAATGGGATTAGCCTGACCATGTAGCAGCCTTGATTGTTAGGTGTTTGCCCGACTATTCTAAGTATAAGTGTTGTTGTTAAAGCAATGAGGTGGGGTAGGGACTGTGAGGATTTCACTGACGTAGACTGGATGCGTGAATGGACTGGTTGCCTGTTGATGTACCCTCTAAGTACCTGCAAAAAAGGGACAATAATCCTCATAGGACAAAAGGGCTTGACATGTGGCAAATGTAGGATTACATATGGACCAGTTGAAAGATGACACGTGGCAGTGTGGGGCCCACTCAAGGCGAACTCATCAATGCCACATGGCAATCCCATGCTGGCATTTAAGGACTCGTGGTCCAATCGTGGGATGACACGTGGCCAGGTAGGGTCCACTCATGGCAGACTCACCACTATCACCTGGCAATCCCATGTCATCATTTTGTAACAAAAATAGGGAAACGTGGTCCACTCGAAGGCTGACACGTGGCAGCTGACTTGTCATGCCAGATCAATTGCCCCTCAGATGGGCTGATGAATCCATATTTCATTACCCATCTGATTTAATCAGATTTGGGCTTTACTGTGCAGGCCCATTTACCTTTTGGGGGAAAATGGAGGGTTTCAAATTTTCCCCCCTTTTTACCCTCACCCTTCTTCTTTAAATAGAGGTGTGAGGTAATTTCATATTTCACATTTTAACACTTGTGAATTTTTCTAGAGAGAGAAAGTAGTAAGAGAATTCAGTAGAATTTTTGAGAATTCCCCAAAGGCGATTTCCGGTGAGTTTAGGCGATTTCAGGCGAAGCTTCGGTCAGTAAATAGTGTATTCAGATCTTTAACCTACCAACTTCTTTACTCAGGTAACTATTACCTGATCCGATTTCATTTTATTTTTCTTTAATTATTCTATCATGTCTTCTAGTTTGTCTTCTCCTCTTAATGCTTGCACTCAATTGTTGGTTGTTCGTACTAATAAACAAGTAGCAGTGGGTCAGGGTTCATCACCTGACTCCCAATATTCTATAGCCCCAAATATTCTTTCTTCATTGGGGTCACCGAATCTTCCATTCCTTCGTGCTTCAACGATATTCACAAGCAAGGACCCGGCAGACTCCATTGAAGAGATGGAGAGATCTGCAAACAAAGCCGAATCAGGACACTCGGCTACTGACTCTGATAACGAGGTCACTGCACCTCCACGTAAACCTACCACCTATCCCACACCAGAGACTGCTTTGGTGAGATGGGAGGCCATAAAGGACATTAACATTGTCCTTTATGGTAATTCTTTTATTAACCACAAAAGCTTTCAACTTATCCTTCCTAAGAGGGGGGATTCCCTTCTTAGTGCCCCAGAGGGATGCTTCGGCATCTATATGTCTATGATAGACATGGGCGTTTCAATTCCATTTCTTCCTTTCTTTTTAAATCTTCTTAACCGTTATGACTTAGGTTTATGTCAGTTAACTCCAAATTCATGGCACCATATTGTAACTTATGCTGCCACTTGTAAATTAAACAATCTTAAACCCTCTTCGGCAGCCTTTGTACATATGCATAAATTAACTAAGGCTGCCGGATGTAAACAAGGCTGGTTTACTTTGGCTAATGATGACGATTATATCACTGCCATTGAGAAGTCTAATAAGGCTACCTCTTGGCGAGGGGATTTTGTCTTCATTAAGTATGAGGACCCTGATTTTGTAGCTAGGATGAGTAAGTGGAACTTAAGTCCTAAATTCAAAGGCAAAGTGTCCAACCCACCCAAACTAAATACAAATGACTTAGCCATTTTAGATTTATTTAGGAAAACAACAGCTAAATGGAAAGGGATGACTTATGAGATTCCCTCCAAATGGATTCCTTTCAAATTTCTTTTCACTGACCACAAGTTTCTTGAAGCTTGTGGGTTAGTGTATGGTGGTAATGCTGGTAGGTTACCTTTTCTTTTTTTTTCTTATTTATTTTTCTTTGCATTGTTTTATGATTGAATTTGTTAAGTGTAAGTAATTCGGTCTTATTTTGCAGAAAAAGCATTAAACGAACTACCCGACGAGAAAAAAGGCAAGATGGACCACGCTGAATTCCTTCATCACCTTGTTCAATCAAAAGAGAAGACGCCTCTTCAGAAGAGGCAAACTACGGAGGTATAGATGCCGGACATGCCAAAAGTCCTGTCACCCTCATTTCATTCGGCTTCTCTTTTATTAATCATTTATTTTTATTTATTTTTTTTATTTTTAACAATGTAACTTAAAGTTATTATACTTTGTAATAATTTAACTTGTAATCATAACATTCTTATTGAGGTCGGATTCATTATACTTGGAATTTAGGTTTTGCTTTTGAAAAACTATGTAACACATCCGGTGTTCTTATCAGACGTCGGGTGTGTCAAATTTTATTGCTTCTACATTAGATTCGGCCTTTATTTACTTAAAATTTTCTGTTGTTTTCTGTGTTTGTATTATTGTAATTCCTTACTGACAATAACTACTGGATACATCCGGTGTCTTTGTTGTGACACCGGATGTGACAAAATATATAACCCCATGATTATATTCGGTCTCCTCCAATGAGGCCGGATATAACAAGGGTAAACCAGAATTTGGCACATCCGGCGTCATCGTATGATGCCGGGTGTGCCAAACTTCATTTCACTACGATTGCATTCGGTCTCCCTAAGGAAGGCCGAATGTAAAATTAGGGAACCTGTTTTTGGCACATTCGGTATCATCACATGATACCGAATGTGTTAACCTTTTATTCAGACTTAAGTTTTTACAAATTTTAAAAACATAAGTGTTTCCTTTTATAAATGTACAAAGCCCAATATTTTACATGTTGCTTATTGTTTATCTTTGTGTATTTGTTACTGTTGATTTTTGTTATTGCTTTTATCATATTTTCCTCTTCGTTATTATTTTTATTATTTTTTTTAAATTGTAACTAGTTCGGCACATTCGTTGTCAACTAATGACACCGAATGTGTCGAATTATGCTTGCGTGCCATTCAACTCGGTCAGCAATTATGAGGCCGAGTTGAACGTGTGAAAGTGCAGTTTTGGCACATTCGGTGTCATTTCTAACGCCGAGTGTGTCAAACGTTCCCTCATTAGGGTGCACTTGGTTAAGTGATAGTGACCGAGTTTTGTGTGTTAACCTGGAGATTTGGCACATTCGGTATCTTTTATTGAGGTCGAATGTGTCGAATCTGCTTCCACGTGGACACCACTCGGTCTTCTAGATCTTTGACCGAGTTAAACACATGTTAATGCTGTTTTGGCACATTCGGTCATGACTTGTGTCTCCGAATGTGTAATTATGGCTGAAGACTTGTGTCACCGAGTTGAGGGTGTGTTCATGCAAATTTGGCACACTCGGCATGAAATGTTTTTTGTAGTTTCACAACTTATTTTTCTTACAAGTTTTACTTATTTGTGATGTTAATGACTTTGTGTGGAATATAATTTACTGAATTGTCTTCGTGATTTTGAAGTCGAGCAGAGATACCCGGCCATCAGTGCTGGGTAAAGAGAAAAAGGACAAGGGTAAGGAGAAGCTTAAAGCTCTCCCTACCAAAATGAAAAGGAAGGAGAGTTCGACTCCACTCTCCATCAACCCCCAACCCAAAAAGAAAAGGCCAGCGTCGCTGGCCAGCACTGAATCGTCCCCGGCTTCGACCCCAAGTAAGCCGGTTGGGGAAAGTCCTTCATCGAAGGAAGTTCCCTACAAGAGGAAAGAGAAGGCTGGTAGGACGACCAGCAGCCTTCAAAGGGTCTTTGTCTTTGACAATCCCTACGAGACTGAGACCGGCCTAATGGATCCGGTCGAACAAGATGAGGCCAGACGTGCTGGCCGAACCATTGGAGGAACTGATCAGGATCGCTCCCTTCAGGATCCAAATGATCTTCCTCCACCAGACAAGGATCCGACTGCCGGAATGCAGGAGGCCATTAGGGAGAACATGCCCCTGGAGTTTCTAGACTCTGCTATGGCCACAGGTATTAAGTTTGCTCGTAACATTGTTACATCCGTCTCGAGTACTCGTTCTGGAGTCTCTATTACATCTCCTAAAGACCCTCGGGCTATAATTATTCCATTTCCCACTACAGATGTGGCTGAATCGGAGAAGGACTTCCTAGACGAGGAAGGTGACATCCCTTCTACCTCTAAGACATTCGACTCCAACTACAAGAAGGAGTTGGTCAGAGAGGTTCTCCGCTGTGGAGACAAAGAGTACAAGGAGTCATTAAGGGCATCCTTGATGGACAACTAGGTTCATGTTTCAACAGTTGTATTGAAGTAAGTTATTTATTATGCTTTCTTTTGTTACTAACTTTCAATTGCTTCTTTATTACTTAGTGGATTTTTGCTAACTTGTGGATTTTTCTTTTGACAGATCAACTTTCGGCTTCAATACTTACAGAAGTTGGTTGCTCAAACCAAAAAAGAGAGGGCAAAGGCGGCCCGAATGCAAACCATCTGCGAGTCTTACTTAAGTGAACAAGTCCGCAGAATCCAAGCTCAAAATTCACATGCTGTGAATGAGCTTTCTGCTTCTTCGGGAAAGGCCAAAGAGCAGAACTTGGTCATGGCTAAGAGGAACATGGAGCTATGGACCGAGTTGGAGGAGCTCAAAAAGAAAGAAGCGGACTTTGAGCTGATGGCCTCTGACAAGAGGGACGCCGAGTTAAGGGCGGAAGAGGCTGAAAAGAAGGTTGCTGCTTTGACAGAGCAACTAAAAGAAGCTAACGTCCGGCTTGAAGAGGTTGAGAAAAAGAAAGAAGAAGAACTTAACCAAGTCGGACAATTTGCAGTCCAAAAATATCTGGAAGGTGAAGAATTTACTAGACAAAGGATTACGGAGGCCTGGACACTCGGCCTCGAGGAATATGTCCCCTTCCAGTACTTTGAAAAAAGACTGGATTATGCCACAAGGGCTCACTTAGCCAAACTATGTGGGGACACTCCTCCCAGCCCCTTCTGCCCCTCTGACGCCGAAGACGAAGAGGTGGAGGCTGGAGATGAAGAGGAAGATAAGGAGAAAGATGGAGCAAGAGCAGACACCACAGCATCCACTACCATAGAGCATCCTGCACCAACGGCTCCTTGATTTCTTCTTTTTCAATTTACAACTTGTTGTATTGTACAATTTTTAACATTTTTTTTAACATTGGTTTTTTTTTAAACCAATTGTATTATACATTTATGCTTTTGAGCATACTTTAATCAATCCATCTTTTACTTTGTTTATTTTTGTTGCAATTTCTCAATGGTGGTTACAATTCATTTATAAAGTCCCTTATATATTTCCAAGTGTTTTTACTTAGAAATTTCAAAGCATCTTTATGCATTTCTAAGTGTTCTTACTTAGAAATTTCACGGGTCTGGATACAATCCATTTGCAAAGCATGTTTCATATTTCTAAGTGTTTTTACTTAGAAATATTTGTATGTCTTTTTACTTAGAAATATTTCTAAGTGTTTTTACTTAGAAACATTTCTAAGTGTTTTTACTTAGAAACATTTCTAAGTGTTTTTACTTAGAAATATTTGCAGGTTTTATTACTCATAACCCTTGAACTTCATAAGACATAATTTTCTTAAAAACACACTTCATGAACCATTGAACATTGGTCATTAAGTTTTAGACTATAAATCACTTAGAGATTTAAAGTATAAGTTGTTCTGATTTGCCATTGAAGTATACATCGAGATTCAACCTTAACTTAGAAACTTCTAAGTGTTTTTACTGAAAAATTTAAAAGCAACTTATATATTTCTAAGTGTTTTTACTTAGAAATATTTCTAAGTGTTTTAACTTAGAGATTTTAGAGGACTTAGGAATTTTTAGAAATCCCTTTTAAAGATTTCACCCACCAATCATAACCCCTATAAATATACATTGAGGTTCAACTTTGAGTTAGGGAATTGTAGATGAACCAAATATTTGTTAAGTGTTTACAGTATATTTCAACATATCCGGCATAGTCACATGACACCGGATGTGCCGTAGTTAGTGATTTTTGTGGGTAGACTTAACCTTTTTAGGTATCTTGACACCGGATGCGTTGTACTTCATTGACACCGGATGCGTCATAATTGATGACGCCGGATGTGCCAAACTTGGTGTTTCTATTATTTGACTCGGTCCCTTTTTAATGACCTGTCACCGAATGTATCTTACTAAATGACACCGGATGTGCCAAACTTAGTGTTTTTAACATTAAACTCGGTCCCCTTTTGGTGACCTAATCGAATGTGTTCAAACCCATATTTGGCACATCCGGTGTTTGGTCCCCTTTATGGGGGACCTAATTGAATGTGCTTAAACCCCTTTTTGGCACATCCGGTAACAATAAGATCCCTGTGTTTACAAACTTTAGACTTTGATTGATTTAATTTTCTTTAGAGGTGACGGGGTGATGAATCAATCAACCATATTGTTTGGCCCTAAACATAGGTATCGAGGTTGTTATTAGTTTTATGGTAAGAATTTTTATCTTAAGACCGAATCTTGGGCCTTTAAAGTCGATTTGGTGATCCGTAATCACCTAAGGGAGATAAAAAGTCTCGTATTACTTTTTCCTCCAAATGTTAACTAGTGGTTAATTTTTCGGGATCCTGCCCTTATTGCTTTCACAACTGTAAAGCAAGTTTTAACTCATAGTTAAGTGTGGGGTTGTGCCTTTGAGTGCTGATGTCAGCATATATTTAAACAGGTGTAAACTTGATATATAGAGGCGAACATTAGAGGAAGAAGAAATTTCATTAATTGCGGCCCGTAGCCAATTTAATACAACTTGAAATTTCTTTCCCATTGATCAACGTGGATCAAATAGGTGGGCACATGGCCTTACACTATGGCTTCTTGAAACCAAGTTTATAAATAGAATTTTTTTTCAGATTATTTGCATTCCAGGTTCTGGGTACTTCATATCCATCCATAGTTTGTAAGCGATAGGTTCCATCTCTCAATACTTCAATTATCTTGTATGGACCTTCCCAATTAGGAGTAAGCTTGCCCTGCTCATCAGCTCTCCCAATTGACTTCATCTTCCTCAGCACAAGATCCCCTAACTTCATTGGCCTATGGTTTACCCTCTTGTTATGTTCTCTTGCCATTTTCAGCTTGTACACTTCTTGCCTAAGTAGAGCATTGCCTCTAACTTCAGGTAACATGTCCAAGGTGGCCTTCATCATTTCCCAGTTAGCCCCTTCATCATATAACATAATTCTTAGGGTAGGCTCACACATTTCGATAGGGAGAACTGCTTCCGATCCATACACAAGCATAAATGGGGTTTCCCCTGTGGAATTCTTTGTTGTTGTCCTGATTGACCAGAGGACATTGTACAATTCTTCCACCCATAAACCTTTGGCAGCATTCAGCTTTTTCTTCATTCCCGTGCTGATGATCTTGTTAAAGGCCTCCACTTGTCCATTGGCTTGTGGATAGCCAACTGAGGCAAAATGAGCTGAGATGCCTTGATTTTCTAGCCATACTCTTAATTGCGGAGTCTCAAACTGAGGACCATTATCGAACACTATTGACTGAGGTACCCCGAACCTTGTTATTATATTTTTCCAAATAAACCATTTAACATCCCCATGTTTAATACTTCTCATTGGCTCTGCTTCTACCCATTTGGTAAAGTAGTCCACTGCAACCAAGACATACTTCCTTTATCCTGATGCTTGTGGATATGGACCAAGAATGTCCATTCCCCACTTAGCAAAAGGTATTGGGCTCAAAATTGGGTTCAAGTTATTGGTTGGCTTTTGTGGTAAATTACTGAACAGCTGACACTTCTTACATCTTTTGACATAGGTCATTGCGTCATGTCTCTGACTAGGCCAGTAATACCCAGTTCTTAGTGCCTTTTCTGCCAGCGCTCTTCCCCCTATATGAGAGCCACAAAACCCCTCATGGATATCTTCGAGAACCTCTTTTCCTTTTTCTGGGGTGATGCACTTTAGTAGTGGATGAGTAAAAGACTTCTTGTATAGTTGCCCCTGCCATAAAACAAACCATGCATCTCTAGCTTTCACATATTTCGCTTGTTGTGGGTCGTTTGGCAACGTTCCATTGGTTTTGTAGTCAATAATCTCATCCATCTAAGAGCTTCCTCGGCTGATGAAGTTAACCTCCATCTCCTCTATGCTTCTTTTCTCTTTAACTTCCCATAAAACTGTTCGGGAATTCTCACAAACTGCAGAGCTTGCTAACTTGGAAAGATCATCAGCTTGATTATTTTCAGACCTTGGAATCTGCATGATTTCAAACTTGTCTAATCCTTTGACTTCCTCTTGAAGTATATTCAAATATTTGGCCATGGTAGCATCTCCAGCCTCATAGTCGCCCAAGTATTGGCTCACAATAAGCTGAGAGTCTGATCTTGCTTGTATCTTTTTTGCCCCAGCAGCTCGGCATAATTTGACTCCGGCAATCAATACTTCGTACTCAGCCTCATTATTTGATGTTTGAAATTTTAATCTCATGCCATATTCGTAGATGTCACCCTCAGGTGACTTACAAATAATACCTGCCCCACATCCATTCTGAGTGGATGCCATCAACATATAAGGTCCAGTAATCAATACTTGGTTTTTCTATAGCCGGCCTTGTCATTTCAACTATAAAGTCGGTGAAAGCTTGGCCCTTAATAGCTTTCCTTGGTTCGAAGGTGATGTCAAATGAGTCCATTTCTAGAGCCCACTTGAGCATTCTCCCGGAAGTTTCCTTGGACAGGGCTTTTTTAAGCGGTTGATCAGTGTATACAATGATTTTATGAGAAAGAAAATAGGGCCTCAACTTCCGGCTTTTTTAATGCGAGTCCAAACTTTTCAATCAGAGCGTATCTGATCTCAGCATTTTAGAGTACGTGACTCACAAAGTATACTGGATATTGGACTCCATTTCTCTCAACTAACAGAACGGGTGAGAGTGCATGGTCTGATACCGCTAAATAAATAAATAAAGTTTCTCTTTCAATGGGACTGATTAATCTTGGGAGAGTATGTAGGTGCTCTTTCAAATGAATGAAAGCTGACTCGGCTTTCTCTGTCCATTCGAACACAGGACTGCCCTTGCCTGCCTTTGCCTTTCTTTTGTTCGTATCAAAGAAATAATGGCATTTATCACCTGCCCTTGATAGGAATCTACCAAGAGCAGCTAGGCATCCAGTCAGCTTCTGTACTTCTTTAACGTTTCGAGGAGAGGCCATATCCAGCACAGCCTTGACTTTGTCTGGATTAACCTCAATCCCTCGTTCATCCACAAGAAAGCCCAAAAATTTTCCAGAAGTTACCCCAAAAACACACTTCTTTGGGTTTAACTTCATCTTATATCTCCTTAATGTTTCAAAGGTCTCTCTTAAGTCTGCCACATGACCTTTCATTTCTTTACTCTTGACAATCATGTCATCGATGTATGCTTCCATATTCCGTCTCAACTACTGTTTGAAAACATTATTTACCAGACGTTGGAAGGTTGCTGGAGCATTTTTAAGACCAAATGGCATCCTTGTATAGCAATATAGACCCTTCTCAGTTACAAAAGCTGTCTTTTCTTCATCTTCCTCCCATAGAGGAATTTGATGAAATCCTGAGTAGGTGTCCATAAAACTCAACAATGCATGCCCTGCTGTTGAATCAACCAATCGGTCAATCTTTAGCAAAGGAAAGCTATCCTTTGGACAAGCTTTGTTAAGATCAGTATAATCGACACACATTCTCATTGTGTCGTTTGGCTTTGGAACCAAGACCACGTTAGCCACTCAGTCAGGATACTGGCATGGTCTGATGAATCCTGCTTCCAAAAGCTTATTCACTTCTTCCTCTGCTGCCTTATTGCGAAGTTCGCCCTAATTTCTCTTCTTTTGGCGAATTGGCTTAGCATCGGGCTTTACATTTAGCTTATGTACAGCTATATTTGGGTCAATGCCTGGCATCTCCTCCACCTCATATGCAAAGACATCCTTGAACTCTCTGAGTAGCTTCCTCATTTCTGCCCCAACATGGTCGTATGGGGCCTGGCCAACCTTGACTGTTCGATCAGGCTTGACTTCGTCAAGAATGAAATCTTCGTGTTCACCAACTGCCTAAGGCCGAGTTACTTGGCTCAAATTATGAATGGCCATTAGTTCATTTTTAGCCTTACTCTCAGTCTTCCTCTTCTTTGTTGGCTCTTCCACTTCTTCAACCCAAGCAGTAGGTTTAAGAGTGGTGATATAACATTCTCGGGCCATTTGTTGATCCCCACAAACGGTGCCAAATGTTGTTGCTAAAGCAATGAGGTGGGTTAGGGACTGTGAGGATTTCACTGACGTAGACTGGATGCGTGAATGGACTGGTTGCCTGTTGACGTACCCTCCAAGTACCTGCAAAAAAGGGACAATAATCCTCGTAGGATTATTTCCCCCTCCGATGCTTAAGTAAGTATTTGTAGGAGAGTAAGTGAACAATAATCAACAAGTAAACAATTCTAGAGAGAAGTTTTAGAGAGAAGTTTTCCCTTTTTAGTAAGTGTTTTTGTTTTAATCTTGAGTTTGTCCTTTTTATCAGAATTTTGTGGACTATTTATAGCCTCAAGTACAATTTCTTACCCAATGAGATTGCAACACTTGTCATCATCTCTTTAATTACCTTCCTTCATTTGCCTAATGGGCTTTTAGCAGAGAACTTTTAAGGCCCCATGGTTTGTTTTAGCTCTTTTCCATTGGCGAATAAGGGCTTGACATGTGGCAAATGTAGGATTACATATGGACCAGTTGAAAGATGACACGTGGCAGTGTGGGGCCCACTCAAGGCGAACTCATCACTGCCACATGGCAATCCCATGCTGGCATTTAAGGACTCGTGGTCCAATTGTGGGATGACACGTGGCCAGGTAGGGTCCACTCATGGCAGACTCACCACTGCCACGTGGCAATCCCATCTCATCATTTTGTAACAAAAATAGGGACACGTGGTCCACTCAGAGGCTGACACGTGGCAGCTGACTTGTCATGCCACATCAATAAGGATGCTATTGGTCAGTGGGGTTGTGATCGGAGGTTCTTGGAGGGGTATATTGCTAGGAAAGAGAAGGAGTGTCAAGAAATGAATGCAAGTGAGGAGACCCCGCCCGCACCAAGCCCAGAAGGTAGCTGAGGAAGTGAAGACCTAATGGTGGAGGAGACTCCTACAGGTTCGAAGACTGATGAGTCAAGGGATAGTTCGTGTTATGAAATTGAGAACCCAGACCCAGTAATTCCAGTATATGTTGACTTGGTAACCGAATCTGAAGAAGAAGAAGAATCAGATCCTGAGGAGGACATGGAAGAGGAAGAAGAAGAGAAGGATGAAGAAATAGAAGTTGACACTAAGAAGGACCTGGAGTTCATACCAAGGAAATATGTGATGTCAAGAGAAAAGAAAGATAATGTTAATGTATAGAGACTTTGTTTAGATCTAGTTAACTATTGATGTTTAATGTTTCTAATATTTAGTTGAAAAGTTTAAGTTATTGTTTACATTAATTTGAATAGCTGGCAGTGAGCCATAATAAATGATGAGAAGAGTTGAGTAATACATTTGTTTTATGATTTAAAGCCTCAAGTAGAATAGAACCAAGGGAATTATTTTTATTTCTTATGTGCTTTATTCTTATTTTAATGGTTGTGTAAACAATCAAGACAAAGTGAATTATTCGCACTAAAAGAATGAAATTTCTTTTATGAGATGAAATTAGGAAGTGTTTTATGATTTAAGTCTATTTTGTCCTAACTTTCAGTTAGACGTAATTTAATACAAAGGCCTTTTCCTCTACAGGGGAAATAGAGTGGTTGAACGTAACAACAATTAGCCGAATGATGTAGTGAGGCAATTAACTACTGTAGCTGAACAGTTAGCTGCCAGAGGAAATGGAAATGGTAGGGACCATGTTGGAGAACTCTTCAAGAAAATTTCTCAAAGCAAGCCACCCACATACCAAGGAGAGCACAATCCAACTGTTCTAGAGGGATGGTTGAGAGAGTTTAATAAGTTGTTTGGGGCAGTTGAGTGTCCAGAGGGACTTAAAGTGAACCATGTTGTGTACTATCTGAGGGGAGAAGCTGATTTATGGTGGTCACAAAATGAGGCTGTAATAAGGGCTTTACCAGGATTTAATTGGGATACGTTTCAGGAGCAGATTCAAATAAGTTCTATCCTGTGTTCTTCAGAAACAGAAGGCTGAGGAGTTTCTAGAACTTAAGATGGTAGTATGTCTATTACTGAGTACTACTCTAAGTTTATAGAAGTGTCTAGGTTTGCTCCTGAGGCTGTAGCAATTGAGAGGTTAAAGGCTAGTCGCTTTGAATGAGGGTTACCCTTAGACTTAGAGTCACAACTAGCTGGACAGATCTTTGAATCCTTAGATGACTTATATGGTAGAGCTGCACACTTTTACGCTATAGACCAAAAGAAGAAGGAAGTACAAAAGGAAGGTGAGACGAGGGAGAAAAGGAAGGATGGTGGAGGAAACTTCAACTAACAAGGGAATCATGGTGGATATAAGATACCTCGTTTCAACAACAACTTCTAGGGTAACAAGGGAAATTTTGGGAAGCCTAATTCTTGAAATGGGAATAGGACTCAGGTAGCTAGTCAAGGAGGGCGTGTGTACTTTTGCAAGAGGTGTCCTAACAATCAACCAAGAAAGGACTGTGCAGGGAACCCAGTGACTTGTCGGTTGTGTAATAAACTTGGACACCGTGAGTACGAGTGCTTCTCTAAGAATAAAGGAAAGGAGGGATAGAATTCGCAAACTAGGGGGAATTTAGTTGGGGGGACAACAAAAGGGTTTTCAAGGAAATATGGGAAGAAGGGTGACCTCTCAAGCAGGAAGTAGGAATGGGAGTGGGAATGGAGGAGGACAGACTAAGACCTCAAACATTGGAAAGCTGAATGTGATGGCTCGAAGTGAAGCGGATGCTAATAAGGATGTGATCACTGGTACTTTTTCTATTCACTCTCTTCCTGTTAAAGTTTTGTTTGATTCTGCTGCAACATACTCTTTTGTTTCCACTAAACTCCTAGAAAAGTTAAAACCTGTGTTGGGATAAGTAGATGCAGTAGATATGTCACTGTTACCTTCAGGACAAGAAGTGCAATGTTCAAGGAGATTCAGGATGTTCCTATTAATATTGAGGGAGTGATGTTTAAGGCTAACCTAATCGAGTTTGGTTTAGGTGACTTAGAAGTGACGATAGGGATGAATTGGTTGAGTAAACATAAGGCTTAGATTTTATGTGAACCACAAAAGATCTCGTTGATAAATAAGGGTAAGAAGGTGAGCTATTGGAGGGCAGGAAGACCGAAACACAACAAAATAGTGTCAGTAATGAAATTTGCTAGGTTTGTGAAGAAAGGTTTTCCAATCTACCTTTGAAGTGTGAGAGATGTGGATGATGTTGAGACTGCTAAACCTGAGGATATTGAAGTAGTAAGGGACTTTCTTGATGTATTTTCGGAGGAAATTCCGGGAATGCCACCTAAGCGAGAAATTGACTTTACCATAGACATAGTCCCAGGAACAGCACCTATTTCCAAAGCACCCTATAGGATGGCGCTTGCAGAAATGAGTGAGTTGAAGGAACAGTTGCAGGATTTGTTGGAAAAGGGTTACATTAGGCATAGTGCTTCACCTTGGGGAGCACCAGTACTGTTTTTGAAGAAGAAAGATGGGAGTCTGAGGGTATGTATTGACTATAGAGATGAATAAAGTGACAATCAAGAATAAGTATCCATTACTGAGAATTGATGACTTGTTTGACCAATTGAAAGGAGCTACTGTGTTTTTGAAAATTGACTTGAGGTCAGGATACCATCAAATGAGGATTGCTAATGAGGACATACTGAAAACTGCTTTCCGCACTAGGTATGGACACTATGAATTCACTGTTATGCCTTTTGGGTTAACCAATGCACCAGCAATTTTTATGGATCTAAAGAACATAATTTTCCAACGGTTTTTGGATAACTTTGTGGTCGTTTTCATTGATGACATCATGGTGTATTCTAAGAGTAAGGAAGAATATATGGAACATTTGAGGACAATCTTGATGACATTAAGGGAGAATGAGTTGTATGCTAAGTTCTCGAAATGTGAGTTATGGTTGGAGAAAGTAGCATTCTTGGGGCATATTGTGTCTAAAGAGGGAGTTGAAGTAGATCCAGCCAAAATTGAAGCAGTTAAGGGATGGCCTACACCTAAGAATGTAACGGATGTACGGAGTTTCTTAGCGTTAGCAAGTTACTATAGGAGGTTTGTGAAAGACTTTTCGAGGATTGCTAAACCCATGACTTCGTTAATGAAGAAAGACTGTAAATTTGAGTGGAGTAATAAGTATGAAGAGGCATTTCAAACCTTGAAAGAGCGTTTGACTACAGCTCCAGTGCTGACCTTGCCAGATGGAAGTTACTCTTATGATGTATATAGTGTTGCTTCTAAAAATGGTTTGGGATGTGTGTTAATGCAAAATAGAAAGGTGATAGCTTATGCTTCAATGCAATTGAAACCATATGAGGTTAACTACCCTACTCATGATCTAGAGTTAGCAGCAATAGTGTTTGCTTTGAAAATATGGAGACATTATTTATATGGGGTGAAATGTAGGATATACACAGACCACAAGAGTTTAAAGTACTTTTTCACTCAAAAGGATTTAAATATGAAACAAAGGAGACTTCTTGAGTTGATCAAGGATTATGACCTAGATATCCAGTACCATGAAGGGAAAGCCAATGTAGTAGCCGGTGCTCTAAGTCGTAAAACAAAACATGGAGTGAACACCTTGGTGGTTGCTAATGAACTATGTAAGGACATAGAGAGATTGAGTTAGGAAATAGTGAAGGAGGGAGAGTTGGAAGGAATTCTTTATAATCTTAGTATCCAACCAACAATACTCGAGGAAATTAAGAAGAACCAGGAAGGAGATGTAAAACTGGACAGAATTAAGGAAAAGTTAAAAGCAGGAAAGCCAATGGATTTCAAGATTCACGAGGATGGAAGTTTAAGGTATAAAGGGAGGTGGTTTGTACCACAATAATTTGAGGATTTGAAACAAAGAATCATGGAAGAGGATCATAATACCTCGTATTCAATACATCCCGGAGGCGATAAACTGTATAAGGATTTAAAGAAGACTTATTGGTGGCCTAGGATGAAGAGAGAAGTGGCTGAATTTGTGAGTAAATATCTTCCTTGTCAAAAGGTTAAATTTGAGCAAAAGAGGCCTCAAGGAGACGTCCAACCACTTGAAATACCAGGATGGAAATGGGATTGCATTTCGATGGACTTTGTTACCTGTTTACCGAAGTCAAAGAATCAGAATGATACCATATGGGTAGTGGTGGATAGACTTACTAAGTCAGCAGTGTTTATACCCATGAAAGAGACTTGGAAAATGGAACAACTTACAAAGGCTTACATAGAACATGTTGTGAGGCTACATGGAGTTCCAAAGGATATTGTGTCGGATAGGGATTCTAGGTTTCTTTCGAAATTCTGGAAAAGTGTTCAAGAGAACTTTGGTACAACCTTGAAGATGAGTACAGCTTTTCATCCAGCAACTGATGGACAAACAGAGAGAACCATACAAACCTTAGAGGACATTCTAAGGGCTTGTGTAACGGACTTTTAAGGGAATTGGGAGGATCACTTGGATCTCATTGAGTTTTCATACAACAATAGTTACCATGCAAGTATTGGCATGGCACCTTTTGAGGCTTTGTATAGAAGGAAGTGTAGGAGCCCTTTGTGTTGGAACGACATAAGCGAGACAGTGATTCTAGGACCTCAATTAATAGAAGAAACCACCAAGAAAATTAGAGTAATAAAAGTAAAGATTCAAGCAGCATAAGATAGACAAAAGTCCTATGCGGATCAAAAACGCCAAGAAGTTGTGTTTGAAGTTGGCGACAAGGTGTTACTTAAGGTATCACCAATGATAGGGGTGATGAGGTTTGGAAAGAAAGGGGTATCACCAATGAAAGGACCTTATGAGATCTTGCAAAGGGTTGGAAAGGTAGCTTATAACTTAGCACTACCAGTGGAGTTGAGCAAAGTTCACAATGTTTTTCATGTGTCTCAACTAAGGAAGTATGTGCCAGACGAGTCACATGTGTTACAATCTGAAACAATAGAGTTAGACTAAAGTTTGACCTATGAAGAGAAGCCAATTAAAATCCTAGACAGTAAGTTCAGAGATACTTGTAGAAAGAGTGTCAAAATAGTGAAGGTGTTGTGGTCTAACCAAGAAACCCAAGAAGCTACTAAGATTTGATGAGAGAAAAATACCCAGAGCTCTTTCATGTTAGTAGTAGAGTTACGGGGACGTAACTCGATTCTTAAGGGGGGTAGAAAGCGACCTGTTTTTCGCGCGTTTTTACCCTCAATTTTGCATGTTTTTATGAGTTTCCATGACTTTTAACCTAATTTATTTTGAGGCAAGGGCCTAAAGGTAATTTCCACTTGTTAGGATTAGTATGGGCTTTTCCAATCCTACTTTGGGGCCTATAAATACCCCTTAAAACCAAAAATTTCATATTTTCTTGCTCATACTGGTCATTAGGATTTCAAAAATTAAGAGAGAAGAGAAAAAAAAAAGAAAAAGGGCTTGTGATTTCCAAAAAAAAAATCCAGAAAGAAAAAAAGCTAATGTTCGTGCAGTTCGGAAAAAAAATTTGGGGGTGTCTTGGGATCCGTGCAAGCCGGACCCCACCGCTGCCACCGTCGACTGCCACCTCCTCGCCTTCGGTGTATTTTTCGAACTTCTTATAAAAAAAATAAAAAATTTCTCCTTCTTTCTTTTTTGACTCAATCAAATTCATTTTCATACTTATGTTTAATCATGTTTTTATGAGTTTTAATCATGTTTTAGTAAAGTATGATTTGTTGTAAGGCATGAATTAAAATTGTTGTTCATGAAATTTTAGATTAGGGGTTATAAATTATGAAAGTAATGAATTTTCATGAGTTTTATGATTTAAACTTCAATGTTATGATAATGAATTATTGTTGTGTGAATTTATGATGATTTTATGAAGTTTAGATTGATTTTTAAAGGCTTTGAAAATAAAATAAATTGCTGTCCAAAATTTATAATCATGAAATTAAATGGAATAAATGTTTTGATCATGTTTTGGGTTATGAAAAATTGTTCTCAATTGTAGATTGGTTTCATAATTATGTTGGTTGATTGTAGGAGAGTTTTATCATGAAATTTTGATGTTTTTATAAGTTTTTCATGACTTTAGTATTAGTAAGTTTTAATGTTCATATTATGCTAGTATGATCACATATGAATTCTATGATGTTACATATAATTTTTAGTATGTTTTATGAAGTTTGAAAGTGATTTTAAGCATGTTTAACATGCTATCCAGAATTTATAAAGTGAATAATTAGGCTTTTAATGTTTGTAATTAGCATAAATTGATCATATAAATTAAGTAATACATTGTATGATTGATTTACGTGGTTTTCGACACTTTTCAAGGAGTTTTAGTAATTTTATGTCGCTGTCCACTTTTCAAAAGTGGCATAAAAATTATACTAAGGTTTTATAAAGCATAACTAAAGTGTAGTATGAATAGAGACCACATAAGGAAGTTTTGGACAAAGCTTCCAATATAGAAGTTAGTTATAGTTGTTGTAGAATTTAGTCAATAAGGTTTTAGTTTAGTTCAGCTTTTCCCTATGTAGGAGACTTTGAACTAGTCCACTTCTAGAAGTTGTAGCGGAGCACCGTTACTTTACAAGGTACGTAAGTACAAAAGACAAACACAGTAGTTAGAATGCATGCTTGAACAATTCTTGTTTACATGAAATCTTGTATGCTTGTTTTGAATCATGAATTTATGTGCATGACAAGTTTATTAGTAGCATGTCCTTAAAGTATGATGGCATCCCATATTAAATAGAAAGCTAAATTTTTACAAGTTTGAATTGGAATGTTACGATCAGTTTAAGTTGGCCAATAGTTTATTGATCAAGGAAGGAAATTATTCTAAATTTGGTTAGTTACGTAATCAACAAGAAAGGTGCTTGTGAATTTTTATTCACATGATTAAAAGAAGTTATGAGCAATTATTTTAGACATGTTGCCACTCACAGTTTAATGTGTGGTCAAGAAAAAAGTAAGTAATTAGTCACTCATAGTTAATGTGTGGTAAAGGAAGTTCAGTTTAATTAAAGGACACACATAAGATTAATTTGGAATCACCTTAAATTGAAGATAATTAAATTGGCTTACTTGAATTGATGCATGTCATGTGATGTTACATGAGAGTCATAACATTCCTAAACCTGTTAAATCACGTAAAGTTAAGAGGTCTTCCATCAAAACTCTTGGAACGTATATACCTTGAGTATGAACAATGGGGGGGAGTCATATAGAACAGTGACCTATGACTTCTAATTGGAGTACAAGACATTGTACTCTTTTCTATTTTTAATGCACTGGATATCAGTCACTTTATGTGACATAGTAATACCTTCTTGGAGTTGCTCCCAAGTTGGTGCCCAATGGGGCGATGATTTTTAAGGAGGAAACCCATTTGATGCAGGATCCATAAGTTTAAATATAATAATTAATTTAATTGAGTCCATGTACTGGTAAAAGGTTGTCAAAGGTAAGTTGAGTGCATGTTTTATTTCTTATTGTTTGTTGCATAGTCTTTAGTAGTTATGTACTCAGCTTTGCTGACTGTTTGTTTTGTGTGCATGGCTTTGTCTTGGACTTGGCCCTACAATGACCCACATGTGGTGAGTAGTTGTATGGTAAAAGAAAAGTTGTAGGTACAAGTGGGCATAAGATTTTTCATGATGGGCTAGAGTGAGAGCGCTTGTTGTGTTTTGTAACTTTACTTTATTTTATTGCTAGTGAATGACTAACATTTACTTTGGATGATTGTTTTATTTCTAAAGACTTTTAATATTGGTTTTATTTTTTAAGGGCCATTAATATGGTTCCGAAGTGTAATAAGTTTAAAGTTGATTTATATTTTGGAGGTGGTTTTGATGTTATTCTTAAATTATTTTGGTTTTAAGACTTCCGCTGTAGTACTTTGATAAATGCCTTAGTCGTTATCACGGTGGCGGTAATACTTTGGTATTACCATATTTAGAAGTTTTAATAAATATAATCCTTAATAATTTTAATATGTTTTCCGGAAAAATGAGAAGTAGGAAGTTTGTAAATTCTAGGGTGTTACATAATGTGTCTGCAATAAAATTGGCAAATCCGGCATCAAGAAATGACACCGAATGTGTCAAATATCTTTTCAAGCTTATGTGTTCGGCCTCTTTAAGAGAGGCCGAATGTAATCGAGGTTCTATAACTTTTAGCACATTCGGCATCAATATGATTAAAATTCATCAATGTTGTCAATATGACCATAAAAATTAAACACTTACAAATGCTACTTATTTATGCAAATCTTATTGAATTAATAATTACATTGTCTAAGTTATACTATCTTACAAGAAAGGACGAATATAATGAAAAACTATGGACTTTTGGCAAGTCTGGTATCCTTACCTCGGTTGATTGCCTCTTTTGAAGAGGCGTTTTCTCTTTCGATCGTGCTATACGTCGAAGAAATTCGGCTTGTTCCATTTTTCCCTTCTTCGCGTCTTGCAATTCGTTTAGAGCTTTCTCTGCAATAGAAAAGACCGGGTTATACACTTAGATAAATTCGATAACAAATTCAATAAAAGAATATCATAAAGAAAAATGGATGAAACCTACCAGCATCACCACCATACACTAACCCACAAGCCTCAAGAAACTTGTAGTCAGTGAAAAGGTATTTTTTGGAAAGAATTTTAAAACTCATTCCTTTCCACTTAGATGTTTTCTTCCTAAAGATTTCTAAAATGGCTAAGTTATTGTCATTTAGTTTGGGAGGGTTCGTTATTTGCCTTCGAATTTGGGACTCAGATTCCATTTAATCATCCTAGCCACAAACTTGGCGTCCTCATAGTTAATGAAAACAAAATCCCCTCGCTAAGAGGTAGCCTGATTAGATTTCTCAATGGCTGTAATGTACTCATCGTCATTGGCCAATGTAAACCACCCTTATTTACATCCGGCAGCCTTAGTCAGTTTGTGCATATGTACAAAGGCAGAAGTAGAAGGTCTTAAATTATGTAATTTACAAGCAGTAGCATAAGTTACAATGTGATGCCATGAGTTGGGAGCCAATTGACATAATCCTAAGTCATAACGTTTAAGAAGGTTTAAAAATAAAGGAAAGATGTGGATGGAAACACCCATGTCAATCATGGACATATAAATGCCGAAGCACCCCTCCGGCACCTTAAGAAGCGAATCTCCCTTCTTAGGGAGAATGAGTTGAAAACTCTTATGGTTATAAAAGAATTGCCATACCGGACAATGTTTATGTCCTTAATGGTATCACAGCTCACCAAAGGGAATCAGGTGTGGGATTGGTGGTAGGTTTGCGAGAAGGTGCAGTAACCTCTGTTTCTGATTCGGTAGCCGAGTGTCCTGATTCGGCCTCATCAGCAGATCTCTCCATCTCTTCAATGGAGTCTGCTGAGTCTTTGCTTGTAAAGATCCGGGAGGCAGTTTGTTTGGTTCTTGCCATATCCTCTTGCACAGGAAGGAAAGGAAGAATAGGTGACCCCAAAGAAGAAAGAACATTTGGGGCAATAGAGTACTGAAAGCCAGGTGATGAACCCTAACCCATCTCTACCGGATTATTACTAGGAACAATTAAGAACAGATTATTGCATTATGGGGAGAAGATGAACTAGAAGACATCATATCAAGAAAGAGTAAATAAAGAAAAACAAAAAGAAGACCGGATCAGGTAATAGTTACCTGAGTAAGAAGTTGCTAAGAGTTAAGGAATTTGAAACATTATTCACCGTCTGAAACTCGCCTGAAATTGCCCTAAAACTCGCCTGAAATCGCCTTATCTCACCGGAAATTGCCTCTTGAAATGCTCTCAACTTTCTATTACTTTCTCTCCCTGCTTCTCTCTCTAAAAATTACAACGTAGGCTGTGAAAAAAAATTTCACTCCTCACCTCTATTTAAAGAAAAAGGGAGGGGGTAAAAGGGGGGAAATTTGAAACCCTTCAATTCCCCCCCCCCCCCAAATGCCTAAAAGGGTGAAAGTCAAATGGGCCTGCACAGCAAAGCCCAATCTAATTTAATCAGATGGGTTATGGATTATAGATCCATCGGCCCATCTGAGGGGCAAATGATGTAGCATGCCAAGTGAGCTGCTACGTGTCAACTTCTGAATGGGCCATGTGTCCACTTATCTAGTGTTAAATGCCAACATGGCACTTCCACGTGGCAATAGTGAATCTATCATGGGTAGGTCCCACATAGCTACGTGTCATCATACGACTGGACCACGTGTCTTTTTCAACAAGTAATGGGAAGATTGTTCCCCTCCACATGTCGCACTCCAATTCGTTTTTTAAATAAAGTCAAAAACAAACCATTGGGCCTTGAAAGCTAAATGTCATAAGCCCATAAGGCTTATGAGGGAAAAAGGGTCAAGGAGATGATGACAAGTGTTGCGTTCTCATTGGCAAGATGACTGTACTTGAGGCTATAAATACCCCTCAAAATCCTCATTTTTGGAGATTGAATTCCATTCAAATCTTACATCATACATAGAGAATTTCTCTCTAAAGCTTCTCTCTAGATTACTTACTTGTTTCTTATTGCTACATAACCTTTTTCCTCTTACAGATACTTACTTAAGCATCGGAGGGGAAAATAATCCTACAAGAATTATTGTCCCTTTTTTGCAGGTTCTTAGAGGGCACGTCAGCAAGAGTCTAATCAACTTACACCTCCAGTCTTCGTCAACGAAGTCTTCGTAGTCCCTACCCTACCTCATTGCTCATACAATAACACATAGCATTTGGTATTTATGTACTCAGCTTTGCTAATTGTGCGTTTTGTGTGCGCGACTTTGTCTTTGAATTGGCCCTATTATGAACCACTTCTTGGCGAGTAGTTGTTTATAATTAGAGAAAGCTACAGGTACAGGTGGGCATAGTCAATCTTGCTGGGTTGGAGTGTGAGCACTTGCATTGTAGTTTTCGTAGTTATGTGAACTTGATACTTAATATTGCTATTATTGGATGTTGACTTTTACTTCAAAAGTTAAGAGTTTCTTGGGTTTTTGAAGGGCCGTTAAGACGGTTCCAAAGTGTAATAAAGATTTTATTTGGTTCTCTTTTTGTTTTGACTTTGTTTTGTTTTTGAGATTATTTCAAGTTTCATTTTGAGTTTTAATTTGGTTTTGGTTTTTAAAGACATCGGCTGTAGTACTTTGATAAAGCTTTAGTCGTTATCACGGTGGCGGTAATACTTTGATTTTCCTAGTAAATTAGGAGCTTTAATAATTATTATTCCTCATTATATTTATATTATATTTCCGGAAAATCTAAAGGGGGAAAGTTAGGAAATTCTAGGGTGTTACAAATGCGGACTCTAATAATGTGTTAAGATTGGTTAAATAGGTCATTTTCCCGAGATTTGGATTTGCTAGAGCTATTACTAGTTATGAGGGTTCCCATTTTCATGGGAAGCGACTAACTAAATTGCTTGTGAAGTATGGAGTTTACCATCGTACCAGGTTAGCTTATCATCCACACACTAGCGGCCAGGTTGAAGTTTCTAATCTAGAAATCAAATCCATTTTAGAGGAGACAGTTGCAAAATCGAAAAAAGATTGGAGTAGCAAGGTTCACGATGGATTATGGGCATATAGAACGGAATTTAAGACACCTATCAGTACATCAAGGCGTGCCATCTACAGGTTGAGTTGGAATACAAGGCCTACTGGGCGGTAAAAGAGCTCAATACGGATGCTAAGCTTGTAGGTGAGAAGAGGCTACTTCAGATGAATGAGTTGGACGAGTGTTGATTAGGAGCCTATGATAGTGCCAAGATATATAAGGAGAAGACTAAGAAATAGCACGACAAACTAATTACGAGGAAGGAGTTACAAGTTGGTGATAAAGTAATCCTATTTAACTCTAGAACGAAGCTTTTCCCTAGGAAGCTGAGATCTAGATGGAGTGGACCCTTTATTGTAACCATGCTAAGCAGGTATGGATTCATTGAGATTCAAAGTGATAAGGAAGAAACATTCAAAGTCAATGGTCATCACCACAAGCATTACTATTAAGACGACGTTGTTGGCTTAGTTGAGGAAGTCACCATCCACAACCTACACCCCCTATGAGTTATGAGGTAACATGGTAAAGCTAATGACCTTAAAGAAGCTCTTTGCGGGAGGAAACCCGTAGGTAGTTTAGTTGTTTTAGTGGTTTTATTCATTTATTTTCATAGTTCATAGGGATTTTAGCTTTGTTTTTAGATTTGGTGAGGGAGAGTGAGGGACTAACATTGTGCATCAAGTATTTTTTGTGACTTTTGTAGGTCCCCTAAGGAATTTGAGTGAAATATTAAGAGAAAACGAAGAGAGGCGGTGTGCTCGGGTGACCGGGGCAAGAAGCCACCTACTCGGGCAGAAGACACTTTATCTGGGTGCGCAACCCATTTTCATAACTTAGTTTTTTTTTTTTTCTTCAGGTTTTTGGAAGAAAGGCAAGGTGTCCGGGTGACCCTGGTGAGAAGATTGCCACCCAGGAGTGTGGAGCTTGAATCAGGCCCCAAGCACAAGTAAAAAAGCAAAAAAAAAA